>OZ007555.1:203891303-204351169 GCA_963931855.1 Philhelius festivus | reverse complement strand
TACCCCCTTTGGAACCATTTTCTTTGTTTTTGATTTTCTCAAAAACGGTACCACCGATTATGACAATTTTTCTTATGTTAAAGCTCCCCAGCAGTTTTTTGTGTATTCAAATTATCAAACAATTTTTTTTTGATTTTAAACAACTCGATTTTTTTAAAACTTGATAAATAAAATTTTCTTAATATAATCTACAAGATGTGGGAAAAACTTATCTTACATAAAAATAACATATTATGTTGAAAAAAGGTTTCCGAAAATCGTATTTTTCTTGAAAACTTTTTTGCTAAAATTTGTTTGCTTTCAATTAATTCTTACGATCTATAATTTAATAAGAAAAATTTTGAAATCAAGATGTTACTGACTGTAATTACCATAGAACGATTTTTTCGAATTTTGAATTTCTCATTATCGGCAACACGGATTTTAATAAATTTTTGTATACAAAAGTTTCTTAAAAGTTTAAAAAATATTGCATTTCAAAACCTTGAATTTGAATTTTTTAAAAAACAAAAATCTATTATTTTTGCAAAATTCAGTATCTCAAAGGAAATTTAGTATTTATTCGTATAGTGATTAAAGCTTTAAACTCGCGCACCAAAATTTTTTCTTAAAAATGTTTTAAAAATTTTGTATATAAAATCTTATTTTTTTAAGAAACCACTAAAACGAATTATAATTTGTGTTTTTGCGTAAACTAATATTTTCTTGAAATACATGGCATCCTGTGTTTAGCAGTCTAGCTCCAACTACTAAGGGAGCTGTTCTAGTCATATAAAAAGTGAATTTTATGCTTATCAAAGGGCACGGTAGTGCCTAGCCAAGTTCTGGTACTACACCCTTTCTATACAACAACAAATTCAGGCCATTTTTTTTACCCATCTCTATCTTCAGTACCAATAAAGTCAGAAACTTAAAATTCCGAATCTTTGCTAAACTAGTCATGCACAGGGGCCTCACCAAATTTGAATTTTCTAGCATAAGCGGTTCCTGAGATATAAGGCCTCAAAAATCAAAAACCGTTACGTTATGGAGCACTTCCCGACATCGTAGAATCTTGTAATTTTGCGAGAAAATTTGAGGCTTTTCATTCAGGCGGAGTGGTATCAGCCTACTTTCTGCGAATTTGTGTTGGTTGAATGGAGCACTTCCGATTGCAGTAGAATGTGTAACGAAGCGTTCCATGCTGCCCCACTTTATACTAGTTCTGTATTAACACCGAGAATTATAATTAATACTAAGAGTTACACTTCGCCCGAATACGATTCACATACACCAGAGGCATATGACGTCACGCCAAAAATCAAACAATAATATTGTTCGTTCGCCACCCATACAGTTCACATTCAGTTTCTACTGAAAAACTATCAAGAGGACCTACTCGGGTGAACGAAAATGACCTCACCTCGCTCATACATACAGTCAGGCGGCACAGTAGATTGATCGAATAAATCTTTTGAAGTCCAGTCGTAGACAAGACGTATAGACGAGTTGGTCATTTAGCTTCCCTTGCTTTTTGCGGAGCTTCCCCCACCAGTGGTAAGGGGTTTCGTATGAAGACAAGTTAGGTAGGTGAGATTGTCCAGCTATTTCTTATTAAGGCTTCCCCCCACCAGTGGTAAGGGGTCTTAATTCGAAGATTAATGTCCTAATTGCCACCAGGGGCTTCGGTACCTGCTGATCTACCAGAGCGTTAGCCTGCTGTTTTGTGCCACCAGGGGCCTTGAACCTGCCTATCTACCAGAGCGTTAGCCTGCTGTTTTGTGCCACCAGGGGCCTTGAACCTGCTGATCTACCAGAGCGTTAGCCTGCTGTTTTGTGCCACCAGGGGCCTTGAACCTGCTGATCTACCAGAGCGTTTAGCCTGCTGTTTTGTGCCACCAGGGGCCTTGAACCTGCTGATCTACCAGAGCGTTAGCCTGCTGTTTTGTGCCACCAGGGGCCTTGAACCTGCCGATCTACCAGAGCGTTAGCCTGCTGTTTTGTGCCACCAGGGGCCTTGAACCTGCTGATCTACCAGAGCGTTTAGCCTGCTGTTTTGTGCCACCAGGGGCCTTGAACCTGCTGATCTACCAGAGCGTTAGCCTGCTGTTTTGTGCCACCAGGGGCCTTGAACCTGCTGATCTACCAGAGCGTTAGCCTGCTGTTTTGTGCCACCAGGGGCCTTGAACCTGCCGATCTACCAGAGCGTTAGCCTGCTGTTTTGTGCCACCAGGGGCCTTGAACCTGCTGATCTACCAGATCGTTAGCCTGCTGTTTTGTGCCACCAGGGGCCTTGAACCTGCTGATCTACCAGAGCATTAGCCTGCTGTTTTGTGCCACCAGGGGCCTTGAACCTGCTGATCTACCGAAGTGCCAGAAGCCAGAATACCCGTGATGAAGTACCAGGTCCGGATCGTCAGCAAGCAGTATAACTAATGCAAGGCCGCTAGACCATAAGCCAGAAGATTTGATGGATGCCCGTGAACCGTTCAAATTACCCGAATTAAAGTGAAATATTAATAGCAGAATATTGTATGTTATAGATTTAAGAGTTATTTCCAATAAAGATTTTGTAATAAGGTTTGAAGACCTTTAAATCTGGAGTTTCGTGTTTTCTTCAGGACGACCCTGGCAAGACCGACGAGCAAAACCTCGGCTGGAAAGCAAAAAGCACATCACAAATTGGCGCCCGAGCAGGGACCTATAAGGTCCAACCCCGTAAGGAACAAAATCTGAAAAACTCAAACTATAACATACAACCGCCGCCGCCGCCCGATAAGAACCAGTTCAACATGTCTGATAACGAAGAGGAATTCGATTGTTTCGCTAGCCTGGGAGCCATATACCTCTTGAGGAAACAAGAGTTAATGGAACGGATGAGCCAGCTAGGAATAGACACAGATGGTTCGATCACCGCGTTGAGAGCCCGCTTCAGCGCTTATATTAAAGAAGCCCGACAACGAAAATCCACACAAAATTTATGTGAGGAAATTGTAAAAGCTACTACCGACCGAGAATACAAAGAAGAAGACAACATAGTTCCAGCACCATCTAGTTCGAAGAGGACCGAAGATATTGACATACATAAATCTCCGAATTACACGGAAATCTTTTTCCAAATTCCACCTCGTCCAGTTCCAAATATCGCCGGCCCTAGCCAAGTACATTCCAAACCGCCCGAATCACAAACCGCCACTATCCCAGATGCTACGACCGTTCGACCGCCCGAAGTTCAAACTTCAAGTGAACCCGTAGCCAGATTTACTCCTAGTCACGATGCCGAGGTCATGAATACGGTAAGGAAGTGGGGATTAAAATTTGATTCGTCGGGAAATGCGTTAGCATTCATGGAAAGAGTTGAGGAGCTGACCGAGTGTTACGATATCCGCCCAGACGATTTGCTGAAAGCCCTTCCAGAAATCCTTAGAGGAACAGCCTTAGAATGGTATAGGATAAATCGTGACCGACTTAGAACATGGCTAGATTTTCGCACATGCTTCTTGGAACATTACCTGCCTGTCCGCTTCATTTATAAGTTAGAGGACGAGATCATGCGGAGGAAGCAAGGTGCCCGAGAGAAAGCTAAAGAATTTATACAGGCAACTCAATATCTTATACACCAGCACCCCCGTATGAGTCTTTCGGAAAGTGTCGATAGAATATATGACAGTCTTCGTCCAGAATACCACCTGTACATCAAGAGACGAGACTTCCAGAATTTAGACGAACTAATGAAGTTAGCCGAAGAGTACGAGTACATACAGGGCCAAGACCGGAATCAACGCCAACCTACACCACGACCGAACCCAGGGGTAAACGTAGTACCCCCAACAAACCAGCGGACGTTTAATAATAACCGCTCCACACCGCCGCCGCCGAGAGTATCATTTAACCGAAGTAATTTTGACCGACCCGCCGTACCCACCGTTCAGTATGATCGAGCAACCCACTGCTGGAACTGCAAGCAGCGTGGGCATACAAAGAGTAACTGCCGTCGTCCTTTCCGGCTGTTTTGTTCCTTCTGCGGTGAGGATGGCCGCCTGACCGATGATTGTACCTGTCACCCACATCAAGCATCTATACTAAACTCGCTAAGTGAACTACCGATACGACAAGAAAAGAAAAGAAAGTCCAGACACACCAGACCAGCTATAAAAGAACCAGAAGATTTAAGAAGCGATAATGTAGAACCGCTACTAGGAAAACCAAACCAGTACCAGGAAGCCGAAGTACAAGCTTTTAAGCAACGGCCACCGCCAGAGGTGTTGAAACCAAGAAAAGATCCCAGATGTTTCATACCAGTAAGAATTTATGATCAAACTGTTATGGCATTATTAGATACCGGAGCTACCAAGTCTTTCATTAATGCAAAGACCCGCCGAATTTTACATAGAAACAAATTACCAATCCAATATCGGAGACAGTTCACGCAGCTAGCAAATGGACAGCATGTAGCTAGCCGAGAACACTACAATTTGATTTTCTACATCAATGATGAGCCATTTCAGGGTGAACTAACGTACATGAGTCAACTCACCGAGGATATGGTTATTGGCGTAGACCTGCTATCAAGTGCGAATTTCAAGATGACTCTACATGGTAAAGAAATTCCTATGATAGGTAACGTTCAAGAACAATACCGGAACCAACTTTGTCTAGTAAGAGGAGAACGGAAACGAGAATTCCTTGGCGGAATGCTTGATATCGAACTCCAAAAGCTCGACCGTCCGCCCAGTACAATATTAGCACGTCGCTATGATGACCCGCGCAAAGTCACCCGATATGTCTCTACCAGTATTGTGGTACCGAAAAGATTAATGAGAAGCAGTAAAGTTCAATCAAACTTAAAAGATCTTAAAGGATTAGTCGTACCGGAAAATAAAAAGAACGAAGAAGGCAAGCTAGCAACCAATAAGTTCACAACCGCCGAGCAATCAACAAATCAAATGGAGCAGTACAAAAACAAAGATACCGACCAGCCATGCAACAGGCAGCCTACGAGGCCAGCAAAAATACGACCTCGAGTGAGGTCAAATGCTGTTGCTGTTACCGATCCCAAAAGAGTTGGAATAAAGCGCTTTAATCATAAGCCAGATAACGCTGTCCCAACCAAACGTTCGTACGAACCACCCAAGATACAAATGCCCATCGCTGCGGCCACCAAGAAACGCGCTAGTACCAGAAGGCCTCATTCTTCCATTCTGTCCGCCGCATCTACCGTTACGACTACCTTACCGCCAACCACTACCCCGAATACCGCCGCCGCCTCTGCTGCCAAGGCATCGACCGCTTTATCGGCCTCTTTCGCACCAGCTGCCAGCAACATGATAACCGCCGCCAGACACCGTACCAATGATTACATTTATAATTCAATTCCGTCAACATCCGCCGCCGCCGCTCCTGCAACCACTATGACCAGATCTTTGACCGTACGGAATCTTAAGTTCCCAACCAGTAAGACCGAGCAACGAGTAAGCAAACCACGACCGAAAGATGATCCTTTCAGGGGAATCTCCATCAAGAAACATCCGACATACAATCCCCGGTATAGACGCCAACGATTTACGCTTGTAGGGCGCTATGGACGAGTAGACGTCAGAATCATCAAGCCAGGAGTAGCCATTCTGACCCACCGTAAAAATGGCGTAAAGAAGAGACTAACATTTTCGCCATAAATTCACTAGACAAAATTTTTTTTTTTTTTAAGACATTTTTTTTTTCAAAGTTAATAATGTATAAAGATTGAAGTTCTAGTTTTAAAGTTGATTTAAGTTTCCGATAGTTTTGATATTTTTTTTTTATGAAGTGATTTAACGTTTTTATGATTGGTAAGTTAAAATATAAAAATGAATGAATTTAATTTTATTTTCCAGTTGAAGCGAATTTCAAGACGAGAGGGTTCTCGTCTCCGAAGGAGGAGGGGTATGTAACGAAGCGTTCCATGCTGCCCCACTTTATACTAGTTCTGTATTAACACCGAGAATTATAATTAATACTAAGAGTTACACTTCGCCCGAATACGATTCACATACACCAGAGGCATATGACGTCACGCCAAAAATCAAACAATAATATTGTTCGTTCGCCACCCATACAGTTCACATTCAGTTTCTACTGAAAAACTATCAAGAGGACCTACTCGGGTGAACGAAAATGACCTCACCTCGCTCATACATACAGTCAGGCGGCACAGTAGATCGATCGAATAAATCTTTTGAAGTCCAGTCGTAGACAAGACGTATAGACGAGTTGGTCATTTAGCTTCCCTTGCTTTTTGCGGAGCTTCCCCCACCAGTGGTAAGGGGTTTCGTATGAAGACAAGTTAGGTAGGTGAGATTGTCCAGCTATTTCTTATTAAGGCTTCCCCCCACCAGTGGTAAGGGGTCTTAATTCGAAGATTAATGTCCTAATTGCCACCAGGGGCTTCGGTACCTGCTGATCTACCAGAGCGTTAGCCTGCTGTTTTGTGCCACCAGGGGCCTTGAACCTGCTGATTTACCAGAGCGTTAGCCTGCTGTTTTGTGCCACCAGGGGCCTTGAACCTGCCTATCTACCAGAGCGTTAGCCTGCTGTTTTGTGCCACCAGGGGCCTTGAACCTGCTGATCTACCAGAGCGTTAGCCCGCTGTTTTGTGCCACCAGGGGCCTTGAACCTGCTGATCTACCAGAGCGTTTAGCCTGCTGTTTTGTGCCACCAGGGGCCTTGAACCTGCTGATCTACCAGAGCGTTAGCCTGCTGTTTTGTGCCACCAGGGGCCTTGAACCTGCCGATCTACCAGAGCGTTAGCCTGCTGTTTTGTGCCACCAGGGGCCTTGAACCTGCTGATCTACCAGAGCGTTTAGCCTGCTGTTTTGTGCCACCAGGGGCCTTGAACCTGCTGATCTACCAGAGCGTTAGCCTGCTGTTTTGTGCCACCAGGGGCCTTGAACCTGCTGATCTACCAGAGCGTTAGCCTGCTGTTTTGTGCCACCAGGGGCCTTGAACCTGCCGATCTACCAGAGCGTTAGCCTGCTGTTTTGTGCCACCAGGGGCCTTGAACCTGCTGATCTACCAGAGCGTTAGCCTGCTGTTTTGTGCCACCAGGGGCCTTGAACCTGCTGATCTACCAGAGCATTAGCCTGCTGTTTTGTGCCACCAGGGGCCTTGAACCTGCTGATCTACCGAAGTGCCAGAAGCCAGAATACCCGTGATGAAGTACCAGGTCCGGATCGTCAGCAAGCAGTATAACTAATGCAAGGCCGCTAGACCATAAGCCAGAAGATTTGATGGATGCCCGTGAACCGTTCAAATTACCCGAATTAAAGTGAAATATTAATAGCAGAATATTGTATGTTATAGATTTAAGAGTTATTTCCAATAAAGATTTTGTAATAAGGTTTGAAGACCTTTAAATCTGGAGTTTCGTGTTTTCTTCAGGACGACCCTGGCAAGACCGACGAGCAAAACCTCGGCTGGAAAGCAAAAAGCACATCACAAATGATGAAATTTGGTAGAGGGGTATAGCTTAATGTACAATGTACATTTAAAGCGAAAAATAGAAAATCTAAGATTTTTCATTCGAAGTGTCTTCTTATTGTCATTTTGAAATTATGCATGCATCTTCATGACTTCATGAATTCATGACTTTTCTTAGAACTAGAGTGCTCGATTTGGTACTCTACTTTATGTTAACATGACTGAATAAAGAAAACATTTGCATACCTGAACAAAATATGAGTTTACATAAAAAAACTCTTAACTGTGATGTGAATTATAATCAAACAACTAATTAGGCTATTAATTGGTAGGCTACCTTCATTTAAAAAAGAGTTAAAATTGACACAAAAATATCATCGCATACTCAACAATTATTGCTTTTTTATGACTGAGCGGATGTACATCGGTACTAGTATATTTATAATTAAGGTAGGTATGTTAGTGTAAGGTATCTTGCAAGGACAAGAAAAAAAAAGATGCTGGGTGCGACCCACACTGATAACTTCCCATTTGTAGTCTTGAAAACTTGTAATAATTACGAGGGTTGGTAGGTACATATTATATACTGAATTATTGATTTCCGTGTTTTTTAATATATCTGTGTTTCTACACCTAAGAAAACCTTGAGTAGAATTTTACATCTTTTTCATGGACATATTGTGACGTTTTCTTCAATTTTACCATAGCTATTAATGGAATTTGAATATGTGGGACTTGGGTACAACTAAACAACCTTTATCATATACGTATGTACAGTACATACATTCTTCTAAGAACTAAGTTGATAATAAAATTATAAAATTATGTATTAAATTATAGAAATTACTTTATTATTTCGGTTCCAAACATTTTAATTGAAAAAAATTTAAAAACGAAATATTCAAATATAAAAGATATGGTTTGGTTATTGATGGAAGGGTACTTACAAAATATATCTACTCTAAAACTAGATAATGTCAAATATAAACCATTTGTAAGAAATTGTATTATGTATAAAATTAAATAATGGCAAAGTCAATATCATTGCTCGTTCTCAAGATATTCTAGCCGAAAAACAAATATTACCACTTTTTAGTAGATTTTTTTTATATTTTTGCTAAAACCGTCAATTCGATACTTATCAAAATTTAACCATATGTTAATAATTGTATTATGTCGATACCTTCCCGTAAGAATGTACTAAGCGACACTTTTTTCGAAAATGACTTTTTGATGAGGAAATATACTATATGTTAAGGGCCTGGGTTTCGCCAACCTATTATGCATGAAATGGAAACAAGAGTACAAATAAAAAAATTTATCAACTGCCATGTTTTCTCATTAAAATAATGTTGCCCCCTGAAATTTGTATTATCCGCCAAAAAAATTATGCTAAGCGACATTAATAAAGATCTCATTGTCGTGAGCAACAAAAAATTTAGTTAGATGTCACTTAGTTTAACCAAAATTGTCTCTTAGCACACTATGATTCAACTAGAACTTTCTTCGTTTTTTTCGTTTCCTGAACAATTTTAGAAATGTCGCTTAGTATACATTCTTACGGGAAGGTATCGATGTATAAAACAACATACTTTAGAAGGCACAATCGCTGTTCATTCCCAAGAAATTCGACTTGAAACACAATTTTAACTAGTTTTCACTAGAATTTTTAATAGTTTTTTTATTTAAAAAAAAAAACTATTAATTCAATATTTGTCAACATTTTACCAATTGTAAAAAATTATACTATGCTTAAAATAAACTAAATTAAAAGTCAATATCACTACTAGTTCTCGAGAAATTTGAGTCGAAAAACAATTTTTACCAATTTTCAATAGAATTTTATATAGTTTTTTATTTTTTGTAAAAAAACTGTAAACTGATTTTTTTGAAATTTTCACCAGTTGTCAAACACATTATTTTTCGTAAAATAAAATTATTTTGAGTTTCAAATTGTTTTCCGTTCTTAGAATATCTGGGTTATCAAATTTGTTCAGTTTTTTTATTTAAAAAAATAATGGTATGTTCATTTTTTTTCCAAATTCATACCAAATGAGTACATTAAATTGTATCGTACGAACATGCTCCAGTGTTTCTCTCTAAGCTTACTTAGTAGGACGTTTTGTGAGTTACGTATCTCCAATATATTAAATGAAAAGGAATGTGGTAATTGACGCTTCTGAAAAAAAAACACCATTCATTCATTGGCCCAGTAGATGTTCTTTCGAATTATAATTTCCGATAAGGATTTTTGGCAGTCTATTATTCGGTAGCTCCATGACTCTGGATGTAAATGCAAAATGCAGTTTCAGGGTTGTCCGGAAGGATTTTGGAAGTCCCGTTTCTATATGTAGTACATAATTTGGCGTGTTATTAGGAAGAAAAAAACACCTTTTCAGAAAGAAACGTTGCACCTTCTCCTCTTGGACATGCTCCTTGTAGCCCCACACTTGAGCACAGTACAGTATTATTGTTCTTAAAGCCGCATCGTGAATTTTGAATTTAGCAGAGTGTCGAATCGTTTTATTCCTTAAAAACTGGGACCATGTGGAATTTATAGAGTTTTTTAAAATATTGAGGTGTTCCGTCCAAGACATGTTATAGCTTAAAATAACCGCAAGATATTTATATTGGTTTGTAACAGCTATCTCCACACCACTGAAAAACCATCTTTATTGAGCTGCTCTTCGGCCTCCATTGCGAAAGATAACTATTTATGATTTTTCAAGATTGACTGTTAAACTCCATTTGGTGCAGTAGTCTATAAGGACTTGGGGATTAGAAGCACTTTCAGAGAGTATAACAATGTCATCAGCATACAAGAGAACGTTTATTCTCAGACCTTCCAGAATCAATCCTGTTGGGAGCTCGGTATGTAGGTCGTTCAAAAACAAGATAAAAAGAAGTGCACTCAGAACACAACCTTGTTTGACATCTTTGTTAGTTGGAAAAAAGTCAGATCTACTTTTGCTATCCCAGACGGCGGCTGTGGGGTCCTTATAAATCAACTTTAAGATGTTTACCATTTTTGAGGAGATACCAAGTGTAGCCAATTTGTAAAAAAGTGCATTTCTATTTACGTTGTCAAATGCAGCTCTTAGGTCAACAAAAAAATGCGTACAGTTTCTTCTTTTGGCTCAATTGTAGTTGGCCAAGTTAAATTGTAGATCTGATCAACTGTAGAGTAGTTATTACGATACGTGGCTTGATATTCATTCAGAATGTTGTTTTCTTCAACCTAAACTGTAAGCCTATCTATTAAGGAGCACGGACGTAAACATTTTATACAGCGTGTCTAAGAAGGACATTCCAAGATAATTTGTTATATCATTAGCGTCACCTTTTTTTCAATAGCGGATAAATGATTGATTGTTTGAATGAGGTATAGGTATGATTCCTGTTTCAAAAATTTCGCTGAATTACTTGTAAATTTCATCAATCAGTAAAGGGCTGGTATTTTTATAGAATTCGTACGGTATCCCATCTATACCAGGAGCTTTATTGTTTTTAGAAGTAGTGATTGCTAAAAAAATCTCGTCCCACTCTATATATGTCGATCCAGTTGCGATACGCTAATTGTAGGTATATCAGGATACGATGGTGTTGACTCTGCTTGTTCTGATAGCAGTATTTGAAAATCGGATTTGAAAATTTCCGCAGTTAATAGGATTGTTGCATTTGGTTTGTCTCCACGTATCTCTTTTGCTAGTCTCCACCATTCTTTTCAAGTGTTTACCATATTCAGTATATTTAATCCGGAATAGTAAAACCTATATAAGTTATGTTTTATGTAATAATGATTATCTCTTAAGCAGTATTGTGTACTCGTATCTATTAAATAGTTATTATCTACTTATTATAATCAAATTTCTATTCAAGATGTCCTACAATTTCTTCCATGTTCTAAACAATTTTTCACTGTCCTGACACTTATATATGACAGTAAAGTCATAGCGATGAAAGTCCTCTTAGTCTTAAAATTTTGAGCTCATATTTTTAGAGGCGCTTTTAGAACTTAAAACAACCAAATTATGTTCATGGTGTCAAGAATCGAACAAAACAAATTGTTTAAATTCGACCCACCCTAACGTAGTATGCACAGTGTAAACATTAGAAGTGTAACCAAATATACGTGCATGTGTAAATACTCATGCATAAGGAACTGTTATATGAATTTTTCTGGACTTTACATGTGAAGATTATTTTAAAGCGGTCGTCTGGTACAAAATGTGTTTTAATTAATCAAAATGTATAGGCATGCCTATGCCTGCTTAATGCCTTTTAAACGTTAACTTTCTTCATCCAGGATCTACTCGTACATATCATGAATACATATATGAAAATTCTCATTAAAACGTCGGATAGTATTTGAACTTGTTTCAAGAGTAACTTCAATGCTTCAAGGTAGTCTTTTAGTGATTTTGCATGTTTATCAATTTGTACATAGTAGGTATATAAATATAATAAGCACAAAAGGCACGCACTTATTCAACCCTCAATATGTAAAAAGGTATTCACAAAAAGTGAGAAGAAACTATATCCTCAAGATTTTATCAAATTACATTTATGAAGTGGGCGGACATTTTTAAACGCTCAATTTATGGCCTTTCATGGCAGCCAAACTGATAGCTTAAATTCGATAGTGGTTCTAGTCCTTAATAAAGGGTTTTCCAATGAGGATGGAATTAAATAAACTGTGTTTAAGGCCCATTATGCATAGGCTAAATGTCTAACTCGGCTTCCTACGGTGCGGTGGTGGCACGTATCCGAGTGGTCCAATTTTCAATAATTCTTCCGCATATATCTGGCTGAATTTGAGCGATGGCCTGTGTTATGTTCACCTTCCTCCAACGACGGTCGATTACGGTTCATTCACATAGACTTGCGACTTTAGGAAACTCCCGAGGAAAAAGTTCATCGGGGTCAACCCTTGATGGCCAATTCACGAAATAGCCTTACTCTCGTATCGTGCAAATCGTAGCGCCCGCCAACTTGAACCATATGTCGCTTAGGTCCATATGGTTAAATTTGGGCCATAAGAAATTGCTTATACTTGTTCTGTAGCTCTCGCCATGACGGTGACCGCCTCACCAACGTCGTTTTCGAAAAAAAAACAGACCAATAACGCCGCGCCCGGCCCAAATTGATGATGCATTGTCACCTGGTGAAGCTCGTGTGGGTTGTGGTATCGTCGCAGTGTTAACACAGCTATTCATCTCCAAATGCGCCTTGTCGTTAAAGATTATTTTTCGAGCAAAACTGGTATCCTCTTCCAAATGCTCTAAAGACCTGTCAGTTAAACAAACAGCGGTGTGTATGGTCATGAACTTGAGCTGGCTCAATTAGATCTTATACGGTTGTAGTCCAAGGTCCTGACGTAAAATTCGCCATGTCAAAGTCTGCGAAAGGCCGTATTCTTGCTCAGGGCGAGGAATAAATTGGCTCGCGTTCTGCTGAACTGCCAACTGCTCAAGAGCCCAGTTATCGTACCCACGTCATGACGCAAAAATTCGCTAAGTTTTCGTCTGCGAAAGGCCAAGTTCTTATGCGCCGCACCGAATTAACTGCCTCGGTTTTTCCTGCATACTTTCACGGATAGCGGCAATTTTTTAGGCAAATCTTGCGTTTCGTTGACATAGAAGTATTTTCAGATTATTCACTGAACCCGCGACTCGAATTTATCTACCATCATTGCGAGTATTCCTCTCGGAAGGATGGTAAATTGTCCTGCTAAAAAGGATGAAGTGCACAAAATCTTTGGTACTTTTTCGAACTAATCATCTGTCAAAGTTGAAAAATTTCTATTAAAAAAAACCTTTCTATAAGTCCTTAAAACTATCTTTGTATTTCGAATATCAGGATCTCCGAAATCGATCCAGATACAAAATCAGGTTTTCGAACTATTTGGCTAGTGGCGGATATTCAGATACAGAAATGTAACTGTTGAGGTCGGACTCTATTTCGATAGTGTCGGTTATCCGAATTTAGGTTCTGATTCGGATCCAGTTTGATGAATTATCTGTACGTTACAGGTAAAACAGAATATATAGGGAAGAAAAAACATAAACTTCATGAAACTTAGTGAAAGACGTTTCAAAGGTACAATTTAAGCCTATGGCACTTGATATATGGTTCATATTTAGTGCTGCTACTCATATAATTAAAATCAAGACGTTACGATCATTAAAAAAAAAGTTAAAAATACATTTCTATAATTTCACCAAATACGTAGTGTATTTGATTCAGCACTCATAAATAATTAACTCCTAAATGGTATTAAAATTGTTTCCTCTAAGAGACTCTGCAGAAAATTACATATTATGTTCTATTAAATAGGGTTTCCTAAAGATGAAGTTCTCTTGTTGATCGTCAAATTAATCTATATAGAATCTTAGAAGATCGACCTTTCATGATTTTGACTTCAACTCCTTTTCTCCATTTCAAATCTTAACATCAGATTTCCCAACTCTAACCCTGGATCTTTCGAATTACAGCTCGCTGACCCCATGGTCTGACTATGAATTGTAATTAAATTGTGTTTCTTGTTCCAAAAAAAAGCAAAATCTGAACTTTTTTGGCGACCATATCCTTTCAAAATCCGACCTACACTATACACATTTTTTTGAGCTCAGCTGCTGCTACTTTATTTTATGTGATTTCTTTTTTTAAAGTACATTCAATTTTCTTCGCCACTGCATTTGTGGTTGTTGGTCAGAAACGTTGTTTAGTTCCCTTGAATAATAATAAAGCAAAAAAACTATGCATAAAACGAACCCTCGGACAAAAAAAAAGCCAAAGCGTGTTCCAGATAATTAATTTCCAACTAAGATGGTTTTACTTATAACAGCGGAGTCGACTCTCTGGGGCGGCTATATGCAGTTCTTGATATCTTCAAAAATAAAAAAAAACACAGAGTACACAACTAGTCCCTATTCATTCACTTCTGAATATAAAGAGGATAGTTACACTTTTTCACCACTGTCTTCTGCTACATCTATACACAGATCCACTATGGAAGAGAAGACCTCCTCCTCTGGGTGCAATGTTTCTTCTCATTTTGTCCGTTTCTTTAATATTCTATTCAAAATCACGTTTCCATGTCGACAGCTTCCGCTTTTTATTCTCAATCGCGTTATAAGAATACAGCGAAGCCAACCACTCTAACCACAAAAAAAAAAATATTAAAAAATCCAAGGATCAAAGTAAAGGAGGACGCAAAAATAGCAACAACAACAAAAAATCTGTTTATAAATTCTAGAGTTTAAAAAAAAAATGGTCAGCCAACGCCAACGTCACGATTCACGACTCCCAACGATGAACCAGCTACTACATACGATGCTACTAGATAAGCTTCTTTCTCTCATAGCCAAACTTCATTTCTTTCACTTTATGTTAGCAGCATTTTTGGAATGTGTTTTTGGATGGATGCACTATGGGAAGATTGCGGTGATGGTAGTGACCAAAATTGGTGTGGGCAGATAGAGCTAACGAAAAAATATTGCCTTATTCGCGGAATCCTAACCCAACAAGGACAACATCGTAGTCACAGTGTGTAAAGATGCTTATGTGTCTATGAGCCTACACGAAGCGATAAGGCAATTACAATTTAATGATACTTACCAATTTGGGGTGGGGTGAGTTTAATTAAGTAAGGTCGGATAGGGTTCCAGATCGTGATGGATTTAGTTGACCGTTTTTTCTTTGGAGAACTTCAAAAAAAAAAACTCATTACTTTCCTCAAAGATATCTAATTTTTTTAGGGTATAAGGCAATATGAGAACCCTTTAGTCCAGTCATTTTAGGCTTTTTAAACCCCAATCTGCGGAAAAATTCCTAGTGAGTTGAATTTTTGTATACACCTTTATTACGGCATTTTAATGAAGATGTGAAAAATCGACATTGATATAGTGCCGGCTAAAAAAGTTATAAGGGTCAAAA
This sequence comes from Philhelius festivus, assembly GCA_963931855.1. Lineage (NCBI taxonomy): Eukaryota > Metazoa > Arthropoda > Insecta > Diptera > Syrphidae > Philhelius > Philhelius festivus. Next base: position 204,335,797 of record OZ007555.1, on the reverse strand, counting down.
GTTCACGAAAATCAGTTTTTCGCAAATATCTCGCGATCTATTGCTCAGACGTCAATAAAGGTCATTATAAAAAATCTTTGTCGTGAAATTGTCTACAAAAAATGTCTCTTACATTTTTCTGTAAAATTAACCGTTTTCGGAGTAGAGCGCTTAGAAAGCGAATATATTATGACGATGCACTCGTTTCCTCACCACCTTCGAGGTAGAATGCAGAGCGCATTTTTTTACATCGTTTCACCCGTAGGCATAATCCATGATATGTAATCAGAGATTTTTTTTATTTACGAGTGAATAATTTTTTATTTGAATACAGAAAAATTAACTTTAGTATATAATTTTTTTTATCATTCATTGTCGATATCTTCAGTTTCTGTGCCATTAACAATTGCATACCGCAATCTTCGATATTAAAAATGGTCTGCAGGTGTGAGCGGTTAACTCGCTGATTCTATTCAGCATTTACACCAGCGATCTAATAGGTTGTCTAACTCGGGCAATTGTGTATGCCGTCGACCTAATAGTGTACAGAACAGCTCCCAAAGTCGAGGTCATCAGAATTCTTTTGCACTGTGACTTCAACAAGATTCAGTGATATTGCGATGATATGGAAGTTAGTTTCAGAAATCTGAAACTATTCTGCTTAGGACTCGATCCATCAGTGTGCCACTTGATGATATTTGTTTCGAGGATCTCAAGATAACTCCCATTGCCGCACTTCTGATGGCCTCGTGTAGAGGGGATAGATATAGAGGAGAACCTCTATAGCTGCGGAAGGGCAGGTTCTCATTGCTCCTGTAATACAGATACACGCGAGCCCTTAGACTTTTTCTAGAGCTTTCCTTGTTCTTGATAATTCGGTTGTGCCATGCAACCGCCCCATATGTAATGATTGTGTATATAGTGTATATCCAGCTAAGGATGTTCGGTTTGCATCTGCATGACTTGCCTGCTTTTGTGGCTTTCTCGACTATAGCTTTTAAGTGTTTGTTCAAAAGGAGTCTACTATCTGGTAGAATTCCTAGATATTTTACCCCTCTCTTCGTTTCAATCACTTCACTAGCTAGATAGATAGGTTTCATATGTGGCAGAAGTTATTCCTTGTAAATGGTATAATTCTCGTCTTGGAGGGGTTCATTGATAATCCTACAGATAGACACCATTTCCGTGTAATTGTTAGTCCTCTTTGGATTACCTACGGCTATGATAGCAACATCATCAGCAAGTCCAATACAGAATATACCTTGGGAGTTAAGATTTTCTAACAATTCATCCACTAGAAGACTCTTCAACAAGGGTGATAGTACACCACCCTGAGGACAGCCTCTTCTTGTGATTACTTTTTTTACATTACATTTTGTCCTTTTTGTGACAGTACTTTTAGTGCCTAACATTTCCATCTAGTTATGGTGATGGGTACGCATTTCCTAACAAAAGCTGTGCCTACAGCCTCGTGGGATGTGTTGTCGAAGGCTCCCCCTATGTCTAAGAACGCATCTAATATTGTATCTTTTTTCTATATTTTGGGAATAAATATTAGCTTTCCTGTTCTCCATATACTTGGTATATACCCAAACGCAATGCTACTACGAAGAATATTAGTGAGATAGGGCATAAGGTTTTCTTTTCCCTTCTACAAGAAAGCTGGGGAAGATACCATCTACATCTGGTGACTTTTAGAGTTGAAAAGTATTATCCTTTTACTTGAACACATGTTCCTACCTGTTTACCTGTCCTCTATTTTTGGTATGAGAGGTATTCTATCTACCAAGTTAGTATTTTAGGTTTTATGATAAAATGCTATTTTTAGGAATTTTGCCATATTTTTGTAATTTTTTGAGGCATTCATGGGCACGAAATGTCCTGTCGTTTTCTCTACTTCAAAAACGGTTAATTTTAGAGAAAAATGCGAGACATTTTTTGTAGACAATTTCACGACAAACAATTTTTTAATGACCTTTATTGACCTCTGAGCAATAGATCGCGAGATATTTGCGAAAAACTGATTTTCGTGACCTTTAGACCCTTATAACTTTTTTAGCCGGCAGGATATCAATGTCGATTTTTCACATCTTCATTACAATGCCGTAATAAAGGTGTATACAAAAATTCAGCTCACTAGGAATTTTTCCGCAGATTGGGGTTTAAAAAGCCTAAAATGACTGGACTATAAGTGAATCTGAATAAAATGTCCAAAATTATGATTTAGTGCGCAGTTTTAAAAGCAAAATCCAAATCCATAATCGCAAAAAAATTAGAGGCCAAGTGCTCGCAGAGAACCTGAACCTAGTGGCTTACAACTAAACTAAACCACATCCCTGTTTGTGTTATCGAAAAAACTGGAGGGGACCTTCAACTTTCTCCCGAGTAAGAATGGATAAGATCAGTTCCACTTTTCATAACGTCACTTCCCTGCAATAAGCCGTAACCATGGAAATGGAGTACCAGACCTCCGGCATGACAGTTCAATACATTAACAATTCATCATCATCCTATCTAGAAGGGATAAATTGCTCTTCAAATAAGGCAGATGTCCTAACACCTCATTCTGCTGCTAGGTATAAGTTGTCCGACACCAAAATTCACCCACTTACACTTAACGTAAATCATTCAATGGGAAATGTATATATCCTCGTTTGTAGAGTTTTAAGAGCTGTTCGAGATTTTGATAGAAACAAATCCGCTAATTCTTAAGATATCTTCCCATTTGTCCGAAAAGGTCTTCTTTCTCGCTGACAAAACCATTGCCTAAGTATTTCCATCACTCCTACTGATCTAGAATCTTCCCTGGAAAATGGAAAACAGCATTTCCCAAGTCTGTTCCAAAAAAAAGGCGAATTTTCCTCCTTCTTCTTCTTCCGACCAACTGCACTTACGGCCCTTCTTTCCAAGGTCATGGAATCCCCGGTCAATGATCAGCTCAAGAAATATCTCTAAAATGGTAATAAGATGGAAAGCTTCATAATGACCGGCAGTCCACTGACGATCAGTTGGTATTGGTATGTCTCACCGAACAGTGGAACCAGTCTTTACATAGTTTTGGAGAAAGTAAGATTATTGCACTTGATATTTCAAAAGCATTTGAAAGAGTTTGACATCAAGCTCTTTTATAGAAAATACGTTCATTTGGTATTGATGATTTTCTTCTTCGTATAATTATAAATTAGCTTTCGAACCGCTTAATACAAGTTGTATTGGATGGTCTCAAGTCTGAAATTAAGAAAATAAATGGTGGTGTAACCCGGGGCTCTGTTTTGTCCCCGAATCCCTTTCGCACATTTATTAACAAAAACGATCTCCAGTCTGAAACTTACGCGAGCGGTCCGACCAGTAATTAACCTACAAATGAAAAACAAAATTTTTGGAAAATTGGCGATTTATTTCTCAAAATAGTCTCCTTTTCTTTAAAACATGCGAAAAATGGGTTTTCTCGAGGTCTGCAAAGTAGCCCTCCGAGGCGGTGATGACCTCCTCATTCGACTCAAATTTCTGCCCGGCGAGTGATTTTTTCAAGTTTGCAAAAAAAAAAGTCGCACGGGATCAAATCCCGTGGATGGGGCAGCAGTTCGAGGTGCAATTCGACCAATTTGACAACTGCTCTTAAGTAGTCTCACGATTGCACTTGTTGTCCGGAATAAACAAACGCGGCACCCATCGCGCCGACAGCTTTCTCATGCCTAAAATTGGTCATTTATGACCAAGCGTTCTTTTGAGATGCCTACTATTTCAGCTATCTCGCGCACCTTCAATCGGAGATCTGCCAATACGAGATCATGGATTTTTGACACGTTATCCTCCGTGGTTCGAAAGAAAGAAAAGAGCAGCCACAGCTTCTCAGCTCAGGTATTTCGAGGAGTCTAGCACCGCCACAAACACCTGCCAGTTCTACAAAATAACCAAACAAACTAGTCACCGAAGCACAGGGAATTGTAGACGTGTTTAAGCAGCATATCCAGCAGCTGCTTAATGGGAATTATTTAGACGAAACCACAAGGGAGCAAAAAAGCGTAAGACCAGTCAATGAAGATCCAGTCCCACTACCCAGTACTGAAGAGGTTAATAAAGCAATCCACAAGCTTAAGAACAACAAATCCGCAGGCTCGGATGGCCTACCTGCGGAACTCTTTAAGTATAGAGGAGATGTCCTGATAGGGTGCATGCATCAGCTCATCAACCAAGTGTGGAACGAGGAAAGTATGCCCGACGACTGGTCAAATAACTCCATATGTCCAATCTACAAAAAAGGCGATCCTATGTCCTGCAAAAACTACAGGGGCATATCCCTGCTTAATGTTGCCTACAACATCCTATCCACCGTACTATGTGAGCGTCTAAAACCTTTTTGCAACACTATAATCGGCACGTACCAGTGTGGCTTCAGGCCAGGCAGATCAACGATAGACCAAATCTTCACATTGAGGAAAATCCCGGAAAAGACCAACGAATTTCAATTCGAGACCCACCATCTTTTCATCGACCTTAAAGCCGCATATGATAGCATAAGTCGGAACTCGGGATCCCGAAAAAAATGATCCAGCTATGCCGCATGACGTTACAAAATACGCGGTGCAACGTGCAAATGGGTAACAGCTCATCCGAGCTATTCCAGACATGTACAAGCTTCCGACAAGGAGATGCGCTATCATGTGATTTCTTCAACCTAGTCCTGGAGCAGATTGTGCGCAAGAGTGGTGTTAACCTGGAAGGCACTATCTTCAACAGGTTTTTACAACTGCTTGGCTATGTGGACGACATCGATATCATCGGCCGCTCCAAGCGAGCTGTGCTAGAAGCGTTCACAGCTATTAATGAACAGGCGAAACGCGTTGGTCTTGAAATTAATGAGGGCAAAACAAAGTATATGTTATCAGCAAACATAGCCTCATCTGTCCATCGACTAGGACAAAACGTCACTATTGGTAGCAGTAATTTCGAGGTAGTCAAGGAGTTCACCTACCTCGAAATGAACATCAATCCGACGAATGACACCTCAGTGGAAATCCGACGAAGAATTACCCTATCAAACCCCTGCTACTTCGGTTTGGCCAAACAAACGGGTTCAAAACTCCTTTCTCGAAAGACAAAGTGCACGCTATACAAAACGCTAATTTTGCCAGTTCTACTCTACGGCGCCGAGTGCTGGACGATAAGTTAAAAAGGGGAATTGATACTAGGTACTTTCGAGAGAAAAATTCTTGGGCGGATATTTGGTCCTATATGCGAAGAGGGTGAATGGAGGAGAAGATTCAATCGTGAATTATACGAGCTGTACGAAGATGTGGATGTAGTCCAAAAAGCCAAAACACGTCGACTACACTGGCTCGGCCACATCGAGCGAATGGACAACAACGCTCCAACCAAGAAAACCTTCGAATCCCAGCCCTTAGGTTCGAGACGACGAGGAAGACCGAACCTCCGCAACAGGGACCAGGCGGTCACAGACGCACAGACGCAAGAGCGCTTGGTCCCGACGACTGGAGAGAGCTCGCGAGGGATTGCAACCGTTGGAAGACTGCAATATCTCAGGCAGAGACCCTCCATGGATCGGGAGCCGGTTAAGTAAGTAAGTAAGTATCCTCCGTGGTAGCCATTTTCGGGGAACCTGGGCAGGGCTCATCAAAAACCGATGTGCGACCACGTTGAAACTCGTTATACGAATTTTTGATGGTCGCTATCGAAGGAGAAGAGTCACCGTAGGTACACAGCATCTAAGCGCTCTTTGATTTCGCTGCACGATTTCCCTTCCAAAAACAAGAATCGAATCACCGACCGACATTACTCTTTTTCCATTTTTCTAAAATTCGCGGACAAGCTGGCTTTCACACGTGATTAAAACAAAACTACGAGTCCGATTCGGCTGAAATTTTGACAGTAGCCGTCTAAGAGAATGTACTAGACGATAGTGAGGCTTCGTACTAATCGGACCGCGCTCGTATATATTCTTCCCATATTCGTTTCAAGATTAATTTCCTTGTTCTTCGGATGTGGAACTTGAACGGCAGCGTAAAGTCTGATCTGGACAGCATTGTCAAATTGGGAACCATAAGCCGCGTTGAATTTAATGGTAAATGGTGACTTCTGTCCTCCCCTTATACCGCTATCCATGGGTCGCACTTGCATTGAAGGAACCGTAGGTACATATTTCAGTTGTTGGTATGTGTAGAACAGATCATCTAGTAAAATAGCATTCCTTCCCTAAAACAATTCAACCGTTATACGTGCGCTCCCGAGAATGCTCATCAGCTTACCCTTGGGCCCAACTTCGGACGTACCTACTAAGAAGTGCAGAGATTCTTCTTTCAGATCAACTACACGAACGTGGAATGCTGGACTTAGCTCCATTTTTCCTTCCCATTGTAATATTCAGAAATTTTAAGCTTATGTGCGTCACTATCTCTTTTCCAAACCTTACCTGTTTTCCTAACGCTCGAAGTATGATAACCATTTAAAGATTAGTTATATCCCTTTGAATGCGCGTATTTTATATAAAAAAAATAAACTCAAAAACGAATTTTCCTCAAATTTAAAATATGTTTGTTTTTACAAAAAGACAATTCAGAATCGGTATCAGTTCAAAAACGGAGCAGCTAGATGAACAGAATTTAATTACACTGCGCGGTTACCAAAGTGTTATTCTTCTCACTTCGAGAATTTCATGGCTTCTGCTATAAAAGGTAGAAAAATAAACTCTATACACAATCCCATAAAAAATTAAAAAAAAAAAAAAAAAAAAAAAACAACTAGAAATAACAATAAAAAATACCAGAAAAAAAAATAAACGATACTGAAACCAACATTAGGTGTTGGATGTTAAGCTTTGTTAGTTCTTCCTTTTTTCCTCTCATGATGCTTTATGCGGCACACAAAAACTAAAATCCTGCTTGTAAAAACAATGAAAAAAAAAAAATACCTACAAAGAATTCGGTGGCGATAGCAAGTGGCTGCCATCATGATACCCATCAGTCCGTGAGTATTCCACTCGTCGGAAAACGGATATTGAGGGCAGACATCTGCAGAACAAGAATAGGTGCAAATTACATTCCACATGCTACCGCGTTTCCAAGCTCTCGCACAAGGATTCAGATAGAACTAGGACTAGCACTTGAATACCTTATCCCGTCATATACCATACCACTTTGCTCTTCCACTCTCTCTCTCACAGTGCAGCTACATCTGTGATATATGCCATGGCATGGCTGGCTCATTTAATACTCTAAACTTTTCTAGTTCTGCATTTCTGGGTTTTGTCTGGCGCATAGTGTTGGCATTTTTTTTTTATTTTTGTGTTTCTATCTGTTCTTCTATCCAACACATTCGTGTCTCCATCCTCTGTTTTTGCTCCTTTTAATTACAGTGCTGTTATCTTGTGTTGTTCATCTTTCGTTTGGCCGGAACTCATCACACGATGAAGTGCCTTGATTTTTATGGTTACACTCTGCACTGCTCCTTTATTCTGGGTATTGGAGTGGTGGTTTTTGCGATAGTCCACAAGCGTCGCCGTCGTCTCCTCATCGTCTCCGTCATCCCAGTCATCTATTATTCGATTGTGATAGAACATACCTACACCTATACATATATACCTACCTAAAACAGACAAAAGCCTCTGGGTTTTGAAATTATATATGTGCGACTTGAAATGCCACATGAAAATACCCAGCCGCAGAACCAACAAAGGTCCGTGAAGAAGGCGATGGTGATGGCTAACTAACTATACCAACCTAACATTGGTAAAATTCCGTGATAGGTACTGAGCAATCAACATAAGAGACCGCGTTAAAGAAAAACTGTTAAAATAGGGGTTTTTAAAAAACCTTACAGAAACTCAATATCGGTGGAAGAATTTTGAAAACAGAAACTTTCTTCCCAAGAAAACAAGTTGATAATTTATCAGATACCATAAATAGTACAAATCATTTTGCTCCGCAATTAATACGGTTAATAAAAGGTATTCCAATACTTTTAGAGAGATTTTGACAGTTCTTGGCGGCCATGTTGTTTTATTTCTCTTGTTAAGTATCTTGGGCAGGGTTGTCAGGTTTCAAAAATCGGAATCGCCAAAAGTAAAATATAAATCGCCAAAAAATCGCCAAATCTCAAAATTTTTCACCATACTCTCATTATTGCATCTAATGCTTCAATGTCCATTTTTGAGCTAGTTTTTTGTTTTAATAGCATTCATGTATGAAAAGGCTCTTTCGACCACTGCGTTGCTTGCTGGCAGAGAAAGTGCACTCAAGGTAAATTTCGTAAGCTCCAGGAACTCCGTTTGTCCTAAGGCATTCGTCGTTTTAAAAACTTTATTCCAAAATTTCACAGTGTCATCTTCGGGTACATTTTCTGGATAAAATTCGTTTGACCAATTGACAGAAATTAATTTTGCCCATTGAGACTCAGCAAGTTGCAAATTTTTGGGTGGTATCAAGCTAACATGCAGACTTTCAAAACGGGGTCGCAGTTGGCTCAAATGAACGCCTGGTGGTACACTGCGTGCAACAATTTCAATTTCCTTTTTTGTGCTTTTAAAAATTTGATATTTGTAGCTTGAAAATAGGTGTTGAGTTTATTCATTTCCTTAATTATGGGCAAAATCCCTGAAAGAAGTTTGCTAAACGTCATTGTTGTAGGAAAAGAAAACGAAATTCAGTTTTAGGGTGCGTTCCATTCAGTAAATGGCAATGAAAAAGATTGAAAGTTTAAGCAAATTACAAGAAAATATTAGATTTTCGATTAAAAGAAGAAAAATCGCCAAACTAAAAAAATATCGCCATTTTCGGAGTACATCGCCAAACTGATTTTCGTGTCGCCAAATGAAATTTAAAATCGCCTGTTTGGCGACAAATCGCCACATATGACAACCCTGATCTTGGGCATTTGTTATTCAAAAACTACAGACAAATCACTGTGGTAAGTTGCAAAAACCGGCTGAGCTTTTTTTTCTAAAAAAATAGCCTTGACAAATAAGAGATCATATCTTTTTACACAATATACGGATCGAGCAATGTTGTTGAACGCAACATTGAGTTTTCTGTGGCTGATCGCAATCTTTGAAAACTTTGCATCCAAATATTAATTAAGGTATCACTAGTGTTTTGGCCAACATTAAGCGTGTTCTTAAAGAGGTAAAAAACTGTAAAGACCAAAGCATTCGGACCACTGGCTACTGGATTGATGATTCTCCCATAATAATGATGAGAAACGAAGGGCCAAGGGGGACTCCTCTTACTGTTGGTAAAAATCTTGAAATATTTGGACCCGCCACAACCGCTTGTTTTCTGCTTACAAGTTGACAGTGGAAGTTGAGAACTTATCCAACTTATATCCGGACTGGATAGGGGAAAGGATATTAAGCATTGCAAAATGATTTTCTCAAACACTTTGGAAAGAAACCGAAGGTCGTCAATAGGTCTTAGATCATCTCAATTTTGGTTTTTAGGAATAGGTATTATTTTAGACGATTTCCACAGCATCGGAAACATACCAGTCATAAGTATAGAAATGAAAACTTGTGTAGTAACGGGTGATTTTTTTGAGGTTAGGATTTTCATGCATTAGTATTTGACAGATCACGCGGGATTTCAGACATGGTGTCAAAGAGAAAGATGCTCAGTATGCTTTGACATTTCATCATGAATAGATTACTAACGAGCAACGCTTGCAAATCATTGAATTTTATTACCAAAATCAGTGTTCGGTTCGAAATGTGTTTCGCGCTTTACGTCCGATTTATGGTCTACATAATCGACCAAGTGAGCAAACAATTAATGCGATTGTGACCAAGTTTCGCACTCAGTTTACTTTATTGGACATTAAATCAACCACACGAATGCGTACAGTGCGTACAGAAGAGAATATTGCGTCTGTTTCTGAGAGTGTTGCTGAAGACCGTGAAATGTCGATTCGTCGCCGTTCGCAGCAATTGGGTTTGTGTTATTCGACCACATGGAAGATTTTACGCAAAGATCTTGGTGTAAAACCGTATAAAATACAGCTCGTGCAAGAACTGAAGCCGAACGATCTGCCACAACGTCGAATTTTCAGTGAATGGGCCCTAGAAAAGTTGGCAGAAAATCCGCTTTTTTATCAACAAATTTTGTGCAGCGATGAGGCTCATTTCTGGTTGAATGGCTAGGTAAATAAGCAAAATTGCCGCATTTGGAGTGAAGAGCAACCAGAAGCCGTTCAAGAACTGCCCATGCATCCCGAAAAATGCACTGTTTGGTGTGGTTTGTACGCTGGTGGAATCATTGGACCGTATTTTTCCAAAGATGCTGTTGGACGCAACGTTACGGTGAATGGCGATCGCTATCGTTCAATGCTAACAAACTTTTTGTTGCCAAAAATGGAAGAACTGAACTTGGTTGACATGTGGTTTCAACAAGATGGCGCTACATGCCACACAGCTCGCGATTCTATGGCCATTTTGAGGGAAAACTTCTGAGAACAATTCATCTCAAGGAATGGACCGGTAAGTTGGCCACCAAGATCATGCGATTTGACGCCTTTAGACTATTTTTTGTGGGGCTACGTCAAGTCTAAAGTCTACACAAATAAGCCAGCAACTATTCCAGCTTTGGAAGACAACATTTCCGAAGAAATTCGGGCTATTCCGGCCGAAATGCTCGAAAAAGTTACCCAAAATTGGACTTTCCGAACGGACCACCTAAGACGCAGCCGCGGTCAATATTTAAATGAAATTATCTTCAAAAAGTAAATGTCATGGACCAATCTAACGTTTCAAATAAAGAATCGATGAGATTTTGCAAATTTTATGGGTTTTTTTTTTAAAAAAAGTTCTCAAGCTCTTAAAAAATCACCCGTTATAAGTCAAAATCACAGATAGTAGTTATGGTCTTGATGAACACAGGACGCACTTTCTCAATTCCAATAGCGTTCGACTTAATGTACAAGAAGCACTTAACTATGATATTGGAATCTTTTTTTGCGGGATATCAGTTTTTTCGTTAATTCAGCAGCTTTTGAAGAGGAAGCGGAGACAAAATATCAATACACATAGTTTGCCTCTGCTTGGCGGATATCGTTCTTCTCTAATTCAACATTTTTTGTTAAATATAAATTGTCCCTGTTAATAATTTCGTAACTGTGTGAAAACAGAGTGCGTAAATGTAAGAATGTGGAAAAATGTTCAATTTTCGGTGTTTTTTTTTTTCTTTTCTCGTGAAAGAATAGAATCAGATCAGAATCAGTTATCAGTTTCTGAGTCGCTGTCACAGAGTGGTTGAGTGCGCATTTGTTTCGTTTTAAAATAAAATCGTATGTGAAAAAAATCATTTAAAGCTATTAAAAGAAAAAAAGAAAATTATCAAATCTCTAGGTTAGTATTAAATATTTGCTGTTAAATATTGTTTTGCTTACATTGTAAATTTGATTGTTTTTGCTCAATCCCCTTTGTTGAATATGTGCTCACCAAAAAAACATCATTTATTATTGATTCCAGAGCAAAAGTTTGAAAATTTTTTGAAAATTATTCATTATTTTACAAGCGGTTAAGATAAGTTTTTTGTACGCCGAAACTTTTAAAAACTATAAGCAATATTGTATATCATAATTCTCCAAAAATGTTTTTTGATTGTTTAAAAAAATTTCTTTTTTTTTTGTTCTGAAAATTTGATTTATCATTACTTTGAATTTGTGTTTCAAATTTGTTTCCCAATTTTGTTTTTAGTTTTATTCAAATATTTTTTAAAAAAATCATTTAATATCCAATTGAGGGGTCACAAACTAATTGATTTTGTGGTCCGGTTTTGTTTGAACCACTACCTATAAAAACCTCACGGGGCAAAAAAACGCCACAAATTTAACTAAAATTAATAACCTGATTTGCAAATTCAATCAGACTTCAGCAGCAGAGGTTAGTCGTAACTTGGAATTAAAAGTATGTGTGTATATTTTAGCTGATTTAGCCTTAACTTAGCAGCCCTTTCTTTCTTTCTTTCTTTCTTTCTTTTTTTCTGGGGAGAGTACCTATTTATTGCTGTTATATTAATGTATTATTTATTATTCGTTTTTTCCAGATTTATTTTGTCTACTTTTTTAATTAATTTTTATACCTATTAACCTATATAAGGTTACCTTATTTAAAGTTATGACAATGTGTTCATTGTTGAAAACAAAGTAAAAGTAAAAAATGTAAAACATTTCAGTTAACTATATTGAATCCTTGTATGATTGTCTCGAAGGATGAAATTTAATTTAGTAAGATATGCGATGGTATGCATTCAAATTCGAAAGAGAAAAATTATACATATTAAATATTGCTGATATATAAAAAGGTAAGAACTCAACAAATACTGGAATTTGATCCCAAAAATGCTTACATTGAATTACTATATTGACTTTTGAATATTCAATCAACATAAGCTAGCTTTTGTTTATAGAAAAGATTTTGAAAATTCAGGAAAATAAAACAAATTCATAGGCAAATAACTTTAATCTTTCATCACTTATGTTGAATTCTAACGAGAATGTTGATTGCTTAAGTGTTTAGATAAGGACATAACTATAACTATGTTAAGTCAAGTAGTTGAAAAATCCAGCTTAGTAGTTGAATTCTGATCAAGATTTGGTTAAATTCAAGTAACTTTTCGGCAAAATTCCTGACGGCTGCTAGGCATTTAACACAATATGTTGAATTCTGAATTCTTCCCGATTGCATTTTCAACCTCATATGCTTATTTTTTAGTTTAAATACATAAAAATCGTTAAATCGTAACAGTTTTGTATGAAATTTTAATGTTTTTGAATTAAAACTTCTTATTTTCATGGCATTATTTTTCATCTTGTGTGCATTTGCTGCAGAATTATGTTGACAATTGAGTTAAACTGTTGAAAAATCAAAGCTAGGAGTTGAACTCTAAACAAGATTTTATTTCATTTGTGCAACAAATTTTGTAGAAAAATTAAAGATTTTTGCAAGTCGTTCAAAATATAGGGTGGTATCTATGCAAGAATTATTCTTCATACAAAAGCTAGCAATTGCTCAAAAAAGTGAGATTTGAGACTGAGATAAAGCTTTCTGCATACCACCCATAGTGTCGAATTTTTTGTTATCTATATTAACTAGTCAGAAATTATTGTTGATATATCTTCAAAGCAATTTAAATATTAAAACAAAAATCCCTTTGCAACTAATTTTCTAAAGGTAATGTTTACTATTAAACATTTATGTTGCCAAAAATGAGACAGTTGCTTATTAACAACGACTGTATTTGTTTGTTTTTCAACGACTCCGAAGTGAATTTTATATTGATTACAAAGATTGTCATACGATCTTTACAATATACGATATACGATAAAATGCTTACTTTTTATTTTCAAGCAAAACAACATTTCAAGTTTCAACCAGATGTTGAAAATAGAACATCGAAAATATCCGTTGAAAATTGCTACAGTTATTGTGACGGACAGGTTGGTAATTTTCAACAGAATTTTTTTTAGAGTGTAAACAATGGAACTCAAAAGTATCTTCAACTGATAATGAAAGTAACAACAGTTATTAACAGTTCTAGAAGTCGTATATGATGAAATAGGAAGTGGTGAAGAAACAAATTTGCGGTTGAGTTCATCAATATTAGGATTGCCGATGTCCGCATGATTTAGTTTTCCGATTTCCATTATCTTTAAATTTGTACATAATTGTCGCCCATTAACTGACGGGCTTAAAGCACTTTTACACATACGTATTCTTGCAGCCCTTATTTTATTGAAAACCAAGTTTTGTAACCTGCGATATATTTGACTGTGAACACTCAGCCTATTACGTCTCCTTTGCTTATACGAGTATGCTTATATTGAGTTGGGTAAAGCATTCCGCAGTCGTGTAGTGCAGCTGAGGAAAGAATCTCTGAATTTAACAGTACATCTTAAATTGGGTTAAAGGATAAACTGATGGGCATTTCTTGAAGCAACTAACTATTTTACTAAAATACTGTTTATAAAAATAACGGTAATACAATAAACGACATGTAACTTAGAGCAAATGTTGATCGGTTGTGATAACACATGGATCTAGTAAAGTATTTTCTAGATCACTCCAATCTTTGTAGTAGAAGTCTCTCTAATAGAGTCTGCGTCTATAGCATAGATCAGTGCATATAGAAGCTGAGGAATTGTTTTCTCCACCTCGTCACACACTCTTTTTCAGAAATCCTTTGAGTGAGTCTCGCAGCGTGCTTATTTATTAAACAGTCTCAAGTCTCATGTTATATAAAGAAGCTAATGTGCAATATGCTTTTATGGATATCAGAGCTTAGAGTGCATGAGATCTAGCTTTGACCAGATCTATTTTTTCGCCAAATATGTTTTTTTTTTTTTTTTTTTTTTTTTTATAATCTACCCGTGCTCAAGGGATTATGATTACCCTTTAAATGTTTCAACACAGCGCGGGCGTGAAGTTACGGAAGAGAAAGAAGGATAGGAAAGATGTGTGGCACGATGTTTTGAGACCGAAGGTTGTTGTCTCAGATATTTTATCTCCAGGGATGGCGGCTGAACTAAAGCGGAGAATGCCGTGTCTTATTTCAATGTCGCTTATAATTCACATTATTTTATTCGTGTTCATCCTTGTTGGGCATACTAGTTTAATTCAAATACATGTTGTTAGTGTTATGCCTGAACAACATGCAATGAATAAACCAGCAACCCATTGATGACAATTTAAGAAGGTTTTTTTAATGAAATTAAATGACATAGACAACGGCAGGGATCGAACCTGTGATCATGAGGTTCACAGGCGAGCACACATCCATCGCGCCACTGCCACCCCTGGTGGTGATGTATTGCACCCAGGGTTAAGCATTACGTGTAGTGACGGGTATACTAATATCTATCCTATCTGTTAGAATATGTAATGTTGTTACACTTTTAGTAAGTTCATCAACTTGTCAGTTTCCTGGAACGTATGAATGTTGAACTGCTGCACCAACTCCAAGAGAGATGATCGGCAGCTTAGGGCTGTTTTATATTTTGTAGAGATAGAGTTCAGATGCGGTTTCCCGTTGTAAATATTACGTTTTCGCGAAGCCAAGGTAAATCGTCTTTAATCGCTAAAAAGTACCGCGTAGTATATGTTACAATGATTAGGAAGTCGACGGAGCTAATAATTCTGACGCCCATAAACCGCCCATAAGCTAACAATAGAAAAGTAAAAAAAACGTCAGAAATTTCACATAGACTTGGGTGAGTTGTAAGTTTATAATAGATTAAACCCTGTCCCCTGATCTAAAGTAAACACAAAAGTCGTACAACTAACTTCCAAAAAAATGGAAATATACTAATAACTTCTAACAATAAATAATATAAAATATTTAATGCAACCCCCCTATATGTGTATTGAGTAAGAACTTCCTTAGCGTCCATTTCCCCAAAACGATTCTTACCCACTTTATCATTTTATGTTGCACAGTTGTTTGAACTAATGGCTTTGCACATTTACGGTGATAATTCAAAAGAATAAAATGGCTTCGAAGAATAAAAATCGCCAAATGCGAAAGGACAAATTAAAGCACTCTTTCTTTTTCAAGACTTAAAAAGTTTTCCATCATCATGCATAGGTAGACCGTTCACACATAGGTATATCCTGTTCCCTATTATGTGCAGAGGTATATACACAATACATAAATATAAGCCGACCATTAAGTATCGGTTCTCAACTCCCTTCCCGTGTACTAATACAAAAATGGGAGTTTGGAAAATTTCGAATGCATCCAATGTTTACGTAAGCGAAGGAAAGCAATAATACAAAAAAAAATTAGATCTGATGAAACAAAACCGGAAAAGAATCCTTTTGCATCACACACGTACAAAAGGTTAGGTGGAGAAAATTTATTGGACAATATAAAAGCAAGCTGCTTGCCCGAAGAGCTTATTGTGCAATTTTTTGACCACGGCGGCGGCTATACCCGACGAGAACCCGGGCCGGAACAGAAGATTGTATCCATAAAAATTTACCGAAGAAATCAAAATGGATAGCACACAGAACAAAATCAAAAAAAATATATACATACGTACATTTAATGTATTTTATATATGTAGTGTAGGTATGAACATTCCTACACTGGATTGTATGTCTTATGTACATGGAGTCATAGAGTTTCGTGCGGCAAAAATAAAATTAAAAATTATGTTGCCACTTCCTGCTGCAAGTTTTCTCACTTAAACTTCATTCGAGAATATCTCTAAATCATTTTCTCGATACTTTTAAATCTATGTGGATTTCCAAAGATATTTTTTTTTTTTGTATGATTTGGTGCAAATGCCAGAGTCCTAATACTTATACCAATCACCTAAATTTACTGAAAATTGTGCAGGGGTATAGTCGGTGAAAACGAAGTCCACCATGAAAAGCATTCAGATCATAATTTTTCCAACGATATATCAAACTCTGCCTATGTATGTCTGGACCGTGTGTGAGTTGACTTCTTATTCTTTGTGGGTAAGAAATCAAGAGCGTACCTATTTGGCATAGCAAATGAGGGAAAACCAAATTTTCCACTAGGAATTGTATAGG
The DNA here is from genome assembly GCA_963931855.1 of Philhelius festivus. Classification (NCBI taxonomy): domain Eukaryota; kingdom Metazoa; phylum Arthropoda; class Insecta; order Diptera; family Syrphidae; genus Philhelius; species Philhelius festivus. The sequence goes on along the minus strand of OZ007555.1, from coordinate 204,319,275 downwards.
AAGTCTGTTTTCAACTTTAGACTTATGGTCGAAATTAGAAGACTTTAAGGTAAATTAAGTCTTCCAATCTCGAATTATTGGATCAAGATAGAAAATTAAGGCTAGCCGCGCAGTAGCAATTTTTAGTTGCGAAACTGTTTGGTTACTTTATAGAAAACAGATGAACTGTTTGGTTGAATGTCCGTGAATTTGCAGATAATTATATGTTCAATAAAATGGCGAACTTATTTTAGGCAATCGTTTAGTTTGTGTCAAAACACAAACTTTTTAGTTGCTCGAACCAAGCAGTTTCGCAACTAAAAATTGCTAGTGCGCGGCTAGCCTAAGACTTTGGATTAAGGATCCTAAGTTCCCAAAATAAAGTTCTTTAATATATTTATGACTTTATGAAAATAGCTGTTGAATTTTTCTTAGATTGTAAAATTGGTTGCAGAAAATTATAAGTTCCAATGAAAACTTGGTAGATATGTATGTACCAGTTTTAAATTTTTCCCCCCAAACGTTTTTTTCTGTTTTTTTTTAGACAAAAATAACAATACCTGCCATATCATTTTTTTTAGAAATTTTATAAATATTTTTTTTTTCTCAAAAACTGTCCCTCAAATTTTTTAAAAAAATTAAAAAAAATTCTTTTAGTTAAAGCTTGTTAAAATTTTTTTTCCAAAAAATTATAATTTTTGGTAAACCGCTTGAAATCCGTATTTTTTTGTTTTCAATTTTCTCAAAAACAGTACTACTGATCATTTTTTTATGCTAAGGCTCCCCAAAGTTTGAATATTATTGTGTAATTAAAATTTAAAAAAAAATTGGATTTTAAAAAAAAATTTGAAATTAATTTTTTTTTTTTAAACTAAATATTTTGAAAACCCCATGCTCGATTTTTTTTTTTAATAGAACCTACAAGATGTGAGGAAAAAACATTAGTGTACCTTAAAATAACGGTACCCACCATGTATGTAAATGTTAAAAATGGTTTTGGAAAATCGTATTTTTCTCCAAAACGGTCCTGAGAATTTTGATAAATTTTTGTTCTTAAGATTGATTCTTAATTTAACAAGACAAAATTTTAAATTAAGATATTACAGGCTGTACCTGGCATAGAATCTTTTTTTCGAATTTTGAATTTCTCATTATAAAAAGTTTAAAAAATATTGCATTTCAAGACTTTAAAAAAAGATTTTTTTTTTAATTTTTGAAAAAAAAATCTATTTTTTTTTTTAATTTCGATATCTAAAAAACGGCTCAGTATTTTTCATGGAAATTTATTTTTCATTCGTACAGTTAAAAAAAAATAAACTTATTTGGCGTACCAAATTTTTTTCTTAAAAATGTTTGAAAATTTGCATATAAAAGATAATTTTTTTTAAGAAACCACTACAACGACTTATAATGTTTGTTCTTGCATAAACTTATATTTGCTTGAATCACATGACATTCTGTTTTTAGCTCCATCTACTAAAGGAGTAAATTTATTCATTTAAAAAATTAATTTTATGCTTACCTATGACAAGGTTTTTCCCTAATAAAATTCATTTTTGAAATTCTTAGTGTTACATAAGAGCAAGTTCGTGCGACCCAGTCGTGCATTTTATTTTCATATGAAATTAACTCAAGAAATTTGGAGTTTTTGGATCTCGGAATATCAACATATTCCATATCACCTTTTGATGTAAAGGATGGTTAAATTTTAAGGGCCGATGTTGATTTTGAATAAAACACAAATTATTTAGGAAGTTATTGTCATTTCTTTATATTCTGATAAATGTTCCGAATTATCTCATCCTTTAGCTCTTGAATTGTTGCTGTCTTATCGACGTACACCTTCTCTTTCAAATAACCCCAAAGAAAGAAGTCCAACGGTGTCAAATCTCATGATCTTGGCGGCCAATTGACACCGCCACCACGTGAGATAACACGCCCATTGAATTTGTCGCGCAAAAGAGCCATTGTTTCGTTAGCTGTGTGGCAAGTGGCACCGTCCCACTGTGGTTCCACCGTAGGCCAAAATTCTAAAAAAATTACTGTAGCGATTATTATATAAAACGATTAAAATGAGCTGAGAATATTCCAAACTAATTAGAAATAGAAAAAGAAAAACCGTTAGATTTTTATCTTCAGAGTAATAACATTGCAAACACATGGCATTTGAGTTTTAGTGCTCTAAGAGCAAGTGCGACTGCATTTGTCTAATTAATTTTTTTCATCTGTTTGCGTTATTTTTTTTTATAATGGATATATAAGTGGAAGGTAAGATATTTGTTATTTATTTTTTATGATTCATTTTTCGACTGAGCATAAGAGTTTATAAATTGGGACTAAATAAAATAAAAATAAAAATAAATTAGCTTAATATTGTTTGTTTTAAACTTTTAACTGTTACGCCCCGTTACGCCCCCACAAAGTCATATATTACCAGAAAGGTAATTTCATGTAGTTTTTAATCCACGTTGACTTAGCTGCGATTACTTGCGAATTCACTTTTGATTAATCTTTGAACCACCTAAAGTCTCATTTTTTGTAGTTTAGGGCTTTTAACTAAAGTCTCATTTACGAGAATGTTTCTGCTTCAGCATTGGTTAAATGCTGATGGAACCGAAAAAAATAAGTCCCATTCAATATTAGACGTCATTTCCAAGTGTTTGTAAAAAACTTACGTATTTCTGCAAAAAAAACTTGCGGAAAGAGATGCCTTCTTGTTAAAAATTATTCAGGGTGGCTTAATACAAAGGAAGTATGTATGTATCATTTCTGAAAATATCAATTATTTAATATCTTAATTTCAAATTTTTTTTTATTAAATTAAAGATCGTAAAAATTAATTGAAAGAAAAAAATTTTATCAAAATTCTAGGTGCCGTTTTCGAGAAAAATACTATTTTTGAAAAACATTTTTTTTTAAATTTGTAAGCATTTGTATGGTAGGTACCTTTAATTTTAGGTAAAGTAATTTTTTTTTTTCTCACATCTTGTAGATTATATTGAGAAACTTTTATTAATCAAGTTTAAAAAAAATCTAGCATGGGGTTTTCGAAATATGTGTATTGAGTTTTGAAAAAAAAATTTTGAAGTTTTTTTTTTTTAATCCAATCAGTTTTTTTTTTTTGAAAATTTGAGTACACAATTCTATTTATGGTTTTGGGGAGCTTTAGCGGTTGTACCGTTTTTGAGAAAATCAAAAACAAACAAAAAATGGTTCCATGGGGGGTACCCTCAATAACTATTTATCGGATTTTTTTTCAACCATTACCTAGCTTTAATTCAATGAATATTTTTGCATTCTTATTTTTAAAATTTGTCGAACAATTTTTGAGAAAAAATAATGTTTATAAAATTTCGAAAAAAAAAAATCGTATGGCAGGTACCGTTATTTTTGGTCTTAAAAAAAAAAGAAAAAAACGTGTGGGGGGGAAAAATTAATAGTGATATTTACCAAATTTAAAGAAAATCGGCTGAGCCGTTTAGCCTGCAGTCGAACAGACAGACAGACAGAATTGCGAGACCAACTTTTTTGGTCTTCGCTATCATCGTAATGTCAACTTTGATCGAAATCTCGAGTTCGATTTTTTTTACGAATGCATAACTTGCCTTATAGTACCTATAAATCGCAAGTAAAAAATTATATTTAAATAAAACTATATTAAACCGATCTTCAACCCTTTTATCGAACGTATCTCAAAGTCGTGACGAGATAGTTCAAAACTGATTGCAGATTCAAAATCAGAGAGCTCAAAACATTTGAGCACCATTCGTTTTAAGATTTTATCAAGTGAGTTAGTAATTATGGCCGCCTTTGTTCGGGAGTGGAACCACTGTGCGTCCTGTTGAAACCACATATCGTCCACATCCATATCTTCCAATTCGGGAAATAAAAAGTTCGTTATCATCTCACGATAGCGAACACCATTCACAGTAACTGCCTGACCGGCCTCATTTTGGAAAAAAATACGGCCCGATGATTCCGCCAGCCCATAAACGGCACCAAACAGTCAATCTTTGTGGGTGCATTTGTTTTTCGGCAATCACTCTTGGATTATCATTCGCCCAAATGCGGCAATTCTGCTTATTGACGAATCCACTGAGGTGAAAATGTGCCTCATCACTGAAGATGATTTTCTTCAAAAATTGATCATCCACTGCTGCCATTTCTTGCCACCACTCAATTAGTCAATTAGACGGCTTTGAACCCGATGTTTAGCTACTGCTGCTGCTGCTCGCTAGACCATTGACGACGCTTGAAATGGTCAAGAGGCCTTAGTTCTTGAGTCAATTGCACCTTGTAAGCTTGTAAATGCAAGTTCTTATGCATAATATTAATCAACGACGAGCGTGAGAGGTGCAATTGTTGGGCACGACGACGAGTTGAGGTGGACGGCTCTTCAGCTACATTATCGCGAACAGCAGCAATATTTTCTGCAGTACAAGCTGTACGAGTATGCACTGGTGTTTTCACATCTCCTACAGACCCGGTTTGCTCAAATTTTTGCACGATTTTTGCGGTTAAATTGACCGAAAAAATCACGAACTGCACGATATGCATTTTGATTTGAACGCCCATTTTCATAATAAGCCTGAATAACTTTAACGCGTTGCTCGATTGTGTATCTTTCCAGGGTTCAAATTGAGTTAGTCTGAAATTGAGAAATGTCAAAAATGAAATGCAGAAAAAAACTTGACGTATAGGTGTTGTTCACATTCAACATCGGCCCTTAAAATCTAACCACCCTTTACAATTAAAAAAAAAACTGCTTTAATAGAACTATTCACAAAAAAATTCGTTGCACATATTCTTGAAACGCTTCCTATAACACAAATGACATTAGAAATAGGTTGGGGTGTCTTTGTATTCGTTTTCTATGTTTTATTAAAATTACTCCACAATAAATTTAGTGTCAATGCTCTTGAAAAAGTTATTCTTTGTTAAGAAGTTAATTACATTTTCACGGTAAAATTTGCCATGACAAAATTTGTTCTTCAATTTGTCTAAATCCTTGATGCATCCTATACATTTCTCACTCCCAACAGCTGTTCCTTTTAATATACTGAGGGAGGGAGTAGGACAGCAATAGTCTATCAGCCATCGGTTCAATCTCTCAGTATATTGAAGAAACAAAGGTATCTAATGTCCGTATTTTGCCACATAAAATCGATAGTTTTATCCACTATCTAATCGACAGATAAGCGGTCTGTTTGAAGAAGGGCGGACTAAACGTTGGCGCTGTCCCCTAACGTTACTGTCTTTATTTCAGAATGCGTGTTTGTCCAAACTGTTTAACTTCAAATCTTCATTCAAAGCACAATATTCTTGAGTATTCTACTACCTGGGGACCTGCGGCGTGCCTAATCGGGAAACTGTTGAGTGTCTTTAACCTGGCAAAGTCCAGCAGCGCAACTTTTAGTCACGTCGAAGTGCTTCCTTTACCTCCTCGTGGTGGTCCTCGGGCAATGATTTGTGTATCCACACGAATTAGCTAAAATTGGAAAGCGCGAAAATCTCTCCTAACTCGTTAGGATAGATTACGGAAGCTAGCACTCTCCGTAGCTGAAAACCATCTTGCTACCGAAACGGAGACAACGCCTCGGATAACTAATGATAATATGTTGACGACTTTTGGCTATCGAATTAGGACAACGATTGGTTTCTGGAATGTGAGGACACTCCTCAATGATGGCAGTGAAGGTCCTCACAACGCCAGATTCCTCCAACTAGAGAAGGAACTCATGCGGTACAGGCTGGACATCTTAGGCCTTAGCGAAATACGTTGGATGGGCTCGGGCAAGTTAAGTCACCTTCGCGTAACACTGTACTGCTCTACTCCGGAAAGGCTCCGGGAAGCACACGTGAAGCTGAGGTTGGACTGCTGCTGACGAAGACAGCTGTCGGTGGTCTGATTTCGTGGGAGCCTCTTGGAGAAAGAATAATAAAGGCACGATTCCGGACAAGAGTACGTCCCGTCACCATTATACAATGTTACGCCCCAACGGAGCTCGCATCCGATGAGGAGAAAGAATGCTTCTACAGTCGGCTAGGAGCCGCTTACAACAACACACCGCGCGGAGATATTAAAATGGTTATGGGAGATTTGAATGCTAAAGTTGGCAGCAACAACGATGGACTCAAACATGTGATGGGAAACCATGGAGTTGGGAATTGCAATGATAACGGTGAGCAGTTCATTGACTTCTGCAATACTAACGGACTCGTCATTGGCGGCACAATGTTTGAGCACAAGACGTGCCACAAAATAAGTTGGGTGTCGACGGACAGGCAAGCTTCTTCGAATCAAATTGATCACTTCGCGATTAGCCGGCGCTTTAGAAGCAGTCTCCTGGATGTTCAAAATAAAAGAGGGGCCGATATGGGACTTGCTCGAGACCACCACCTTATGGTTGCTACTGTAAGACTTCGTACAGCTGCAACTGGGAGATCCAACGACATAACCCGCTTACCCAGGTTCAACGTCGACAGACTAAAGGATTTCACAACACGCCAACAATTGAGAGACCACCTTTCACACGGAATGATGACAATCAGCAGCACGGAACCTGAATCCATTGAAAACCACTGGAATGCTGTGAAAAATGTTCTTATATCAAGTGCTGAAAGAATAGTCGGCCGAGCGAGGGGAAACAATAACGCTTGGCTTTCTGAAGAAACCTGGATACGGATTGGCGAACGGCAAAAACTTAAGGCCCGTATTGCAGCTGCAACTGGAGTAGAAAAAAGAGAGCTGGAATCCCTGTACCGCATGAGAAAGAGAGAGGTTCACCGCAGTGTAAGACGTGATAAGCGTAATCACATCAACGCTTTGGCCCAGCAAGCAGAAGATGCTGCTAACAGATGCGACAGTAGAACCGTCTACAGCATTACAAAGGAACTGGTTGGAGCTCGCAGTTCCAAACAACACCTCGTAAAAGACTTAGCCGGCTCGCTACTTAGTTCGGATGAGGATCTGCTGAGAAGGTGGAAGGACCATTTTGCGTCGGTATTAAACCGAGTTACCGACAGCAATGCGCAACTGATACCTGCTGAGCCGACAGGAACAACTAATTCCCGAATCCGCACTGCACCCCCCAGTAGAGATGAGATCCGCAACGCAATCAAAGCACTGAAGACCAACAAAACGGTAGGACTTGATGGCATTCCTGCAGAGCTTCTACAAGCGGCGCCAACGACATCGAGCGAACTCCTGCATCCACTCATAAAGAAATCTTGGGTCTCCGAAGGATTTCCGAATGATTGGAAAAAGGGAATGATAGTCAAGCTCCCTAAAAAAGAAGACTTAACACAGTGCGAAAACTGGAGGGGGATTTGCGTCCTGCCTGCCGTTGCAAAAATATTAGCGAAAATAGTACTGGAACGCATCAGGGAACATCTAGAAGCCACACTCGATGCCGAACAAGCAGGTTTCCGCACTGGATCCTCATGCATTGATCATATCAATACTTTAAGGATCATAATTGAGCAGTGCGTCGAATATCGATCACCACTCCACCTGCTATTCATCGACTTTGAGAAGGCTTTCGATAGCGTAAATAGAGAATTTATTTGGCATGCTTTACGTAGGAGGGGTATCCCGGATAAATTAATAGCTATTATTAAGGCAACTTATGATAGATCCAAATGTCACGTTTTGCACGAAGGGAGGCTGTCAGAAGAGTTTGAAGTCCTGCATTCTGTCACCAATATTGTTTCTGTTGGTGATAAGCGATGTCCTGCGAGCGGCCTTGACGGGAAACGGAGGAATTCAATGGACTCTGACGTGTCAGCTGAAACATCTTGGCTATGCGGACGACGTATGCTTGCTCTCTCATAGGATCATGGGTCTCCACCAAATGACAACAGGGGTGGAGAGAGAAGCAGAAATCGTAGGGCTGAAAATCAACTCCGGCAAAACAAAGATGATCAGCTTAGGAACCACGTCATCTTCTCTCATAAAAATTTCTCAACAACCGGTAGAGAAAGTACAGAGCTTCCAATACCTTGGAAGTATCATCTCTACCGAGGGTGGTACCGAACACGACATCAGCAGTCGAATCGGGAAGGCAAAGGCTACTTTCGGTATGCTTCGAAATATATGGAGGAATAACTCTCTTAGCTTAAGAACCAAGCTACGGCTGTTTCGATCCAACGTCGAATCCGTGTTACTTTACGGTTGCAGCACTTGGAAAGTAACAGAAGGTGTCACTAAGAAGCTGCAAACGTTCATTAATAGATGTCTACGAAACATCCTTAGGATTTTCTGGCCCAATCGTATATCAAACGAAGAGCTACTTAGGAAAACGGGTCAGGAACCTATTGACTCTATTATACGACGCACGTCGTAAGTGGCAGTGGATCGGTCACACGCTTCGAAAAGGCGACAACTGTATTGCGGCGCATGCAATGCAGTGGAATCCGCTAACTCAAGAAGGAAGAAGAGTTGGACGACCGAGAAGCTCATGGAGAAGGACAGTCGAGGAGGAGTCAGGCCAACTAGGCAAGAGTTGGAGGGAGTTGCGACTCATATCTAGGAACCGAACACGATGGCGAGCTGGTGTTGTGGACGCCCTATGCCCCACTAGGGGTCCCCCACGGACATAAAAGGTCTGAGGACCTAAGTAAGTAAGTAAGTATTCTACTACATTGAATTTCTCGATATTTTTCTTTCTAAAATTTGAGTTCTTGAATTCATGACATTTTGTTTTTTTTTTCATTTGGCGCCCTCAAAAAAAAATAGTAGCAAAATGGCTGAACGCGTTCATTGTGTTGAACACTCGTGGATGTGTTAATCAATGATCGGAAAATTTCGTAAGCGATAGAGGTCTTCAGAAACTAAGCTTCAGGGGTCTATTGCACCATGTTACAAATTGTGATTACAAGCATTTTTTTAATAAATTTGTAAAAATCGAGATTTTTTCATTTGTAATTTATTTGTTGAACATTAATTTGTACTTGTGAATACAAGTCACAAATTTGTTGACAAATAGAATTTTTCGTTGCACAAAAAAAAAGATATAATTGTTAATTAAAAGCTAAAATTTTTGAAAATCGTTCTTTTTTTTGGGGGTTTCTGTTGCACCATAATAAAGCGATCACAAATTTGTTTCAGTTTGTGAAAAAATTCTACAGGTGAAAGACCATGTGTAAATAATTCTACAAATTTGTTAACACACTTATTTGAACATGGTGCAACAAAAAATCGTATACAGGATTTGTATTCGTAGATTACAATAACAAATTTGTGGTTATAAATTGTAAACTGGTGCAATAGGCCCCAGTGCTACTATGCCTACGAAAATTACAAATTGTAATCAAATCTTCACATCATCTTTCTATTGTATGAAATTTTCATAAACTGAACAAAATTGTAAAGTTATTTCATTTGGTGAAACACAAACTTACAAAACCAAATTATATTTTCGATTTTTTATTTGTAAACTACAAAAAAAAATAGTTTCGGTGAAACGAAAATAATGCAATTTCTACAAATTTCCCTTTGTAATCTACAACTACAATTTTGTAAAAAAATTATCTCGTGAAACAGAATTAGTCAATTTTTCTACAAATTTGTTAAAAAAGCACTTGTAATTTGCAATTTGTAATTTATTGAAATAGACCACTGTTCGGACACTTCTTGTGATTTAAGTGAGAGAGTTGAATCGTTAACAAAGTGTCAGAGAATTGAAAATTTAATTTTGAATGTAAGGCAGTCATAACGAAGTTAAAGCTTTCAGAAATTAAGGGATAAGAAGAAGTGAGGGTAAAAAAGTAAGGAATAATTCGTGACGCATTGGAAATGGTTTTTAGAAGATTGTGGCAAAGGAAAGACGAAGGAATTATATGCAGAAGTAAAAGATAAGTAGAACACAACAAAAACATAAATGTTTAAGAAAGAGCCAAGCTCTCAAAAACCATGTGTGGAAAAAGTCAGCCGTGAGATCTAAAAAAATTCGCTAAGTTCTAAATCAAGTTCAATATAAAATTTTCTAAGTAGAGAAATATCGCAATAACTGCAAATGATGACTTAATTTTGGTTAACTTGCCAAGTTTTTCTTAAACTTTATCAAAAGACATACCATTGTGCGAAATTACAAGGTTCTGCGATGTCGGGAATTGTTCATAATTTTGATGATATGTCAGTGAGTGAGTCAGTTACGGTTTTAGCGATTTTTGAAGTATCATATCAGGAATCACTAATGACAATGTTTGAATTTAAATTTGGTAATGTTTCTGTGCTTAATAAGTTCAGCAAACACTGTGAATGTGAAATTTCGGAATCTATTGTTAATGAAGTTAGAAAGGGGTCCAAAATGACGTGAGTATGTTCGTGTAAAAAGGGTGTAATGCCGCGAATTTGGCTGGACACCACCGCATCGTTATAAGATATAAGTATGTAATTAAGATTTCTGTTGAATTTTCTCGAAATTGTGAGAAGCGTACCCCGTTAAACAGTTAAAAGTAAACCTTAACTTCGATCGAATCTTCACTTCTGGATTAATAGGTTCCTCAAAATTGTCGAATTTGGGACGATCACAATCCACGCGAGATTCACCAAATTACAATACATTCAGAGAAAGTCACTTGTTGGAATGGGATTTGGGCTGACGACATTATAGATCCATAATTATTTGCGAACGACATTGCCCAGGCCCTCAACGTCAAGGAAGGGCGCTATCTTTCGATAATAACCAATTTGTATTGGCCCGAATAGGTAGACGATTATAGACATAAACGACTTGGGTGTTCAACAGGATGGCGGCGCTACTTACCACGCAGTGGGTGCCGCAATAGACATTTTTTAAGAGAATTAAAATCTCAAGCGGAAGCAATAGCAAACAAATATGATACTTTGATTTGGGCAACTTGAAGACCAAATTATGCTTGTCAATTTAAGATCATATTCCTGAAAACCTAATATCGTCTCTGTTTAACTCGACCAGACAAATGACACAGAAGTCCACAAGACGTCAAACCACCGAGACCAGATAGGTAAAGTTCGAAAGATTAAGCTGATGGTCCGATGACCGACGATGTCTTGATAGAAAATTGACTGGATAGACTACTCATTGAATGACAGTCGATACTTGGGAAAGTCTATAACGAATTCGGACAGCCTTGGTGTCATCGCAGGTGGGATCAAGGATGATATCCCGAAGCAATAAGTTGCCAATACATACTCGTAAATCGAAGATATAGAAATCTGTGTTGACGAGAATACTTCAAAGAAGATCTACCCAAGTAAATTTAGGCAATATCTACTATATTTATGGCCAATACTTGTTGCCGATTTAACTTATAATCTATAATGTGCTTCTGACCAAACAACCGTGCAAGCCCGGTTGCATTTTAAACGAACCAAAATTATTTATTATTAAGCAAATCACATTTTACCAACTCTCACTTTTTCATAATTGAAGTTGAGTACGTTGGGATTTCGTTTCAAGAACTGAATTAACTGCCAAGCTTTTGAACTAGATGCCATTACCAATTTGGCTCAACATAATAGAGTTGGTGATGGAAGTTTTAAAGTTAAATTGTAAGAACTCTGAAATTATGCTTTAATTGATGTTCTGCAGGACATTCAATCTTGCATTCCTCCACAATATGAATCTATAGGAAGAAGGCATTTTCTATGGTGTTCGACATTAAAACTCTATCCCCTACAAGTCTTTCAAAATCATTCCTTTTCGTCCTTCGGAATTCTCATCGTATTCCTATGTACAGTATGTGAGTCCATGTATAGGTCCAGTTTGATACCAAATCCATTCTCCGTCTTAATCGGATTTCTTAATTTCTCGAACAACGATTTGTTGTTTAAGGGAACAAGAGTGACTGAATGCTTCTTGTCTGGTAATGGTCAAAGGTAACTGGTGATAGGTTGCCCTGGTACACATATATTAGTCAATATAGTCTTACTAAATTCTGTTCGAGATTTTCTCTCTCTCTCTCTTTTCTGTAGTTTTGTTCAATTGTTTTCAGGAAAACCCTCATAAAACAAAAGGAAAACAATGATAAATATGAAATGGACAAAATTGACTCAAGGATTTTATAGAGTTGACAGAGATTTGGAATTGATTTTTCGGAGGTGGGGGGTTTTAAAATTACTTTTGTATCTATCTATGTACATGTGTATACATGCTTTTGGTTTTCTTACATTGTACTAAAAGTCGTAAGGTAAGTACATTTAGGTTTTGGGAATAAAGTATGTAAAGTGAAAATTATGTAGGTATGTATCTCTTCTTCTCTTAAAAGAACTTAAATCTTATAGCAAAACTATTTTCTCTTCTTGTAGTTAGATTATAAAAACGTATAGTCTTATATGAATCCCTTTCTGAAAACTGAGCTCTAAATATGTCCAAATAATCCCATAACAAGTCATATTTAAGAGTAAAGTTATTTGTATACTACTTTGAAAATTCTAAAAGAATTTGAGTTTAAATCCTCTTATATCAAGAAACAATTTGGAGTTCAAAGAATATAAGCTTTGCAGTAAGATCCAAATAAGATCATTAATGCAACAAGCACAACTATTCACAAACTTCAGTTATCTGATGTCAACATTCTCCTCTCACTCGCACGTAAGTACACATAAATCATAAAGAAGCGTCTAAGATCCTATAGAAAGAATAAAGATATTACTAGAAGAGTTAGTGTCGCGTCAGCAGCAGCCATATTCCTATACACAAGCAAAGTAATTGCCTGTACATTTGAGGGTTACCATAACTTAAAAAATTATGATCTCGATAAAATAACTTGGCTGTAGCACTGACTTAAAATTTATTAGGTGGAATTTTCAAGTTTACCTACATTTAGCATTGTTGTGAATTACATAGAAAGTATAAAATATATTGTGTAACTTTTTTTCAATTTAAACTAAATACATTAACATCTTGGGATTTTATTGATACTACTATCTTTTCATTCAAAATTAACAAAAAAAATGTTTTCTTTATGTTGCATTACACGAGTAGTAATTTTTTGTGACAAGAGTAATAGTAGAAAATTACAGAGACTATGAGATTTTATTACTCTTGTAAATGCAGCATAAGACTCTCAGTGTGTAATTTGGAATATTTTATATTAAATTTGACCTTTCCTGTTTCCTATTTACTCTCACAAGCAAATGACCCATGACCTAAATAAAAACAAAACAAATTTCAAAGTTAATTTTGATTTTTTTTGCTTACGAAAGAAATATATGGTAACCCTATTTCCGATAAAAGTTATAAATAAAATAATTTAAATATGCATTATTTTGAAGGGGCTTTGTGTTTTTTCGACGCAAAATGTTAGAATTAGTAGATACAATTTCAACCGCATATACATTTCGGTTCCCATATGTGCAAAATAATAAATATCATGCATCGCCATTATAATATAATAGTTGATAGACTTACAAAATAAATACCATATCAAGCCCTAACAGTTTGTTGGCATAGCAAATCATGTATACACACAAACTTAAAAAGTATTTTGTTTCATTCTTTATTAAGTTAACAAATATTCTGTTCTCTTTTTATCACCTCTTATTGGAAGAGACGCTTTCTCATAATAGGATTTTGCCGATCTCTATTAGAGCCTTAGAAGTGCCATTTTAATATAAACGTGCATCTGTCATCCCGTAAAGAAACTTCTGTTGCTACTATGAGTAGGAAGAGCCTCTCATAACTAGGCCATTTAAGGCTTTTAACAGTTTTAAAAGAATCTCGTAGTATTCTTTAAGATTACTTTTAGCTCCTCTTAACTAATCTAGTTGAACTCTTGGAGAATCTTATGAGATGAAAAATGTTACTTGGGCATGCAACCATCTGTGAGGGCGTATGGACAATACGCAATTTTTGTTAATTTCTGTTAATCTTACATCGATTTTTTGACAAAAACCAAATGTGAACTTTATCATAAACAAAAGAAATGTCATGATCAAAAAAATATACGCGCAAAATTTGTTTGTTTCCTTATAAAATAGTTTTGTCTATCTCATAATATTATTTTATCAATATTACAAAATAATTCAACCCCAAAACAAAATATTTGTCATTATAACAAAAATGTTTTCATTTTTTGTTAAATTGACAAAAAAAAATTAACAATAACTTTGTGATATTGACAAACATTTACAAAACAGATTTTTTGTAGATACAACAAACATTTTGTTTGTTCGATTAAGCTGATGTCACACACCATGAAGATCGTTGAGCGAGTCTTGGGTAGCCGACTGCGAAAAATAATTAGGCTATCTTATGACCAGTGCGGGTTTGTCGGGGGTAAGTCAACCACGGATGCAATCCAGAGTATAAGAATAATTATGGAAAAACATCGGGATTCTTTGGAGGATTTGCATGTAGTATTGGTTGATTTTGAAAAAGCATTTGATCGGCAACCACGAGATCTAATATGGGTGGCCCTCAGGCAACGAGGAGTTCCAGAAACCTATGTGCGGATAATTATGGACATGTATGATGGAGCAGTTACTAAAGTAAGATGCGCAGCTGGAGTCACCGAAGAATTCGAAATCACAGTAGGTGTACACCAGGGAAGTGTCTTGAGTCCCCTGCTCTTTATTACAGTTCTTGATTACCTGCTTGAAGGCAAAGTGACGGATCCAAAAGTGCATCAGTTATTCTTTGCTGACGATGGAGCCATCATAAGTGAAGACCCGATATCCCTACAACGAGCACTTGACGTATGGGTGGATGTTCTAGAAGGAAGTGGGTACCGCATAAGCGCGAAAAAGACAGAATACCTATGCTGCCCATTTTCTGATCCACACAGGCCTATTCCAGACATTTATTTGAATGGAGTAGTGCTTCCCAAGTGTGAAAAGTTTAAATATCTGGGGTCTATGATAAATAACGAAGCTACTTGTGATGACGATATCAATCATCGCGTAAGCGTAGGGTGGATGAAGTGGCGGGAAAATTCTGCTATCTTCTGTGACCGAAAAATGCCCCCTAAGCTGAAAGGAAAGCTCTACACTTCAGTTGTGCGTCCAGCACTCACATACGGTTCACAATGTTGGACAATGTACAAAAAGTATGAGAGTAAGCTAACGGCAGCTGAGATGAAGATGCTTCGTATGACAGCAGGAGTTACAAAGCTTGATCGAATTAGAAGTACGAAGATCCGAGGAAGCCTTCATGTTAAGAATACCATTTCCCAAAAAATTGAACACGACCGACTCAGTTGGTATTGCCATGTTCAAAGGAGAGATCCTGAGAACCCCGTCAAAAAGGCAATATCATACAACGTTCCAATTCGGAATAAAAAGAAAGGTAGGCCTAAACACTCCTGGTACAAACAAATGCAAAAACACCAGCATTCAGTTGGCCTCAGAAATGGAACAATACAAAACCGGGAGGCTTGCCGCCGATTTCTGAGGTCAACCCGGCGAACCCCACAGGCGGATCACTAGTGTGAAGCAGATACGTGGGAGAGTTATGATCCCCTCGACATCGAGATCATAACAGCGCCGAAACATGGAAGAAGAAGAAGAACAAACATTTTGTTGTTGTAGTTCAAGCCATGTCCGAAAAAATTTTGGTGCCATATCCAATCTCAGAAATCAGATAGATCTGATATCAGGAAACTGAGCAACGGATCCCTGGTGCTGATTTATACAAATCTTGAACTATGTGATGTGGGGGTCACGGCCAATGACGAAAGGTAGTTGAGCGAATTTACCGTCTCTCTTGCTTATTAGTCTTAGTAAAGCAATCACAATGGACGGTCCTTCC
Organism: Philhelius festivus; assembly: GCA_963931855.1. NCBI lineage: Eukaryota > Metazoa > Arthropoda > Insecta > Diptera > Syrphidae > Philhelius > Philhelius festivus. The sequence continues at coordinate 204,303,562 of OZ007555.1, read as the reverse complement.
TGGTACCTGAAATTAAAAGATTGCGGGGAGTGTCTCTATCCCTTTTTGGTGTAGGACAAAAAAGACTAATCGTATTCGGTGCAGGTTGTGGTTGGCTTCGGTCAGCTGTGATCTGTACCTCTATTTGCTTAATTTATTAAGCGCATTTAATATTATTGGTGATATTTTTAAAATAACTCCATAATATTTTAAAGTAACAAGTAAGAACAACAAGATAAAGATATCTTCCGTAGAGTGATATCTATAAGAGAACACCCTAATTGGGTACCTCGGGGATAGTGATTGCTGAATCCCCCGCTAATTATAGCCCCCATGGAGTAAGGACCATGGAATCACTGTCACTGGGAAGGCCCTCTGTAAAGAGAGCTCGAGGTGGCTGTGGTTATACCAATCGAGTTACGCGATTGGCTATTGTGGCTTGCTGCAATAGTTAGATAAAAACAATTAGATCCATACCAAAGGGTAGAACTGCCTACACAGTACAAAATTTGTAACAGCCTGGAGATGCCTGATTCGCACTCCCTTGACAAGACCAACGGTGATGCATTTGGTGGAATGCGGAGAAAAGTTTGTCTTGGGGGGCTAGTCTTGCACGAGGCTGGAAGGGAGTGGCTACCTTTCATCCAGATAAAAAGCAACTGGGACCCTGTCCTGGGCCGTCAGTGCTTGAGGTTAAGCAGTGGGGTAAAGCCATAATTGGCAGGTATCCACTTAAAGCTTAAATTTCAGATCTTCCTTCCGGTGTTATCCACCCCGATGAGTTTCACTTTGTCCTGGTGGGGTGGCTTACGTATATTTTTCCTGCTTGCTGGGGATTTAGACAACAAAGAAAACTCTAGGAGTATCTTTCCTTGTTAATTGTAAAACGTAGCAAAGACACAAATAAGGATACTAGTCTTAGCCCGAACTAGTATTCATAAAATCTAGTGCCATATCCTATCTCAGGCTCTATCTGAGTAACGTATCCCTGGTACTAGATAAGTTTAAAGATTCTAAATAAAAATCTTGGGCGATGTGATCACCATGTCACGGCCAAAAATGTAAAGTAAAAAGCATTTGAGTTTGTGGCGATCCATTAATCTATTACCTTACTTTAAGTATTTCCACTTAATCTTAAATAGAATAATATTACACTTAGTTTAAGAACAATTCATCAATCATTCATTGTAATAATTTAATGAGTTTGTTTATCATATGTAAACAAACTTTTAGTATAAATAGTTTTTGTAAATAAATATAAATCAGTTCTAATTTGGAATTCAAATATGTAGTTATCATCTCATCATCAAGACGTAACCACATAGGTAGATCACTACAAGTTTAAAAATTTCTCCTTTGCTCGGATGTTTTTGGTTTAGCAATCTTGGAAATGTGTTAAAAATAAACGATCGATGAGATCAAGAAAATTGCTTGACAAATGACGAAAAATAACAAAAAGGAAGCACACTGTAGTGATTAGTTACTACTTTGATCGATTGCTGGGTGTGTGTGTATGTGTATCCTGGGGTTGACAGGCCCTGAGTTTTGCAGGAACTCATCTGTAAGTGGCCTTGGTTGACTTCGGTTGACCTCGGTTGCGAAGCTCCACCGGAAGCTATATTCTGGCACCACGGAATAAAGTGCCCAGGAGTTAGAGATGGGTTGTGTAGTGTAACCTCCCTTCCTCAGACTATCTATGAGGTAGGCCCTCTAGTAGGAGTGTCGTGGTAGCGTGGTTTACTCCAAATGCGGAAATATATGGTTTTCAAGCGTGCTTGAATTCAAGACGTGTTAGATAGACCTCGCCTTAAATCAAGAGGTGTGTGTTTATGCCTGCAACATGTCACAATTTTTCTACTGAATCGGCTTAGGTTGATTCGGGGTTAATGGTCAGGACTCAATCTGACTCCGATGAGGGTAGGGTCTCCGTGGGATGAAACCATAATAGGCAGGTGCTCACGTAAAACCAAACGACGATTCTTCCTTCGGGTGTTGTCTGACCAGAAAAGTGAAGCCAACTAGAATTGTGTACATTGAAATCGCCCGCAATGACGATTTCAGTATGAAGATAATGGGAAACAATTCTTTGGATGGAATCGGAGCATCAAATTCGTTAAAAGTTGAATTTCTGTCTAGGTTTGGTCTCCGATAAATGAAACAGATATGTATAATGTGCTTATGTACAGTGAATTTTAACCATATAAAATTGAAATTCGTATTTAAACATTTACCATATTAGGCCAGGCGCGCACATTCAATTTTTAGTTTCGCAACTGTTTGGTTGCTAAAATGAAATAAATGGGCTTATATGGGACACCGCGCACTTAGAGCAACTCGATTCGAGCAACTTAAAAGTTTGTGTTTTGACACAAACTAAACGATTGCCTTCGCAACAGTTGAGCTGTTTTCTATAAGCGCAAGAGAGAAAAGAGTGTGAGCGTGAGTAAAGAGTTGCCAGTGCACGGTTCTCTTTCAACTGGTGATTGAACTCTTTGATTTCGATCACAGTTGCCAGTGCGCGACTAGCCTTAGGGTTGAAGTTGGTACGCAACATCATATCTAATAAAAATTCCGAGTGATCGGTATTCTCACCTACCTGAGTGCCAAAACAGCTGGCCTGTTCTTTACAGTATGAACGTACATACGTGGCACAGAAGTTCTTACGCAAGCCCCGAATGTTGCTAACATCAACCCTAAAATCACTTACCATTTCAATATTCACAAAAAAAAAAAAAAAAACTAAAACAAACGAATAGTCCAATTTAATAATTAATAGACTCAGTACCAGTTGAACTCTTCAATACACATAAATTAATGTTATGCCTAAATGGCAATATGTATCAAATCCGCTCCTGGTTTAAAGAGAGTAATAAATATCAATTATACAAGATATATTTAAGAAGGGAGACAAACGATATTGAAACGTTACTTTTTGATAATTTGGTAAACGTTTTTGGAGGCCTTTGCATTAATGTATGTACATATATGAAAAAGATTGCACTAGAATCTTGTAAGCCTTAGAAATAATCCTTCCAGATTTATTGCCAAATAGTTTGTCTCGACAAAACGACAATAAACTATTAATCTAGGGGAAAACCTCTAAGATTGCAACTCTATTTCTAATGAGCTTTTTCTAATAGTTTATCTAACGTAAAGAAGCCGCAAAAGTCTTAGGCTTGCATTGTACCCGTAACTCTCTTTATAACGATAGAGATAGTTATTCTTAATACAAGTAAACAAAAAAATTCAAGCTTATTTAAAAATAAAAAAAAAATTAAAAAGAAATTAAAACAAAAAATTTGCGATAACAAAAAAATCATTGAGCCCGAATTCTTAAAGAGAAGATTGCTCATTTCAGCACCAGCGATATTTTAAACCCTAAAATCATACCTTTAATTGTTCACACCTTTTTTAATCATCACGCAATATTTTAAGCTTTTCCCCAAAAAAAAAAAAAAAAAAGAAGAGTCTTTGTCATCTAATCGTTAAAATGTCCAGTAAAACCTTTTAGATTGCGTGTGTCCCATAAGTCCGTCCAAACGGGGAGTTTCGGTTTCACAACAAACACTTAACGTAACGCCTCCTCTTCCAATAATCAACCGAATTATTGCCACCTCGTCGTTTTCCCTCGGTTTTCTTTGGAAAACAGTTTGATTTCACTTTCGAATCGCTTTTAATTTACCCACAGTTAATTTTAATTATCCCAAAATGGAAGAGGAAAACCAAATCGTATCGTTGATTTGACGTCCTTTAAGCTTTCCCAAATGCGTCACGCAACCATTTCCCGGCCCGATTATTATTTATCAGAGGAGCAATAAAAAAATTATTATCGCCATTTATGCCATGGTCAAAAGCTAAACACTCTCACGTTTCTTTTTTTTTTGTTTTGACAAAATGAAATCAAGAAAGAAATAAAAACTAACAGCAAAAGGGACTAAAAGTCCTTTTTTCCGATTTTGTTTTTGTGAATTATGTTACCACTGATTGAATGTGAGTGCAGTGGAATTTTTGTTTTAATTTTATTTTCGAAACCTTAAAGTGTGTCGTAGTCGATTTAATCGTTTTGGGACACCTACAAATGTATAAATATTTTGTTGATCAAGGACGATGGCAGATACGTACACTTGATATGAAATTGTTTATAACATTCCGTAAAACACAATCTGATGATGTTAAGTTGTACGAGTATAATTGTGGATATTTTAAACTAAAACAAAAACATATCATGAAACCGTTTTAGAGATACGAAAATTAAAAAAAATAGTTTGGACACATTTTTTTAGGAAATTTAAGGATATTGACATAACCGAAAAAAGACAAAGACAATTTCCATCAGTTTATCCTTGATCTAAGTTCCCTTAAAATTCAGAGATTTTTCTTAACCGCACTATACGAATGTAAAGTGCTTTTCTCTCCCTGATTGCGATATTCAGACATTCAAATCCAATGTGCCGCTGTCTACTAAATCCTCTCACCTAAGCACTCACAATGTGTTCAAACATTTTCAGGAAGTCATAAATAATAATCCCTTTAGTCTTCGCAAAATATAAATGAACACAAAGAAATCGTTTACCAAAAAAATGGAGGAGCCGTTGGGAACAAAAATGATTAAATCTTCCAGATAGTGTTAAAAAGCAAATGTTTCAAAATCGAGTGTTCCTCGCAAGAGGTTTTTGACTACCGTTAATACCAAGTGAGCGTAAGGAAAATAGGGAAGGATAATAAAACAAATTCCAATGCACATTGCTTTTGAGACACTCAATATTAAAATAAGATGGGCAAATGAGGGAACTATGTAAAGATATTCACATTCGTGTAGTGCGGCTTGAAAAAGATCTCTAGGTATGCCTGATAGTCACCTTAAAATTTGAAGCCTGTGATGCTTTTTTACTCAAAGGCTGAGGTAGCGTCAGCTTGTCCAGGGTCAGTCCGAAGAAAGCACAAAACTTGGTTTTGAAAGTTCAGAACTCTAAATAATGTCCGACTTTATTCAGTTTTATCTTAATTCTAACTAACAATTTATTTCATATACTTATACAATTGTATCAAATCCAGTGTTGCCACAAGCTGAAACGAAAAGTCGCTAGCCCAACCTTTAAAAGTCGCTAGACTGGCTAAAATTTCGGAGTCGAAAAGTCGCTAGAAGTCGCTAGAAAAAATTGGAAAATAATGCATACAAAAATATTTTTTTTTATTTTTATTTTTTTTTTTTTTCAAAAAAATTAACAAAATTATTTAAATTAAGTAATAAGTAATTAAACAAATATTTGGCAGTTGAAAACAATCAAATTCAGTAATTTATCTCTACATCAGGCATTTGAGATTTGAGATCAATAATAACAAAAATGAAAAAAAATATTACAGTTTTAAAAAAATAACTTATAGTTAGTTTATAACAAATGAATTCAGTCTCTTGTTTAATCATAAGGTATTTTGATTTTAAATAATAAACATAAAAAATATTACATTTCTTTGGTAATAATTGTTAAAAAAATCAACAAATAAATATTATACCTATGTATATGTAGGTAAATTCAAAAGTTAACTAAGTCAAAGAAATTGTCATCAATTAACTCATGTGTTCAACTTCATTTGCTTCCACAGCATTTTTAAATATTTTTGGTTTTAACAAGATTTCGGGTATTTCATTAGTATAACAATTTTTATTTGATATTTTAAGCTGATTTCCGATGAGCATTATAGAGATTCAAAGTTTTTGTTGACATTTTATTTCTAAGCTTATTTTTCACATGGTTCATCATGCTAAAAATGCACTCTACTTCAGCATTGGAATGAGGAAGTGACATGATTGTTTGGCTAGTTCAAATCATTCTTGGAATGAATTAACACCCCCTGCATCCCTGTATTGTGGAACTTCCCCCCAAATTTGGTGCTATTGTGCACCTCTTTCCAATGAACATAATATTGTTCCATTGCTTCAAAATTTTATCAAAACCTAAACTCTTACAATATTGTCAGATCTGTCAGTGAAAAACCTGCTTACAATGTCTTACAACCGTGTAGTCTTACAATTAATTGTTAGAAAATTTGTCTGACAATTAATTGTTAGATCATTGTCTGACAATTAATTGTAAGAAATCTGACAATCATGTGTACGCTAGCTGACAATCGTGTAATCTTCCAATTAATTGTCAGAAAATGTATCTGACAATTAATTGTAAGACGGTAAATTGTAAGGTATTTGTTAATCGTGTACACACACAATTTATTATCAGCCTGTCAATTTTTATCGTTGTCTGACGTTTCTGACAATGAAGAAATTGTAAGACGTACGTATTTTAGCATCATACAATTTTTTCATTGTCAGACAATTTGCAGCCAAGGTTCAATGGAAGCAGTTTCCATAACCAACAAAAACTGACAAATAATTGTGTGTGTACACGGTTGATAGAAAATCTACCAATCTCTTACAATTATTTGGTTGGAATTAAACCGGCTATCTGAAAATAAATTGTCAGCCAAATTCTGACAATAAATTGTAAGAGATTGGTGGATTTTGTATTAACCGTGTACATACACAACTTAATTGTCAGCTCATTTGTAGATAATTGTCAGACATTGTCAGGTCTTACAATATTGTAAGATCTACCAATCGTGTACACTTAGCTTTAAACCGTTATTGATTGATCTTTTTTGGGCTTCAAGGCATTTTGAACTGAAAGCATTTGAATTTTTTCTAATGCAATATAATTGCTTGGAACTCTTTTTTGAATTTCTTTAATTAATTTAATTGAAAAACGAATACAATTACTCCTTATTTCGTTGATTTCGTTAATATCTAATCTCGATACTGCAACTTTTGATTCGAAAATATAGTTTAGATATGGATTTGGCTGTAAATAATTATCAACTTCGCATGTAAGGTATTCTTTATCAGTTTGCACTGAATCGGGAATAATAATACCGTTACATAATGTACGGGGCAACAAAATAAAGGAAGTAAGCAGTTCAAAAGGATCACAGTTTTCTCCTTCAAAAATGTGTATTGCTGTTTGGACTGTACCTAAGGCACTTTGTCAAAAATAAATGCCAGGGATGTTAAACTACCAGGGTCGGTACATAAATAAAATATTGATTTCTTGCCAGATCTCGCGGAATGCTTACTTCGAAAAGTCGCTAGAAGTCACTAGAAATAATCCAGCGACATCAAAAATTTATTTTGTCGCTGACGAAAAGTCGGTAGATCTAGCGACTTTGTCGCTAGAACGGCAACCGTGATCAAATCCTTAAATAACTAACACGGTATTTCATATAGTTCACAAATTTTCATATACCTAAATAATTAACACGGTATTTCATATACAAGGGTGAGACGGTGGGATTAGATCCCTAGCCTTGACTGAAGCTATAGGCAGAACGCAGTGGGATTAGATCCCTAGCCTAAGGCAGCGACAAGACCACGGTCAGACGGTAGGATTAAATCCTTAGCTTTGATTGAAACGCCTGGCAAAATTGGTAGTGAGATTAATCTCTAGCCTCGGCTCAAATCGCAGCGGGGTACAAACGGGGTAGGATTAAATCCTTAGCCTCAAACAAACGTTCGTGGCAAAACAAGGGGCGGCGGTGACAGAAGGTGGGATAACTTCCCTAGCCTTGACTGAAGCTATAGGCAAAACGCAGCAGGATTAGATCCCTAGCTTAAAGCAGCGACAAGACACGGTCAGACGGTAGGATTAAATCCTTAGCTTTGATTGAAACGCCTGGCAAAATCGGTAGTGAGATTAATCTCTAGCCTCGGCAAAAATCGCAGCGGGGTACAAACGGGGTAGGATTAAATCCTTAGCCTCAAACAAGGTTTAAGACAAAAATAAAGGGAGGTACCGAGAAGGCAGAACAACACACACACAATTTACGGCCAGAGCCAAAAAGCTTTGAAACGTCTGAATAGTACACCACGTACCCTAACAGCGTGTTTCAGGGATAATCTGCAACCTTTAGTACTCTATATTGGTACCCTCAACGACAATAGGCGAGAGAGAATCCGATTTTGTCTCGATTTTCCACCTCCCTATATCATATCCGCCGTCATCAGCAAATGTGAATATATAAAGTTAAACACAATGTACTCCTCATATTTTGTTGTTGTACCAACGACGACTAAACTTCATTGTATGTTGTATGTACATCTCCGTGGGCACCTAAAGGTATGCAATTGTTTTGATATGTTAGGTGGTTCGGCAGAAAAGGCTGCTTTAGGTGAGTAGCTGAGTAGTTGCGTCGGCGGCGTGCCGCGGTGGGTGAAGTATGTGACTTCGTTACAAGCCCGAGCTTTACAGTGAAATTGCTTATGGTGAAGAAAGCAACTGGAAATTTTCAATTGTACATTATTTATAAAAATAGCGATAAGATAATATCGTATATAATCGATATAATTGTATGTACTTGTTGGCCAATTCACGTCGCCTCTGCGACAGATAGCATTACCCTACAATAGTGGAAGCAGTATGTTTATAGTAGCGTCCGCTGTGTGGCACGTAGCGCCATCCAGCTGGAACCTCATATCAATTAGGTCCATATGGTACATCGTTCTGTAGAGTCCGCCATTGATGTTGACCGCCTTACCAAAGTCATTCTCGAAATAGAATGACACAGCCATTTATTTAAAAAAATACGGCTTGTCGCTAAAGATGATTTCTTGGTCAAAACTATAATGGTCTTCTTCCAAACGCTTCCAAGCCCAGTCAGTGAACAAACGGTGTGGCCTATAGTCATCAACTTCACAAGTAGCACAAAATGGTATAATTTCGGTATCACATTTCTTAATTCATACTTTATTCCTTCTTTATTAGGTATGTAAATTTATGCCTACTTAATTCCATCTTAATATGATCTTTATTAGGTATTGTTTTAAAGAACTCAACTTGGTGTGTTTACTTCTACTTAAAGCATTCTTAAATACTTCTTAAATGGGCATTTCTTAAATCGTTTTTTTTTTTGTTACTAAATTCCTTCTTTAATCCTACTAAAAACATTCCTTTCATATTTTGGTATTAAATCGGTATTTTTCAAATTCTTTAATACGTATTTAAGTCTTCTTAAACAGTATAAAATAAAAAACACGAGAGAGTTATTTGAGTAGCACTTTGAGACAAGATATTTTATGTGTCACAGTTGCAGAATAGGTAGAGCACAAGCACGGCAAGCGAGAGGACTCGGGTTCGAATCTCAGTGGAAGCACAGAGGTAAATTAAAAAAATTAACTTTTAAAATTCTTTCATTCCAGCACAAATTACATAAAGACTAGAATATAATCAACAATAATAAAAAAACAAACAGTTAATAAAAAAAATTTATTTTTATTGTTTCTAATAATTTTTTTAAGAATTGCCGTAGCTCTTAAAGAAGGAGTTAAGAAGTATTTAAGAAGATGTAAGGAACTATTTAAGAAGGAGTAATGAAGTATTTAAGAAGAATGATATCCCGATTTAAGACCATTTTAAGACTCAATTTATCTTCTTATTTCCTTCTATCGGACCGCCCACTTGCGCCTTTTCTCTACTTAATAGGAACTTAAATCCGTCTTATAGAAGATGTCAGATACCGATTTAGAATTATTAAAGACTTCGTTAAGTAATTCTGTGCTACTTGTGCTTGAGCTTCTGTGTTCGACGAACCCCATCATCGCAGACTGAAACGGGTCCAGTTCCCTGTGAGCTCCAGGTAGGATTCGATGGTCAATCCAACGTTGTACCATGACTACTAACTTCAGAAGCAATTGACATTTATATCACACGGTTTAAGAACACTCTGAATAATGTATATATCCATACATCTTCTTCCGAAAAAGGGAAAAGACAGCTCTAATCCTGCGAATCTCCGGTCGACAATTCTTCTCCAGAGTATCAGCAAGTCAATCGATAAAGATATTCCAGCCTTATCACAGGCCCCGTCGTAATAGATTCGTAGTACGAACCCCGAAAAAAGGTATTATCACTCCCGTCGTACTAAAAACAACTTGCTACGAAATTCGGAGTTCGTGAATAATGGTATCACTAGCCCCGAATGAATAGGAAGTTGGGCAGTTTTTTCTACGAACAGATATTTTGATCGGAGCTCAACTTAAAACGAAGCACAAATATAATTAAGCGAACGAAGATAAAGGACATGCAAATAAAATATATAAAAACAATTTTTATATTGTTTTCATGTGAATTTGTTTATATTTTTTTATTTTTTGAAGGGCAAATAAAGTAAATACAAATAATAATTGGTATCCTTCCGTAATGAATCTCATTTTTAGTGTTTGTCTTCTTGGCGTATTTTCTACATTTATTACAAAGATTGCAAAAACAATGGTATTTATTTTTAACGACCAACAAAATTAAAATCAAATCAAAAGATGAACAACGGAAATGTATTTATTTTTTTCACATTTTGACGCAAATCAACTGATTTTGAAACTCCGAAATTCGGAAAATGTTTTTTGATTCCGTTCGGGGCCTATGATGTAAATTTATTCGTATTCGTAGCCTAACAAAATTTTCGGGGATTTGTTACGAGGGACTCTGTGATAGGGCTGATTAATAGAGCTTTGTTCAAATGGGTGGAGGAATACAGTATCATACCGGGGACTCAATTTTGTTGTACATGCCACAATTCATATCGCAACTACATAAGCTTGTCTCTGATATCCAATGGAACAAATCTAAAAAGCAGTGTACTGGCCTCGAACAACGTATATTTACAGGGTCTCTATCGGACACTGACCATTGTAAGCAACATTCAGTTTTTATTTGTACTCGTAATTACTAGGTATTTTGATTTCCTTGGGTTAAAGCAAGGAATGAGTAACGGGCTTATTTTGAACAAACTAGTGTTCTGTTGAGATTATTTTTTCTTGCAAACCCCATTCTCCAAAGGACCTAAGGGACATCTTTTCTGTAGTTGTACATCGTTAACATACATATGATTGGAGCAGTATAATAGAAGTGAAGGAAGTTCATTGATGTACATTATAAAAAGAAATGGTTACAACATTGAACCCAGAGTCAGAAATACAATTTGAACTACAACTACTACGAACTCACCTGCATAATATACCATTGTTGACGGTAGCAAATGCCTTAGATAATAATGTGCGAAAAGTAATGTTATCATTGCAAGTTAGTTGACAGGCTCATTCTTATGAGCCTAGTTTTAAGATATTAATAAGTTTAAATAATAAAAAAAAAAATAATAAGGATCAGTTTTAATCAAGCTTTTGTACGAACTTAAAACAAACTACAATTTCTTTCTCTCTCACCTTATATTTTTCAAAACTATTTCTTACGTAATTAGAGCTTAAAATTCCTTAATCTGTTTCTATAAAAAATTCTATTTACTTTTGCCATAGAATTTGTCTGGAAATTAAGATTCTTTATGTGTTTATATTTTCAGAAGTGATTAAGAAGATGCAATTCCCTCTAGAATATATAAGTATCTAATATACCCTTATAGCAAAATTTACTCGCAGAATACTATGAATTAAAATGAAGGACACTAAAACTAAGGTGCGACGCTATAATAAAATAAAAGTATTCACGTTCCAGGGCACGTCCTCATACACCTAAGAAATTTATGCGAAAACACTTTTATTTCGACGAAACAAATTTTATTACTAAACTTATATTGGAGTCGAAACAGGTGGAAAAAAGGATAAGTTGACAATGCTAGACATAAACAACACAATCAAATATTCGTTTTTTATAACCAAGAATTTGGATTTAACAGATCAAATATGATGCAAGTTTGAATTAGAAAATATAATTTCTAACAGTGAGGAAAAATTAATCAAATTAAGGTTTTGGACATGTTATTTGAAAGCCTTGGTGCCAAACACTCAATACTTTAAGAGATACACTCGTCATTCTCTTAACTCTATTTGAAAAAGTATGCAGTAAGCCAGTGCAGAACTTGCGGTGCATCCGTCATGTAAATATTGGGGTTGTATACACTTCAAAAAAATTCCACTGAAAAAAAAAACTACTAAGCCACTGACTTACCTATATTAATTGTTGTTGTAACTGATATTCATTTTCTCAGTAAATGTCCTGATGCTCGATGACCCTAACGAACTATCTGGACTAAAGATCAAAGATTTGGTTTCTTTTCTTATGACTTCTGCAACGGGTTCTTTTCAACCTCTCGAACATTACGTAGAGGGAAGCTTAAGAATCCCCTTATCATTTATGTATCCCATTAAATCCACTGGCCAAACGATTTCAAAGTATAAAAAATGGCTCACTCGAACGCTAGTTGTATCTCTGAACAAGATTGCTCGATTCTTGCTCCATCTACATAAAAACAGATTTTGTTACAGATCTTACGGTTTTTGTTGCTTTTTGAAGGTTTTTCGAAGCCTATTTGGGAATATAAATATGTGAATGGTCGATTCAAACTCTGCAAGAAATTAAAAAAAAAAAATGGCGGGCTTATGCAAGCTAAAGGCATAGTGAGATACAAACGTCCTATTTTTCTTGTACTGACAATTTTTTATAAGGGAATTCAATTTTTAGGCGTAATAATGTTTATTTCTCAAACTTGAATGCAATGTAACGAAGCGTTACAATTACTAAACATTTTAATCACATTACCGAGCAAAACGTTACGACCCAACGAACCCTAATCATATTACCGTGCAAAACGATACGACACCTACATACCGCCTTATATTACATATAATCATAACACACGTATCCAGTGTGTATCTGGAGTCATGTGATCAATACACACTTTGATGCACGTACAATTTTGTCATTTATTTCTTGTAGTTCACACTGACTCCTAGCCGTAGATTTAATAAGTGGACGTTGGGAAAATGACAAAATGGTCGGGAAGGGCATTCAACACTGCAACCATTAATAAAGTTCCAGTCTGACATCTCCTCAGCACTCAACAGCCATCGTGCCACCGTAGGATGCTTTCTGGATGTCGAGAAAGCATTCGACAGCGTATGGATAGAAGCCCTTATCCATAAGCTTCGAGTACTTGGATTACCTTCGCCACTAATAAAGATTTTATTTTCTTTTCTCTCTTTTAGGAAATTCTTCGTTCAGCTAGACAGCTGCAAGTCTTCTATCAAATCCATCAAAGCCGGAGTCGCCCAAGGATCAAAGCTGGGTCCCTTCCTATATAACCTGATGACGTCTGATCAACCCGTGCCAACTGACTGCGAGAACCTGCTATTCGCTGACGACTCGCTAACCTACTCCTCGTCGATAGCGCCAAAAATTGCAGCTCGGAGAGTGGAAGCCCATGTCTCCAAACTCTACGAGTACTACAAAAAGTGGGGTATCCGAATAAACACTGCCAAATCGGAGCTTGTGTGTTTCAGGAGACCCACCACCAATGGCAACCGATGTCGTTCAGCAGCTACTTGCAGAAACTTGACCGTGAAGCTCCCCGATGGTTCAACGATAGCAGCCAAAAGAAATGCTAAATACCTCGGAGTAAACTTCAACGAGCTGTTCAATTTCAACCCGCACTCCAGGCAGGTTTTAAGGAAGGCCAACTTCGCGTTTCACCGTTTGCACCCGTTGCTAGCCAGAAGAACCGGACTAAGCCAGCCAGTGAAGCTATTGATATACAAACAGCTCATCAGACCCGTCATCAGCTACAATTTTCCTGCATGGTACACCATTTCGAAGACAGCAATGCTGAAGCTCCAAATCTTCGAAAGGAAAATACTAAGGATAAGCACCGGACTTATCTTCGAACGACAGCGAAGGAAGCACTTCAGCAATGAAAGACTCTATGAAGAAGCAAAAATCAAGCCACTGGACCAGTTTCTTGTGCAATTAGCAAAGAAGCTTATAGCTAGCACCACCAACCACCCAAACCCGCTGATGAGAAGGATGACCACCCAGGAACGACATCCAGAGCCTAGATACCTCACTGCTCTGGATATGATAGAAAGGATCCCAGCCGACAACGAACCAGCAGTTCGTTTCTACGCTGACGCCGAGTCAGCATATCACCGTGGCTGAAAACATCAAAAAACAACCCCCAACAACCCACCAACTGGACAAGCGGGACTGAACAACCCGAGTCAAAAACCAAGACAATTTTTCATAATGCTAATTTTGAACCATGTACAATTCAAATATTATAATTTTTAGAGTTTAAGTCATTTTATAAGTTAGGCCCCCTATGTGTCAACAAATTTCTACCCTATACATATTATCCTCAAGTTTCACAATTGTATATATTAAGTTCAATAAAAAACCTTGAAACCTTGACAAAATGGTCTTTTATTCTCATCCAGTGTGGATACCAATCAAGTGTAGAGAGAGTTTAAGATCGGGTCGCAAACAAAAACCTGTTATAAGGCGTATCGGTGACAGATAGGCATTGCCGTAATGGTGAAGCTAATCTAAATTTTTTTTATAAATAGTAGGGTATTATTAGCTAGAGTAGGGCAAGCTTTAGTATTAGCTAGAGTGAGGGAATATTTTTATTATTATTATTATTATTATTATTATTATTATTATTATTATTATTATTATTATTATTATTTTCAGTTTCTCGTTTTTACGGTTATATACATTATATTTTCAGGACCTAAGTCTAACAAAAATATAACGATTCTAATTTAAAAATTTGCGAACAATATGACATGTGTCTAGTATTATCGATTTTTGTACTTTTCCAATGAACTTTTCATTGATTTTAAGTTCTTGCAGATGTTTTTTGAGGTTCTTATCTACAATCCCTGTTGCACTGATTATGAGTGGTATAATCTTAACGCTTCGTAGGTTCCATTGGCTTTTTATATCCATCGCTAGATCTTCGTACCTCCTTCTTTTCTCATCATAGGTCTTCTTTATGTTGTAGTTATTAGGGACGGCAAAGTCGATGAGTACGGCTGTGTTGTGTTTCTTGTCTATTACCGTTATATCGGGTCGATTATGTTCAACGCGGTTGGTGGTGCGGAGCGTTCGATCATAGAGTATTTTGGTCGTATCGTTTTCTAGAACGGCTTCTGGTTCATAGCGGTAATAAGGCTGGGGTTCGTGTACGAACCCAAAGTTCTGACACAATCTTTGATGAAACAATTTAGCAACGTTGTTATGTCTTCTGAGATAGTCGGTTTGTACCATACTTGTACATCCAGAGATGATATGCTCAATTGTTTCATTAGGCTTGCCGCATCGACGACAGATATCCTCAACTGTATTGTCCCTCATTATATATCTCATATAATTTCGAGTAGCAATCACTCCATCCTGAATTGCAATTATAAAACCTTCGGTTTCGGAAAACAGCTCTCCTGCCTGGAGCCATAAGTTTGACGTTTCTGTGTCAACATTTTCGCTCCTTAGTGCATAATAGTGTTTTCCGTGTAAAGGCTTCGCAGCCCATGCAAGTCTTCGGTCATCTATATTGGGTGTTTTGCATGTGAAGGTGGTTCTTTAGGTTCAGTGGTGTTAAGTTGTCATCGGCTTCAATAGTTGCTTTGACTAGGTTTGAGCTTAACCTTTTCTCGGTGAAGTATTGTCTGAGTGACATTATTTGTTTAGTATGCATGCTTTGGAGATCTATGACCCCTCTTCCTCCCTCTCTTCGCGGGATCGTCATCCTCTCTACGCATGATCTTGGGTGGTGGAGGTTGTATTGGGTCAGGATGGTACGGACTTTTCTTTGTAGGTCTGCGAGATCTGTTGTGGACCATTTGATCACACCGAAGCTATAAGTCAGTACAGGTATGGCGTAGGTGTTGATTGCCTTGATGAGGTTTTTCCCGTTTAGTTGTGATTTTCCAATTTTATGTAAGCGTCCTTTAAACTCGCTAGTGAGATCTTTCTTTATTTTCGTTGAGTCCATTCTGTTGCTTTGAGCTGCTCCTAAATAGGTGTATATTTCATTTTCTTGCATCTCTCTTATTCCATAGATTTCATCTTGGGCTGACGGTGATATTTTTCCTCTTACAATACTCAGAGTTTTGCATTTACTCAATCCAAATTCCATTTTTATATTTATTATTATTGTTATTATTATTATTATTGTTATTATTATTATTATTATTATTATTATTATTATTATTATTATTATTATTATTATTATTATTTGTTGAAAGCAATCAGCAACGCAATTGAAAGCAATCAGCAATGCATTGAAAGCAATAAATAAGAAATGGACATGAAAGCAGCACATGTAAATGTTACTATAAGAAATGTCATATCGATAATACGTCAAACGTCAATTCTTCAACATCATTAATAAAAGCAAAATCAAAGTATTAAGTTGTGTGTTTTCTTTCATTTCATTTTTTAATTTCATTTTTATCAATTTATTTAAAAGTAAATTTTATAAATTAAAATAAAGGCTAATCAGCCAAACATTGGTCCTTCGAGCCTTAAAAACAAATATAAAAACTTATAAACGATTACCAAAATAATCAAGGATTAAAATTGTGTTGTGTGTGCAACGTGGGAAAATCCAAAGGAAAATTTTGACGCCATTTCCCAAAATCTCTAAGTGAGTGTGTTCTTTACTTACATTTCTTTTATTATAAATTTATAAATAATGGCAACAAGAAGTTTGCAAACAAAACTCACGCAATTAAAAAAAGATGTTGAAAATTTTGGGAAGAAAGGAAAAGCGATTAGCCTTGCTTATGTCCAAACGAGGCTCATTTTGTTGAAGGAGTTGTGGACATCGGTTGACAAAATTTATGAAGAATTTTTAACTAAAAGTGATGAATCTGCCAAAAAAGAACCAGAAGCTGATTCAATTTACGATCAGATCAGAGAAGAGTATTGTGTGTTTCAGGCCAGGCTTCTGGATTCGCTCGAAAGTTTGGGTGGCAGCAGCAAGCAGCAATCCAAAGAAGTCGCTGAAAATAAAAATGTGGATAAAAGCGAGGAGCTTCATTTACCTTCAATTAAAATACCTTCATTTGATGGCAATTATGAGAATTGGCCAAATTTTCAAGATCTTTTTGAAAGTCTCGTCGACAGTAAAGCATCGCTTTCAGACATTCAGAAAATGCATTACCTGAAGACTAGTTTAACAGGTGACGCAGAGAAGCTTCTATTGTCCTTAAAGATTCAGGGCCAAAACTACTCTAAGGCATGGTCGATTTTGAAGGATCGGTATGATCACCCTCGCGTTCTTGTCAACATCCAGTTGAACGCCCTATTCAATTTACCATCATTGAATCAGGAGCGTGCGGAGTCGATTAAAGACCTCCTATACACTTCGACCCAAGTAGTTCACAGTTTGTCGAATCTAGGGATAAAGGTAGAACATTTAGATCCTGTGCTAATTTTTCTTTTGGTGCGTAAATTACCTGCTAGAACGCAGCAAATGTGGGAGGAGAAACTCAACGAAAGAGAGAAACCGAAAGAGTTGCCAGTTTTCAAAGAGTTAACATCTTTTTTGGAGACTCGGTTCCGGACTCTTGAAGCAGTCGACCAGCAGCACCATCAAAGTTCATCCAACACATCGCGAAATTCTTCACACAAGCAGACGTTCATCGCTCACGCTCAACCTGATGCTCCGAAGATTTCCTGCAAAATTTGTCAGAAGAGTAGACATGGTGTCAGAAAATGTAATAAATTTTTAAAAATGAGTATTAATGATCGTTGTCAGGTTATAAATAAGCTAGGTTTGTGTCGAAACTGTCTAGGGTATAATCATGTAACAGAAAACTGTCAAAGTAGTCGCAGATGTTATCATTGTCAACAACCACATCACACGTTACTTCATGTTGCTAATACTCCTTTTCAGTTAAGTCAACAACCTTCACGATTAACACAAAACCAAAACAATACTTTTCAAACCAACACACAGTTAATGAATAGTACTAACCCGAATTCTCAAGGTACAAGTCTGAACGCAGAGGCACCTTCATTCCGAGGTTCCAGTATCCAGCCGTCTACATCTAATAATGTGACATCTCACCACTCACATCACTGTTCTCCGACAAAAAATACACAAGTCTTATTGGCTACAGCCCTTGTGAAAGTCAAGTCATCGTTGGGAGAGTGGTTGACATTGCGAGCGTTGTTAGATTCTGGCTCGGAAGCGTCGTTTATCACTGAGTTTGCTGTTCAGTTGCTCCAGCTTAAGTCGAAATCAACACATACGGAGGTGTCCGGGTTGGGTTTGGTCAGCAGTGGCACTTGTCTAAGAGCAGTAGACATCACATTTGCTTCGCAGCATTCCTCTTTTGCGACAACAACGCAAGCTTACATTTTTAAGTCACTGTCTGGGCATCTGCCGGCCCGGACCCTCTGTATTGAGAGTTGGACACATCTCAACGATTATGTTTTAGCAGATCCCGATTTTTACAAGTCATCCAAGATTGATCTCCTTCTTGGCAGCGATGTTTTGGCCGAATTGTTGTTGCCGGACTTGGTTCAACCTGAAGACAAGTCAATGCCAGCCATGCAAAAGACTGCTTTGGGATGGATTCTCTTTGGAAAGGCCCCAATATTACGCCAATCAAATCCATCAATCAGAAGCTTTATGCAAACAACTGTAGATGTAGATAAACAACTCCGGAAATTTTGGGAATTGGAAGAGACGCCGTTCAAGCCATTTCAAAAACCTGAGGATTTGGAGTGCGAAGATCATTTTCAAATGAATGTTGAACGAACAGCTGATCGACGCTATCAAGTCGCGTTGCCGTTCAAAGGCAATGTAGCTCCAGTTTTTGGCGAATCTTTCCAAGGTGCTTTACGGCGATTCCAAAGTGTTGAGCGACGTCTGGTGGCAAATCCACAACTTCAAGAGCAGTATTCGGCATGTATCGAGGAATATCTTCAGCTGGGCCACATGACTGAAGTCGACAAAAATAGTTTGCCAGCTAATCAACATTATTTTTTGCCTCATCATGCCGTCATCAAGGAAAGTAGCTCAACAACGAAACTGAGAGTCGTGTTCGATGCTTCATTCAAAACATCCAGTGGCGTGTCGTTGAACGATGTCATGATGACAGGTCCAGCACTTCAACCGAATATCTGTGATGTCATTCTCAGATGGAGATTATATCGATTTACATTCACTGCTGACATCGAAAAGATGTATCGTCAGATTTGGATAGCTGAACGTGATCGTAATTATCAGCTGATTCTATGGAGAAAGGGTTTAGAAGACCCAATAAAGGTTTACAGACTGAATACAATTACCTTTGGGACAGCAGCCGCTCCATATCTAGCGATTCGGACTCTGCATAAAGTAGCTGAAGATAATTCTGCAAATCTATTCGCGTCTACTATGATTCGTGATGAAATGTATGTCGATGATTTGATATCAGGAGGCAACACTATCGAGGAAGCTAAAGCAAAGATAAATCAAATTAAATCGACACTAGAAGCATCGGGGTTTTACTTACGTAAATGGACGTCTAACTCTGATCATTTACTCGAAGGCATTCCTACAGGAGAACGGGAATCCACATTCTCAGTGCCTTCAGATGATTTAGAACGAGTCAAGATGCTTGGTGTTCACTGGCTTCCTGCTGCCGATAAATTTTCTTTTTGCTATACCTCGGATGAGAATCCACAACTGACAAAGCGATTTATTTTATCTACGATAGCACGTTTGTTTGACCCGATGGGATGGATTTCCCCATGTATTTCTATGGCGAAGATGTTCATGCAGCAACTTTGGACGAAAAAGATGACTTGGGATGAGCCGATTGAATCATCACTACTGGATCAATGGACGGTGTTTTACGAAGATTTGAAATTTATCAACAAGATCCAATTTCCAAGGTGGGTTCAAACGGATGGTGATTTGTCGAAAGCAGAACTCCATGGTTTCAGCGATTCATCGGAGAAGGCGTACGGCGCTGCAGTCTACTTACGAGTAGCAGACGAACAAGGTCGGGTAAAGATGCACCTGCTTATGGCTAAGTCCAAGGTGGCTCCAGTACAACCCGTTAGTCTCCCTCGTTTAGAACTCTGTGGTGCAGTTATGTTGGCAAAACTTCTCGACTACATCGTTCAAACAATTCGTACCAAAGTCATCAACATATTCGCTTGGACTGATTCGATGATAACCCTTTCCTGGATTCAAGGGTCACCGACCAGATGGGACACGTTTGTTCGAAATCGCGTAGGAGAAATTCAACGACTGACATCCATTAAAATATGGAATCATATTCCAACTCAGTACAATCCGGCAGATTTGGTTTCAAGAGGCGTTTTACCATCTGCCTTGCTGAACAATTCTATGTGGTGGCATGGACCAGACTTTTTACGAGAGTCTTGGACGTTTTCGTGCCCTCAACCAACAATGGAAGTTCAACGAGTTCATCATATCAAACAAAAGATTTCTCCAGTTAATGAGTTGTTGCTTCGGTCATCTGAAATAAACAAATTAATAAGAATCACTGCTTTTATTTTACGGTTTACGAAAAACTTACAAGTTGGTGTATCAGATCGGAAAGTTGGCCCGATTTCTCCAACGGAGATCTTGGAGTCAAGCAAGAAACTTATTCATCTCACTCAACAAGAAATGTTTCCAGATGGTGTTCTGAAATCACGAGGCATGGCATCCTTAAACCCCTTCGTTGATTCTTACGGAATTATTCGTGTTGGTGGAAGGTTGGAAAATGCTAATCTGCCGTACGATCAACAGCATACCATTATCTTAGAACCAAGTCACCATTTTACGAAGCTTATTATTCGAGATGCGCATGAGAAGACTCTTCACGGAGGTATCCAGCTTATGATGGGTTTTCTTAGAAAAAGATATTGGATTTTCCAAATAAAACGAGCGGTAAAGCAACACATCCATAAATGTACGATCTGTCATCGGTATCGGAATAAAACAGCTCATCAATTGATGGGAGAATTACCCAAGCCAAGAGTTACTATTTCGAGACCATTCACTTACACCGGTGTTGATTATGCTGGTCCAATCAGTATTCGATCTTGGAAAGGTCGCGGTGCAAAATCGTATAAAGGCTACTTAGCCATTTTTGTGTGCTTAGCAACCAAGGCCATTCATCTTGAAGCTGTAAGCGATCTTACGACCCAAGCTTTTCTCGCTGCATTTCGCCGTTTTACATCGCGTCGAGGAGTTTGTTGCCAAATTTACAGCGATTGTGGTACTAATTTCAAAGGTGCCGAAGCAGAATTGTACCGTCTCTTGAAAGATGCCACGCATGATTGGAAAGAGATTGCGGAGAATTTAGCATCCAATGGAACAAAGTGGAATTTCATTCCCCCTGCTTCCCCTCACTTTGGAGGATTGTGGGAAGCCGGAGTAAAGAGTGTCAAACACCACTTCAAAAGAATCGTCGGAAATGGGACACTCACTTTCGAGGAACTCTCCACGCTTCTGACCCAAATCGAAGCGTGTTTAAATTCGAGGCCTCTTTGTCCTTTAACTGAGAATCCCGAAGATTTCCAAGCGCTTACTCCAGCACATTTCTTAATTGGAGCTGAAATGTATACCGTTCCAGAGCCTGATCTAACAATCAGTAAAACAAATCATGTGGATCGATGGAAAAGTATTCAAGCAAGCTTACAAACCTTTTGGCAACATTGGCAAACCGAATACTTGGCGCGTCTACAACAGAGACCGAAATGGCTCAAGCCGCAGCCTGAAGCGAAGGTTGGAGACTTGGTCTTAATTAAAGATGAGCGTCTTCCTACGTCAAAATGGAACTTGGGTCGAATCCTAGAGACATATCCGGGACAAGATAATTTAACCCGAGTTGTCAAGTTAAAGACTCAACAAGGTGAGCTGAAAAGACCAATAACCAAACTTTGTTTTCTTCCGGATAATAAAAGCGAGGAATCAGCAAATCAAGACTAATTATATACACATAAACACACTACTCTCTGACACATACAAACACACACACATACACACACACATACACAAACTTAAAATAATTTACATTAACGAATTAACAATTTCATCTAATCAACATTATCGAATAAAATAAATTATATTATTTAAGCCCCCGAAAATAATACATTTTGCTCATTTTTCTGCACGAAAACACGCTCATTTTCTCCGAAAAAACGCTCATTTTTAAAGAAAAACACGCAAACAAAATCGAAGGCAACGAATTTGCTCATTTCAATCGAAACACGCAATTAAATAATATAACAGAAGTTAATTCGCCATGGTAAATTTCAAAACATCTACAATCTAAGCTCATTTAAATTTAAATCGCTTAATATTTTAAAACCAAATCAATTTATACAATACAATACAATTTATACAAATTTTCAATAAAAATCAACATTGACATCGAAATCAACGATATTGATAAAATTATCACAAACTGTATCGATAACAATAACGATGAAAATATCGATAATATAAAATTACGTTGCACATCTCTAACAAGCTGGACATTTTTAACATGAATACTACAACATTTAATTATCATTTATTTCAATATAAAACGACATAATTACAACAAATAATATGAAATTCAACTCACCTGAATCATTTCCCAAAACTGCAGCCAAAAAATTTGGTTTAATTTCACACTTTTATAATTTGTACTTAAAATAACACTCAACACTAACACAATACAATGCAAAAACCAAACAGCGTAATCAATGGAATTTTCCATTCATTAAACGCAACCAAGCAATTTGTTGTTGTTTGCCTCCTTCTTCATGCTTACTCGACGTTATCAGTAGTAACAACGAATACGATCTACATGGGCAATTTACTAAGATTCAGGATATCGATGAAGTCCAAGTTATCGATTACCTAACTTATTTTCAACTTGATACAAATTTCATGTTTTTATTGATTAATGTGCGAATTCATACTAAAATTATTTCTTTTCATGTTGAAGAAGACAAAACGCAATAACCAGCCATTTTCTACATAGTGCAGCACGTAAAGGGACTTAACAATCCACCAATTGTCTTTCGCCCGGGGAGAATGTTGAAAGCAATCAGCAACGCAATTGAAAGCAATCAGCAATGCATTGAAAGCAATAAATAAGAAATGGACATGAAAGCAGCACATGTAAATGTTACTATAAGAAATGTCATATCGATAATACGTCAAACGTCAATTCTTCAACATCATTAATAAAAGCAAAATCAAAGTATTAAGTTGTGTGTTTTCTTTCATTTCATTTTTTAATTTCATTTTTATCAATTTATTTAAAAGTAAATTTTATAAATTAAAATAAAGGCTAATCAGCCAAACATTATTATTATTATTATTATTATTATTATTATTATTATTATTATTATTATTATTATTATTATTATTATTATTATTATTATTATTAAGAGTATTATTATTTACTAAACCAACCCATTTCTTTCCTTTGATCTCCTCTTCAAGGCAGCTCACGGACAGGTTCTCTAGTAAGAGTTCCACCCTTTTATTTCCCTAAGTTGCGTGCAGGGACACAATATATGAAATACCGAGTTAGTTATTTGGGATTTTGAATACTGTATTATATGAAATACCGTATTATTTATTTTTAGAAAATAAATATTGTTAATAAAAGTATATGAAATACCATGTTATGAATACGAAGCCACGAAATAAACTAATTGAAAGTTTTGGACAACTCCAAACCCAAGTTTGTTGCTTCTTTGGGAAGAACCCTGGACACCGACGAGTTTTACCTCAGCCACGAAGAAAAAGCATCACAGCATTGAAAAAAAAAATCAATCTATCTTTTTTTAATTAAATAGGGACCTCCTCTCCTGTTCTCGAGCGTATTAATGGGACCAATTTTCTCTTGCACTCCTACTGTTGGAAGAATCCTAAATGATCTTGATAAAGATGAATCCAGTAGCCGGGATAATACCAATGTCATTATTTTGTTAGGACATAAAATTTCCCATCTGGCTCTCACTACAGGTCTCTTTCCTAACATCTGGAAAACCGAACTAGCCTATCAATTCATTAAATAAAACGATTTCCCAATCTACTTATCATCTTAGTGCAGGGCGGCCATTTTTTTCGACATAATAAGTACTATATGGCAAGTTAGGCATTCGTAAAAAAAAATCGATTTTGAGATTTTGATCAAAGAGAACACGAAAACAGTTGGTTCGGCAATTCCGTCTGTATGTCTGTAACTTGACCTACGGCCTAAACTACTGGAAGTATTTTCTTTAAACTTTTAAACTTAAGCGGTACTTAAGGGTTTTCAGTGATTTCCTAGAGAAGAAATTGATTTTTTTTAACTCCAAAACTAACGGTATCTGCCATACAATCTTTATGCAAAATCTTACTTATATCGAAAACGAAAAAATAAGTGTGCTATTATGGACGTGGACTAAATTTTGGTCAAAAATAAATTTGGGAAAAATGTTATTAACGGTACCTATCATAACTGTTTTTACTTGCGACTTATTGGTAATATAAGGCAACTTATGCATTCGTAGAAAAAATTTAACTCGAGATTTTGATCAAAGCTGACATTACAATGATAGCTAAGGCGAAAAAAGTGGGTCTCTCAGTCTGTCTGTCTATCTGTTCGACCAGCCTAAACGGCTCGGCCGATTTTCTTTGAACTTGGTAGATAGTATTTTTATTTTACGTCTTTTTCTTTTTTTTCGATCAAAAATAACGGTACCTGCCATACTAATTTTTTTTCTCAAAAAATGTCAAACTGAATTTAAAAAAAAAATCATAAAATTTCATTTAGCTGAAAAAAATTTTTCCAAAAAATAGTTATTTTTTTTAGGAACCATTTTTTGATTTTGATTTTCTCGAAAACGGTACAACTGATTTTAATAATTCTTTTTTCATGTTATTATTGCGTACTCAAATTTTAAATTTTTTTTTTGGATTTTTAAAAAAGATTTCAATTTTTTTTTTTTTGGAAACTCAATATTTCGAAGACCCTATGTTCGATTTTTTTCAAACTTGATAAATAAAAGTTTCTTAATATAATCTACAAGATTGGGGAAATATAGTTTTACCTAAAAATAAAGGTACCCACCATAAAAATGTAAAAAAATTGTTTCCGAAAATCGTATTTTTATAAAAAACGGCTCCGAGAATTTTGATAATTTTTTTTAATTCGATTAATTTTTACGATCTATAATTTAATGAAAAAAATTTAAATTAAGATATTACTGACCATTATGCCACGCCACGGGCAAAATCTTCCAACGTTAATGATTACAATAATTTTAATCTTGGTTGGGTATAGTTCACATTGAATCGATGTAAGATGAATTGAATTTAACAAAAAATTGCGTATTGACAAGGTCCTCACAGTCAACTGATGAAACCATGTGAGATCGCCGGGACGAAACTCCAATTTTTGTGGACTAAAGGCCAAAAAAGCTATTTTGAATCATTATTCTTTTATTCGGGACAAAGACAAATACAACAAATTAAAAACCATGAAAATCGGTCCAGTCGTTCTCATTTATTTTCAGCACAAACTACAAAAGGATTTGTTTGTGACTTTAAGAAAATGGATCTTATCCACATACGTTTTGCTCTAATTTAATTCATTTTAAAATTCCAAGTCTCCTAAGCACAAAAGCAAGTACGTGCGATCCACTCGTGCATTGAATTTTGTTTTGGTTTTAGAACATATGCATGATAAGTTTCTGAAACAAACCGATTTAACAATTAGTTAGGTAGATACATAAAAAAAAACTTTAAAAAGTTAAATACGTACCTTCTGACCAACAGATGCCCAAGTAAAACAAAACGAACAAAAATTAAAAAAAAAAAAGAAACAAAGAATTCCATTCAGTTAATTAGACCAGTACCCTTAATTGAGTAGTTTTGAACAAAATGTTTGGCCACAGTATTTGGTAAATTAGCCTCAAATTATAACAATCCTCATTGCTGTGGCAACCACCTACAGTTCTGTTTGGAGAGTTATCTATCTTTTGATAAGGATTATCTAATTCCCAACAAGTTGAACAATGGCAGCGAAAACTAACCAAAAATGAACCCGTACCTCTGGGCCAGGCACCCGTTCGTCTGCTGCCGATCTGATAAACTTTTATTCAACCAATAATTTAAATCTACAAACAAGCATAGCATTTTGGGTTCCAACAATGACGCAGTAGTAAAAGGGATCGGGAGGCTTGGCTAGGTGAGGTGGTGCGGTGTGGAAGAATTAGAGAAAATCTAAATTCAAATTTTAGACATCGTCGTCGTCTTCCTCGTTCGTCATGGCTGTACGGAACTCTATGTATATGCACTGTATCCGTTCTCAGTCCCTTTGCCCGAGACAATTAAGAGCAACACAAAGTTGTAAACTACATCCAACCCTGGGTCGAGAGGGAAAACAATTTGCCTTATTAATTAGACGAAACTTAAAATTATTTACCTACTTTTGGGTTAAAACCCAGAAATGTCCTGGCATAGCATGGCTTGGGATTCTGCTTTTAACTGTTTCTGGCTGCAATTCGCATTCGCATTCATCAGGGTTCTGGCTTCTGGGTGTCGGGAAAATCAGCGAAAATCTTATGTGTGAAATGTGGAAGGTTTTGGTCCATGAACTTTGACTTCAAACTTTTGTATTTGGCTTTAAACTTTTTGAGCATACATTGTGATTTATTACAGCGTGTATTTTGTGTACTTATATGTATGTATATGTAGACCCAAAACCATCATGAAAAATGAATTAAGCAAGTAATAAGATTTTTTTTTTAAATTCTCCTTAAAAGAGGTGTTTGAAATAGGAGTAAATCAATACTGCAATAGAATTTATGGAGCTTTAGAGCCTCATATTGGGGATTTAATGAAAGCTTGCGTGTTAACATTTGCTGGTGTGATTTATTTGCTTAAAAAAAAAACACGGCTACGAGTATTACCAAATTGACAACCACTACTGGATATACAGGGTGCATCTTATGTTATAGGTCGATGTTTTTTTTAACTTTTAGATAAACAACAATTTTAGAGTTATATTTTATTGATTGATTATAAATGGTCTTTAACATTATGCAAGGGGTTATGATGTCGGTCAAGTGAGCGTCTCTAACCGTGGTGCAATAACGAGTCTTTTAAGCACATTCGCAATTTTCCAGAATTCTGTTGTTTTAACTTCAGAAATTTCGTTTCTAATGCAGTCCTTAATAATCGAAGTTGTGGCTGGTTTACAGCTCTGCCTTCAAGTATCCTGTACTCTGTTCAATATATATTTGCAGTACAGGCCTTATGGGAGAGCTTTTTCAGAAACACTGGTGCCTGCTGCTGTTTGTACGGCACCTTAACTTAAGAAATTGCCACTGAAATAAGAAACAGAATCACTGAGTTACATTGAAATTGTTTGTGTAATCTTCATTGAGCTCACTTACAGCCCACCATGATCATGGGTGATTTGCAACCAACCCTTTTTTTGTTTATTGAAAAAAAAAACACTGAATCAGAGTTACCAGTGCCAAGTTGATAGAAATTCATATCGCATTTTCTTTGGTTTGTGCTATGTAACTTTCAGGATTCAAGCTTTTTCGAGAAAATATTTTTCTGAGACTTGCGGCAATTTTTAATGCTCCTACGGCAATCCTGTAGGAGCTTTAAATTAAAGATAGCTTATTGAAATCCATAATGGTCAGACTGAAAGGCAAATATCCTATCTTCCCTGTACTGCAAATATAAATTGAACAGAGCATAGTATATAAAATGGGTGGCTCAAATGAGGGGCTAATGGAGTCCAGTTGGTAATACCGCTTTTTGACGTTATGTGACCTGGAAAAATCTATCGTAAAATTTGCATTAAGCAAGAGCTGTGCGTGATATGGCATCGCCTTTTGGAACCAAATATTCTAAAGCCTAACTGATCAAACAAGAAAGTTTTCTAACATGTTCACATAGCGTACACCAGTAACTGTTACAGCAATGCCTGTTGCACCCTAAAAAAATATGGCCCAATTATTCCCTGGTCAGCCTTAATAGCGCAGTATACAGTTACTCAATGAAGGTGTAGTAGTCTTTGGGGTTTTAAGTGTCCCAATAGCGGATATTCTTTTTATTAAAAAAGTCAGCTAAGTGGAACGTGCTTCATCGCTCATTTTAAATAAAACGTTTTAATAATTTTAGCCCGTTGTTGCTGAATAAATGAATAAATGAAATGAATAAAAATGGCAACCAAATAAAATCGACTTAGAATATAAAGTGCACCCTGTAAATGCGAAAGGTAACAGCTCGGTTTTGCCGAATAATAAGGAGTAAGAAGACAGCCAGATTTGATGGAGGAATTATCACATTCTCGCAAGAGCGATATTCCTGAAAACAAATTATTTGTTTGCTTGTGAAAGTGTCTGGCAGTTGAGACTGGGACATTTCATCAAGTCGACCATGCATTTAATAGATAATAAGTCTGTGACTTTTTGAATTTCTGACCTCTTTACTGAAACAGCAACACTGCTCCTGTCAACAGGCATCTGTCAGTTGACTCCTGTCAAAATTTAAACTTGCTGCGTCAGTTAGTTTGTGTTTGACAGCTATTTTTATCAGACTACTCACTAATTTGAGGAGAAAATGGAAATAAGTGAATTTTGTGTGCTTATTAAGCATTATTTCTTGCGAAAAAAAACCATTACCGAGACCAAGGCTAAGCTTGATAAATACTATGGGGACTCTGCACCATCGATTTCAATGGTAAGAAAGTGGTTTACTGAATTTCGTTGTGGCCGTACAAGCACTGAAGATGCCGAACGTCCTGGACGCCCAGTTGAGGTCTATACACCCGAAACAATCGAAAAAATTCACGATATGGTGTTGGCCGACCGAAGATTGAAAGTGCGAGAGATTGTGGAAGCCGTAGGGATCTCGCATGGCTCAGTGGTGTCAATTTTGAATGATCACTTGGGCATGAGAAAGCTTTCCGCAAGATGGGTGTCGCGTTTGCTCACAGTCGACCACAAACGCAATCGTGTAACAACTTCACAGGAAGGTTTGGCGTTGTTTAATCGCAATATGGAGGAGTTTTTGCGACGTTTTGTAACCGTGGACGAAACATGGATCCATCACAACACACCAGAGACCAAACAACAGTCAAAACAGTGGGTTTCTAAGGGTGAATCGGCGCCAAAGAAGGCCAAGGTGGGTTTGTCAGCCAATAAAGTTATGGCGACTGTTTTTTGGGATGCACGCGGGATAATCCACATTGACTACCTTCAAAAGGGAAGAACAATCAATGGGGAATATTATGCCAACTTATTGGACCGATTCAATGACGATTTGAAAAAAAAACCGACCTCATTTGGCCAAGAAAAAAGTTCTTTTCCACCAAGACAATGCAAGGGTGCACACATGTGCAGTTGCCATGGCAAAAATCCATGAATTGGGCTATGAATTGCTCCCTCAGCTCATCCACCCTATTCTCCAGACTTGGCTCCGAGCGACTACTTCTTGTTCCCAAACCTGAAGAAATGGCTTGGTGGAAAAAGATTTGACTCCAATGATGAAGTCGTCACGGACTTATTGACCCGCCCTCGTAGTAATAAATTAGAGAAAATATAAAAGAGGACTTGCAAAGCGGACAACATCGAGAACGTATAGGTACTTGATTTTTAGTCGACTGATCTACTTTACATAAAGCATTTTACTTGAGGTTTGATCAGACGATAGGTAAGACGATAAAAGTGGCTCTCACAATTATGTCTGTCTTTAGACTATAACCTCCGCGCGTCCAATTTTCTTTAAACTTGGTAGAAAGATAGTTGCGCAAAATTTTAAACAGTCTATTATTAAGGTATTAGTATGATACTACTTAACAATTTGCTAACCTTATAGCAGTTTACTAACTCATTCTTAATTTTAAACATTTTCTAACTAGTATCGTACTAAAAGAATTTTCTTAATAAATTGCTTCTGAACACACCTAAAACAATGACATTTCGTGTAAAAAAGTAAGTACACGAACCTTTTTTGATGTTTGCAAATGTCAAAGAGTCATATGGAGCTAGCACGATACTAAAAAAATAAAGTAAGTATTCGATGATTTTAACTTTAATAAAAGGGTAGAGAAAGCATGATGCTATATTCAATTAAAATTTGCAAATTTGTTGTTTTAACCTAGTATCATACTAAAACAGTTTTAGCATCGTACATCGTACTATTTCAATTAAAATTTTGCGCCAGTGTTTTTAATTCAAATTTATTTCTTCTTCAGTGAAATCATGTTACATGGTAGAATATTTTTTACTTATAGAGATTAGAATACAATGATTCTTAGCAACTAAAGATTGTATAATATGGAAAGTTCTTGTGAAAGTGGAGATTAGTATGAGAAAATTGCGAGAAAAAAAACTCAATGGATGCAAAAAACTTAAAACTATGAATAAATAATCTTAAAATCTAACTAAATATTAACTTAAACTAAAATGGTATGTTTAAACAAGTGAATTTATTAATATCTACATTTTCGTGACTCGAACAATTATTCTCAAATTTATTTGAAAGTGTTGTTATTTTAGTTTTGATTGTTGGAAGTTTAGTGATATGATGCAGCAGTGGCGTAGATAGCTTTTCGCTATGGGGGGGGATGGATCTACATAGTTCGCTCATTTTTTTAAAAGTTTCAATAATTAAAAAAAAAAAAAAAACAAATAACAAGACTTCATTGAATTCATTATGTATGCGATAAAAAAATTATATTTTGTAAAGATAATATATTATACGCATTAATTTGAATATGAACTAGAATAAATATTGATATACAGTGCCTTGCATAAGCAGAAGCTGACACGTCGAGATAAGAGGCGTTTAATAAATGCTGCATCCAATTCCGCGCATTCTTTGCCGGACGTTCGTGAACGAATTGGGCTTAGGAATTTCGGTTTCAACGATTTTTCGTGCCTTAAAAAGCAGTTAAGTGATTGTTCGGTGCAAAATGATGCCAGCTCCGAATTTGACAGCAGTCTACAAAAAAAAGTAAGAATTTGCCCAGCAAAACATGAAACGGAATTGGAAAACCATAAGTAACATTCCATTAATTTACACATAACTCTTGTTATTCCAAATGGCATAATCTAATGAATGTTTTTTTTTTTTTAGATTATTTTAGATTATTTTCAGTGGCGAAAAAAAGTTTAATCTTGATGGGTCAGGTGGTTTTAACGGATATTGGCACGATCTGAGGAAGAAAAAAAGTTTTTTTTCAAGAGGAACTTTGGCGGTGGCAGTTGAAACTTTTGGGGGTCTTCTGCGACGTGGTAAGGTTGCACTTGCCTTCACCTCTGCAAAGATGAACAGTTCAGCTTGCACCCAGGTGCTTCGACGATTTCGTCGAGTTCGGCATGCCTTCCAGCATGATAATGCCCCAATTCATGTTAGTCGTCAAAGTTTGGGATGGTACGAATCGAATAACATACATTTTATGGTGTTCCCGCCACGTTCTCCAGATTGTAACCCTATTTAAAATCTTTGGGGAATTTTGACCCGCAAAATTTATGCCCATATTGGCAATTATACAGTGTTGCTGAGCTGCGAGAGGCAATTGTGGAAGAATGGAACTGTATAGACGATTCCATATTAAATAACCTTGTCAACAGTATGTCAAAAACAATTTTCAGATTAGTTAAAAATAGGGACAGCAATGTCCTTTACTAATTAAGCCGAAAAAATTTACTTAAAATAAAAAAACAGATGAAAATAAAAAAGCAATTATACTTTTGCACCAGAAGAGAAACTAACGGAACTTTTTTTTCTTCTCAATTTACTTGATTAGTGATGCCATTCAATAAAAAATAGTAGGGTGTCATTCCCATTTTAATTTTCTACAAAACGCATTTTTACAGGTGCGGTTATACTTATGCAAGGCACTGTATATCTTTGTTTCCCCATTTTTTTCTTCATTTTATATTTATTTCTGCTCTGCTCTTTTTCTTTATATCTATTACCTTGAATATCTAATTAATTTTCTTCTTATTAGTATATAAGGTTTCTTATCTTGAATTAAAAATCACTTGATGTTAGTACTATAAAAGACTTGGTCTTACTTGTGCATATCAAATAAACGAAATTGAATTGAATACTGCCCCACTCTAGCTAATACTCCTAATAATACTAAAGCTTGCCCTACTCTAGCTAATACCTTACTATTTTATAAAAAAAAATTAAATTAGCTTAAATTATGCCTTTCTGTCACTGTAGTAAGTAAAATAATATTAATTTAAAAAATAAATCACAAAATAAAATCCAGTTTTCTGTTATTTTAAGATAAAACACTTATAAACTCGTCGGCTATTATAGGTATTTCGCGATTAATAGCTAGAGCAGCCAAACCATTCAAACGATCCTGCAATAAGTAAACATCCAAAGCTTATCACACTGTTATTAAAATAGACATATTTTTAATAATCTCACTTCGTTGGTCATGCTTCTTTGTATTGTTTTTATTCTCTTTACTGACTGAAGAAAGTTTTTCGGGAGTTGACGTTGAAACCGGCAGTGTAGCTAATATCTTTAATAAAATATATATAGCTGGATGGAAACTCTTTTTCTTGCACGTTTACCTATTATCAATTGGTGAGAGACGTAAAGAAAAATTTCAGAGTGCGTTTCTTTAACTTATTTGGTTCATGACTGGTTATGTTGAATAATTATCGATCCCAATGGGGGGGATATATCCCCCTGATCCCCCCCCCCTATCTACGCCACTGTGATGCAGTGCAAGTGTGGAGAAATGCCAGGGAAGATGCATAATCATTTTTAGGGTTTTGTTTTGACAAATTTGAAGTTTTTTTCAGGTGACATTCAGCACATTTGTACCAGCAAGGAGAAGCATATATACTAATGAAGGTAGTATGACGACTTTATAAAGAAGAAGCTTATTATCTTTGCTTAGATGAGAATTTTTATTTAAAAGTGGATATAGAATTTTTATTAAAACATTTGCTTTTTTGATAGAGTTGTTAATATGATTTGAAAATGTTAGCGTCTTATCGAGAGTGATACCAAGGTATTTTATTGTTGTTGCCCATTCAATTGGAGTGTTGCAGATCGACAGATTATATTGAGGTAGATTTGAGGCTTTAATTTTTTCTCAACAAAAGTGTTTTTTTTTATTAAATCGAAAATAACAAATTAATTACAATTTTGTATTAAGAACTTTATAAAATAAAAACTGTATTTTTAATTATTTTTAGAACTTGACAATTAAAAGTATATATTATACTAGCAAGAAGATCTAGTAGTTTTTTTTATTTTATCTAAAAATAACGTTATCCACTAGGGATGGCGGTTATTCCCAATTAACCGGTTTTCGGTTTTTCCGGTTATTTTCCCTCGCGATTTAACCTGACGGTTTTAACCGGACGAAAAAACCGGTTTTCGGTTTTTTATATAAATTTTTTTGATTTCACCTTTCTATACCACTACAATAAATTACTCTTTAAAAGAATAGGTGGAAGTTGTTTATAACGTGCAGGATGCACACAAGTGCATTTCTATAATCAGACATGGGGAACTTGTTTCATAGGCGTTTTCTTCACTTTCTTATTTCTGTGGTGTCAAAGTAAATATCCGGTTTCCCGTTTATTAGATTTAAAAAAAAACACCGGTTTTAACCGAGTGTTAATTGAAACAAAATAACCGGTTTCGGTTTTAACCGGCCGGTTTTTACCATCCCTATTACCCACCACACATATCAAAAAATGTTCTTAGCATATGACACTTAGGGCCATTTACTGAAACGAAACTTAAATATTTATGTTCAACCTAAGCGCTTATGTTCTACTTTTTCCTCTACCTAAACTGTCACACATGAGTTTATGTAGAACATAAGTATTTTTAACTCAAAATTAAAATATTGAAATTAAGACATTACTGACAGATCCTACCATGGAACCATTTTTTCGAGTTTTAACTTTCAGATTTAATTTACTATACAAAACCTTCCAAAAAGTTTTAGGAACATTATATTATGTTTATTAAATTGTTTTATGAAAGTGGGTCTTTTGTTTGAGCGAACTTTGGCGCGCTTCGGTCGAAAACTTATATTCAGTCACGAGGTCTATTTCTGGAAGAATAGGTTCGTCATTAAGTAAAATTTTCGAATTTAGGATGAACATAATCGACACGAGATATACCAAATTGCAATGCATCTAGAGAAAATTACTGTTTGGTGTAGACTTTGGGCTGTCGGGATCATGTTGTCTGCACTTACATAATTGACAACAACGTTAGTCAGGCCATCACTGTTAACGGCGAGCGCTTTCGATCAATGATACCCAATTTATTTTCATAAATGAGAATGGGAATGGGATAATATGGACACCCACAACATGTGGTTTCAACAGGACGACGACGCTACGTGCCATATAGCCCGTGCCAAAATGGACATTTTGCACCATCTATTACCGAACATGTTACCTCGAGCGGAGACAAAGTGAGTAGGCCACTAAGATCGACTGATTTGACCCCGTTAGACTTTTTGTGTAGGGTTTTCTCAGGGCACAGATCTATGGCAATTAATCACCACTGCCCTGAAAGTCAACACAATCAAGTGTGTGCCAGAGTTATTTAAAATTTTGACGTTTCTGTTGCCGCGTGAGAAATTTGAATTTCATACAAAATGGCATACATGAGGCTTTGAAATAAATATCGAATTTTAACGATATCTTACTCACAGTGTGATTCATTAAAATTTTCAGATAGAAAATCTTCTAAATATAAAGCATGTCCTCAGATTCTTCAAGCTTAAGGCTGAACTGAAAATAGTTACCGCACCTTTCATTCACTCTTTCATTTACAAATTAACTACATCACTCATTTTTGACATAGATAAGTCTTTTCAGAGAGACCGGTTTTCAATATAAATCTACCCCCCTCAATACTGGGCTTCCTCTCAAATGACTTTTAAGCCACAAATACTAATTAGCTCGCTTCAAATGGAGCACTTTCAGAAAGTCTCACAAAATTATAAACACACGATAAGAAGGACTATTTCGTTCGCAGGTATTTGGGCATTTCAGATAAGGTATTTTCCGGTAACGTCAGATTCTATTGCATGTATGAAAGGTACTTAAGTTAGCTTAAAAAAGAAAAAGACCCTTCTCTTACTTGATGTTATCTGAAGCTGAAAATATTCAATGCGGTCCTTTGACGACCAAGCGAATAATTTCTCAAACTGTGTATGGTTGGTAGCTGACCCCCTCCCTTATGCTTTATAATCACAAGGCTAAGCCTTTGAATGCAAAATTTTAACAAAAATTTTGTGGTATACGTGTACACAACATGGAAGATATAATGTACAGTACACGTGTATGCATGAACCAAAAAGGAACCCTTTAACAGGAATTCAAGTAGAGAGACTATTAAGCAGAATGATGATGGAGTAAGAGCCAGTTGGGAATTCGGCATTGAGGCTGAGAGGTTATATAGCACCACATTTTTGTTTTGGGGGACGGTAACCCTAGGTATACATATGCGAAAGCAACAACTTTCATACCCCAACCATACCTTTTTGGATGGTTTAGAATATGCAAAGTACTTCAGCTTAACTGGTGCGTTTGCGAGCATCCTATTTGCTGAGTGGCATGTTAGTGGACATTTTGTCCTTTTTCCATAGATAAGGCCACAACTATACGTTTACCTTCCCCTAACTACTTTGAATTGATGATGATGCTGCTGATAATGAGATTGTGGACAATATTTAAAATCCCGCTTTTCATGTGGTTTTTCTCACGTACAATTTTCCGAGATCATTTTAAGTATCCGACTTTCAAAAAAGATACAAGACAAAACCCGATAGGCAAATAAGTTTAGCTTAATTTCATGAATGCTGGACCTACCTGTCTGGTCGTATAGAGATACAAATCCACATTGACTTGGACTGAATAGCTCGTCCTTATTATATAAGCTTTGTGCGGTGCGAAATTTCGTACGAGGAAAATAAACTGTAAACAACCACATGATAGTAATCAGTCAGTTAAACTAAAGGGAAACAAATATTGCTTCGGTCAGAGTTAACCGTTATCCAGTCTAGTATAAGATTGGGCCTTTTTACTCATTTAGATGCTAATCTAGGTAGAGGAATGATGATTTTTGGTTTTATGGAGACACATTTTTGTTCTAGATATTTTGGGACAGAAAACTGTACGCTTTTTCGTGAAATGAAATACCATATTGGAAAACGTGAATTGATCTTCACGTCTGAAGCTTTCAAGCGGTAAGAATTTGTATGACCTTAAACTTCATCAAAAAAAAAACGCAGTACACGTCTTATATGGGAGAGCTTTTTCAAAATCAGTAGCGTGCCATATTTTTCAATTGAATTGCTGTTGCCTATGGCTGTTGCTGCTATTCAACACCCATTAATATTGATATTTTTTTTTTTTCAAGGGCTTATTACTACCCTTAAAATGATAAACACAGTACGAGCGTAAAGAAAACAAGGAAGAGCTTAAAAGGAGATACCGATGCAGATTAGTTTTAAATTTTTGAATATTACAATGGGAAGGAAAAATAGAGCTGGGTAGAGCATTCCACATTCGTGCCGTCCGGCTAAAGAAAGAATCTCTGTATTTCACAGTACGTCCGAAATTGGGCTCAAGGGTAAACTGATGAGCATTCCTAAAAGTACGAGTATTACGGTTAAATTGTTTAAGGGGAGGAATGCAGCTGGCTATTTCGCTAGAACACTGTTTATAGAAGTAACGGTAAAATAATGAAAGACAAAAAACATTGCGACGGTGCTCGAGAGATTCAAATGTTTCTGTTACACTTCTATCACCTATCATTTTTAAAGCTCTTTTTTGGATTCTATCCAAGAGACTCAAGTGTGTTATTGGAACACCTGCCCAAACATGGGAATAGTACTCGAGCTTTGGACGAATATAAGCCTTATAGATTATAGCCAGATCGGAAGGGGTGAAAAATTTCTTGCAACTTCGAAGGAAACCTAAACACTTTGCAACGTTTTTGGCAACGTCGAATATGTGGTCATTCTACACAAGGTGGTCTGTAATGCACATATCGAGCAGTGAGAGTTGTTCAGTTTCCTCAATGCAAGTGCCGCTCATGGATAGCGGCAAAAGGGGAGGATTTCGCTTTAACGACAGTAAACAGCATTGAGTTTTTGAAGCATTAAATTCTACACGGTTTTTGATTCCCCATTGGACTGTCCGGATCAGCTTATCATACGCTGCCATTCAAGTTCCACTTCCAAAGAACAAGGAAGTGAATCTTTAAACGAATATGAAAAGCTGAGGGTACTGTCACCAGCAAAGCAATTTAGTGGATTAGAAGTTTCAGATAGCAGATCGTTGATAAACATGAGGAAGAGAGTCGGAGACAAAATGGAGCACTGAGGTGCACCAGCATTTATTTTATGAATTTCAGACTTGAGACCGTCCAATACGACTATTATGGAGCGGCCTGAAAGGTAATTTCTAATCCAACGAAAAAAATGCACCCATTTTCGATAAGAGAGCTTGATGCCAAACTCTATCAAATGCTTTTGAAATATCAAATGCAATAATCTTACTTTCTCCAAAACGATGTAAAAATTTGTGCCACTGTTCGGTGAGATATACCATCAGATCACCAGGGGACCTATTGCGACGAAAGCCATACTGCCGGTCATTAAGAAGCTTTCGTTCTTCGAGATATTTCTTGAGCTGATTATTTACCAGTGTTTCCATGACCTTGGAAAGAAGGGACGTAAGTGCAATAGGACGATAATTAGAGAGGGAAGAAGATTCACCTTTTTAAGGGACAGGCTGGACAAATCCTGTTTTCCATCTACTCGGAGAGAGTCCAGAAGAATAGGATAGATAGAAAAGCTTACGCAGTGGTTTTGCCAGCGTTGAAGAACACCCCTTCAGAACAATGGCAGGGAGACTATCCGGGCCAGCGGATTTGTGTGTGTCAAGATCTTTCAGGACTCTTGCAACTGTACGAGTACGAAAAGCAATTCGTCCCGTGGAAAAGTTTGTGTTCTCAAGTACAGGAGGAGTCATAGCACTCTCTGGCAGCGTCGAATTAGCAGCAAAGTGTGCTGCAAGCAAATTCGCTTTATCAAGTGAGCTGACATAGTTAGTGTCATTGATAACGAGCGTTGGGACCGAGGACGAAGTAGTATTTTGAATATTTTTTACAAATGACCAGACATTTTTGACTATACCCTTGGGACATTGTAGTATTTTTTGCCTAATTTGTTGGTCATGTAAAAACTTGGTCTGTCGAATATGATCATTACAGGTCTTTCTAGCTTATTTGAACTTATTCCGGTTTTCCTCAGTAGGGTTGGCCTTATAACATCGGAAACTTACTTCTCTACAATCTGATAACCTCTTTACAACTCAAATCAAACCATGAGTTCTCTTTCGGTTTGATAGATTTTTCCCTATGCGTGATATAATCTCTCATCCCGATGAGAATTAAATTTGTGCATTCAGAGTTATCCGACTATCCGTGTCCATTTGGTAGCTTATTCAGTGTTTTTTCTTTGGGTTTCTGTTGAGTTGCTTTTGATTTAAGAGTTTTTAACGATGAGTGTTATCGTGGAGTGTTTTCATATTTTGCTTTTATTTTAATACGTTAAAATGCAGTTACAAAATTTTAAACTGTTTTCTTTGAAGAAGAAAATTATTTGCGTAGATTTTCGTAGCGAGTGGTCAATTAGTGTGAAATAAAGTATTTTAATGTAAATTGTATTTTAAAAAGGTGAATTTTTTTAAGTTATGTTCAATTTGTGTTTTTAATACGGGTAGTTTTTTAATTATCGTTTCTAAAGTTTTTTTTGAAAAGGTTTAGTTAGTTAAACATTGTGTGCAGTTTGTATTTTTAACTCGTGTATTTTTGAAAAGGTGTGTTTTTTTTAGAGTTTTGTGCAGTTTGTATATTTAAGTCTAGGTGAAGATAGCAGCAGCAGCATTGACTCCTCGTTTGAATAAAATATTTCGTATATATGTATGTATAGTTATTTAAGAAATGAATTTATATTTATTTTTGTTATTGTTATTGTTATTGTTATTGTTTATTAAGTTTGTATTATTATTAATCTTAATGAATAATTTTTTTTATTTTTCCTCGTTTTTATTTAAAACTCATTAGGCCTACTAGGGAAACACTTCAAAAAGAAAAAGATAAATGTGTTTTAATTTTTATAAACATACATAAATGAAAATTTCAATCTAAAAAAAGGCCGGTAACCCTAAATACTATTCTTTCATATTTGAGTCCATTTTAAATAAACACTACGACAACCCTGTGAGAGCTTTAATGAAAGACAGATATATGCAATCCACTGTAGCCGGAATGCGTGGCAAGCTACCTATCTTGCCCACACTGCCTATTTTGTTGGTCAGAGTATAGTTGCTTTAAATGTAATGATCTTCCCTTTTTAATAAGTTGGAATAATTTTTTTTCAATC
This sequence comes from Philhelius festivus, assembly GCA_963931855.1. Classification (NCBI taxonomy): domain Eukaryota; kingdom Metazoa; phylum Arthropoda; class Insecta; order Diptera; family Syrphidae; genus Philhelius; species Philhelius festivus. The sequence goes on along the minus strand of OZ007555.1, from coordinate 204,264,327 downwards.
GTACCGAAATTATAGGTTTGGAAAATATGACGACTAGTCGGGTTAAAAACTTATATAAATCGTCCCCTACACCAATTGTGTTGATATGCCTGTTTTTGAAAAGCTGTAAGTATACAATCAAAAGCTAACAAGAAATTGAATTTTGTATAGTAAATTTTCCATATTTTTAGAATACTCCAATATATTCTTACTTGTGATACATAGGTACTATAGGGCAAGTTCTGCATTTGGAAAAAAAATCGAACTCGAGATTTTGATCAAAGTTGACATTACGATGAAAGCGAAGACGAATAAAGTGGGTCCGACAATTCCGTCTATTTAGCTGTATGTCTGTTTGTCTGTACCTCGATCTAGAGCCTAAGTCACTGGAGCTCTTTTCTTCAAACTCGGTACTTAAGGGTCTTCGCTAATTCTCTAGAGGAGAAATTGAATTTTTTTTTTTAGCTCTAAAACTAACGGTATCTAACGATTTTGATAAAAAAAAATAGGTGTGATATTATAAACATGGACTACATTTTGGTAAACAAAAATTTTGGGGCAAAATGTTATTAACGGTACCTGTCATAGAACCGTTTTTTTGATTTTCGAATTTCTCATCAAAGGCTCTAACGATTTTAACCAAAAATTTTCAGCAGAAGCCCCTTTAAGTTTAAAATAATATCTTCAAAACGTATGAATGATTATTTTTTGCAATTATTTCCTAAAATTTATACTACTAAATACTTAAAATTAGCATCCCAAATTTTGTTCTCGAAAAATCTTTAAAAAAATTGATATATAAAAAATTACTATATACTTTAATAATAAAACAATTTTTAAACTTTGTTTGCATAAATTAATACTTTTCCGGAAATCAGACGGCAATTCCATGCATTTGAACACTTTTATCTCATTAATCATCCATGTTTTATATTTATAAAATGTATTTTAAATTCCAAAGTACTTTTACATAATAACAGCATCGTGAGATCCAGTCCAAATTAAGGTTGTCAAGCTGGTCGTACATTAGTGAAAATGTCTTCTCACCCTAGTAATCGCTCTCTTAGAGTTGTTGGCAGTATGCGGAGAGTTTGGTTCCCTCTTTAATATCTAATATTGTGGTCCTGAGCAGCGTTGCCGCCAAAAAAAAAATTTTCGTGCCACACTCTTTAAAAAAACGTGCCATTTGTGACATTTTCGTGCCATATGAAAAAAAAAACTCAAGTTATTCTTTAAAAATAAATCTTAATTAAATAGATACTATTACAAACAAATAACAAACAAAAAATCACTTCCTCTATTCGTGTATACTTGTATAGGTATTTTCCAGAAATCGGAGTTTTTGGCAAGTTCATAATAATAATAAGTAATAAAGCAGGCTTAATAATTTCATTATATGACATTATAGCATTAATTGTTTTGTATGACAGTCTGTTTTAGATGTTTGTTTTAATATTATTTAGCCTTGAAAACACTCGCTCTGCTGATGCACTTCCATGCGAGGAAAACTAAGAAGAATCAACATAAATTTTGAAATATTAATGAACATTTCTTCGTCAGTATTGTTTTTTTAATTTGTACAACTTAACCTCGAACATTTTTGAATCGTCAAGAAAAATACTTTCGGCTAGTCCAATCTTCAAAAATTTTTCTTATTTCGCCAAGAAGAACATCTTTCTCGCACTCTAATAGATGAGAAAATTCTGATACCAAAATATTGAAGTGTGTTGTGTAAATTATCTTAAACGCATTTATGTAAAATAAAGAAAAAAAACGTGCCATTTTGAAACTTTTCGTGCCACCGTGCCACGAGAAAATTTCCGTGTCAAAATGGCACGATCGTGCCACATCGGCAACGCTGGTCCTGAGACCACTTATTGTTGGCACCTGTGGTTGGTGTGTGCAAGACGGCGAACTTCTCGCTCAGGTGTTCTACGTAGACTCTGACTCTGGAAACTTCACGTAGCTAAGGCGTCCAATGTCGAATTTCCTCTACTAGACGGTTTGTAATTTATTTTTCATTAAAAAGTTGAGCTTGGAATTTTGCCCCAACTAGGGAATGGTCAGACTAAGTTTTCCTAAAAACTACGCACTTCCAAAAATTGGGATTCGACTTTCTGGGGGGCAAAATGTTACCTTGTAGATCTTAAATTTTGGCAACCTAGTCTTACCAGCACTACCGTATTAAGAGATGTTTTAATTGTATACAAGATTTATCTTCAAAGCTTTTCAGCTTGAGCTATTAGTTTTGAGGATAAATCTTCATTTTTTCAATACAGTATTATTGACAATCATTTGATAACCATTCATTGATATATTGCGTCTTAGAAGGGTAGGACAGCATCTAACTGATGGGGCCATCTGTAGTGTCTGGCTGAAAGAATACGTACCATTTTTTGGGAAAAGACAGATCCCTTATAAGGCGAGGAGACTTTATTAAAACAAATCCGTTTTATTAAGAGAGGAGTTCAATCAAATTTCACATATCAAAGAGATCTTACTGGAATTACGAGTATACATATATAATATCTAGGACACAGAAATCAATAAAGCGAAGAGTAGATTCCCATTTTATATGTAAAAAATTTATTTTATTGTCGTTACATACTAAGGAAATCAACAACGCTTCAAGGACCTCTCGTTCGTGTTCATAATCGTAATCCCTTAAAAATAATGATTTAACCACAAACCAAAGACTTCTGCAAAAACCATCCTGTAACCGACTGCTTGATTTGCAGAAGGTTTGAGTTAAATTCATTTAAATCTTCTGAAGTCTAAATATAGGTTTGTCGACGAAAATTTTAATTACATGAGATGTGAGAAGTTGATTGCGCCAAATTCGAATGCCGATGCTCAAAGGTCAAACGGTTACAGAGCAAGAGTAAACTGCCCTCAAACATATACCTGGGGTGGCATCTGCAGCAAAGATACAATTATCAGAACACCTATTTTATCATCAGAATCTTCTATATACACTCACCCATGTCGAACAAAAGTATCTTATTCTACCTAAGCTTTATAATTTTTCTTACATTTCAGGGATAATAGAATCATATATCTGGATTTGAAGCTTAATTGCAGCTTAAAGCGTTTGAGGAATATTAATTATTCATGCATCTCTTGCCACCATCTCTCCTGCTTCCCTAATAGTCCGCCATTGCGGTTGCTGTGGCACATTTTGATTCTGGCTAGTGCATGCAGCTCCATCGCAGCATTATATCCCTTGGCATCGGCACCGAATTTGCATGTTAGTGGAGGTGATGTGAAGCCGCTTCTGTGCCAAGTCTATAGAGAGTGCTTGAGAGTGGGTGCATTCTAATACTTTAATTGTTCATGCTTTGCTCCTTAACAATGAACATGTACAAAACATCACACCTCCTCTCAGTGTGACCTTTGCTCTGACGTTTTTGAGTTGCTATCTCGTCGAGAAAGTGTTTTTGCATCACAGACATATTATTAACATAAGAAATTCGGGCGGAACGATTCCTTGCTGCTTTTTCCAGCAGAGCTACTTGGGATTCATTAAGCAAATTGTTTGTTTACAAAATCATGAATAATATTTTATTTGAAAATTATCGCACAATTTATGATGGTGAGCTTGAATGATTTTCTCACTTAGAAAATTTGTTGCGAAAGAAAAAAATTTAAAAAAACTACAAATTCAATGCAAGGTCGTAAAAAGTGAATCATGTTTTTCAAATTATTAATATTACGCTAAATTTACACTAAACAAATCTTAGAAAATTGTATTTTAAGTAAACAACAAAAAAACCGAAAATAAAAAATTAAAATGGCTGTTTATATTTTCATCAGTTTTAATAGTTCTTTCGAAGGGTCAAAACAAATAAATTGCACGACTGGGTCGCACGAACTTGCTCTTATGTAAAATACTAAGAATTTAAAAAATGAGTGTTATTAGAGAAAAACTATACGTAATCATAAAATTAATTTTTCAAATCACTTAAACAACTCCCTTAGTAGTTGGAGCTAAACACATGATGCCATGCGTTTCAAGCAAATATTAGTTTATGCAAGAACAAAAATTATAGTTCGTTGTAGTGGTTTTTGGAACGCCAATTTAAAGTTTTTATTATTGTTCGAATCCCACCTCCCACTCCAACACCTTCAACCCCACCACTACACCCAATCCCTCTAAGCACATCAACCGTGACATCCACTCCCGCAAACAGGAGTGATGCAATCAATAAACCGGGAGGGGATAAAACCGGGTCCATTGGACACTGAGATGGAGGGGATAGACCTCTCTTCAAGTCCAATGGACCAAACACAACCGCTTCCCACTATAGAGGAGGAAGACCACCTGCTAGCAGATGATGGGGCATTAGCCCCCATCTTCCCAGCTCTTTTACAGAAGGGAAAAGAATACCTTATGCCCTATCTTATTAATATTCTTCGTAGAAGAATTGCTCTTGGGTATATACCAAGTCTATGGAGAACATCTAAGGTAATCTTTATTCCCAAAATAGGCAAAAAAGACACAACCCATCCACAGTCTTTCAGGCCAATAAGCTTAACATCCTGTATACTGAAATCTTTGGAAAAGGTTATAATTGACAACTTCATAAGATCAGAAGAGTTAATAAGCAGGCCTCTCAATCAACGACAACACGCTTATAGGGCGGTCAGATCAACAGAGACCGCCCTTTTCGAACTAACAAATAAGATCCGAAGAGCTTTAGACGTAAAGGAAACGCATTAGCTGCTTTCTAGACATAGAAGGAGCCTTCGATAACACGTCTCACGAGGCTGTAGGCAAAGCTGTGGTTAGGAAATGCGTACCCATCACCATAACCAGATGGATACAAGAATTTCTAGGCACTAGAAATGCAGAGGTACAAGCAGGACAAAATGTAAAAAAGGTAAGGTAAAATGAGAGAATGTCCTTAGGGTGGAGTACTATCACCCTTGTTGTGGAGTCTTGTAGTAGATGAATTGTTAGAAAATCTTACCTCCAAAGGTAAACGCTGCATTGGCTTTGCCGATGATATCGCTATCATTGCAGTAGGTAAGTTTGAAGAAACTCTTTGCGATATTATCCAAAGAGGACTAACAATTACAAGTAAATGGTGTATGTCTGTAGGGCTTTCAATAAACTCATCCAAGACAACAATCATACCATTTACCAGGAAAAGACTTCTACCACATATGAAATCTATCCGTTTGAATTGTGAATTAATTGAAACGCAGAGGGAGGTAAAGTATCTAGGAATTATACCAGATAGTAATCTCCTCTGGAACAAATACTTAAATGCTATAGTTGGAAAAGCCTCAAAAGCCCTAATGATTTGCAGGCAAGTCATGGGGATGCAAACTGAACATCCTCAGGTGGATGTACACTATGATGGTAAGACCCATCGTTACCTATGGTGCGGTTGCATGGCACAAGAAAACCGAATTAACAGCAACTAGGAAAACCCTAGAAAAAGTCCAAAGGCTCGCATGTATCTTTATTACGGGAGCAATGAGAACCTGCCCTACCGCAGCTATGAAGGTCATTCACCATCTATCCCCTCTACACGAAGTCATTAGAAGTGCTAGATTGGGTGGTATCATGAGGTTCTCAAAGGAAGAAACTGGGACAGGCAAAATTATTGGTCTCAGAGAAAGGGATCTAATTGACAGGTCCACAATAACAAATCTTATTGACATCCCAAGAGATGGAATGATCAAAAAACATAACTTCGAGAAAAACTTACTTACACAGCTCAGTAACAAGAAAGACTGGGAAGGAGAGGAAACAAAGAACAAACTACACACTCGAAAAAAACACCATCAAATGGTACACTGATGGATCGAGAACAAGCGAAGGGACTGGTGCAGGAATCTTTGGGCCGAAAACCAACCTTTCCATACCGATGGGGCAGTCCACCAGCATCTTCCAAGCGGAGGTAAAACCTATAGGAAAATGCGTGGATGTTAATCTCGAAAAGAATTATCGTAATAAGAACATTTCCATTATGTCAGATAGTCAAGCAACACTCAAGGCACTAAGCTCATACACCATCAGCTCTAAGCTGGTGTGGGAGTGCATAAGCAGGCTAAATGAACTTGGTATAACAGAAACAGGGTCACACTTCACTGGGTACCCGGTCACGTTGGTGTTAATGGAAACGAAAAGGCAGATTCCCTAGCAAAAATAGGGGCTTCAACTCCTCTAACAGGGTCTGAACCCTATTGCAGTATAGGGGAAAATGTCATCAAAACCAAAATAAAACAAGAAGAGGAGGCGAACTGGTTCAAAAACTGGAATGAACTCCCAAGCTGAGACAGGCACAATTATTACTGGGCAATTATAACCGGCAACGTTTCAAAACCTGCATCAACTTAAGTAGGAATAACCTAAGAATAATAGAAAGTATTCTAACAGGACACTGCAAACTTAGAAGACATCTTGACAGTACCAGGTAGAAGGGAGCAACCTATCCTCTCTGAAAGTGCCCCAAATGCTAAAATTCCTAAAAGCAATAGGTTTGGAGGAGGAACTGTAGGATGAGCCAGCTCATAAATTTAATATAATTCATTCATTCATTCAGTGTTCGAATAAAAATAACATTTACAAGAAAAAATATTGAGCCCTTTTTGAGATGTGGAATTTTCAAAAAAAAAATTTTTTTAACTATTCAAAAAAATTTTTTTTTTTGGTTTTGAAATGCAATGTTTTTTAAACTTTGTAGAAGCTTCTCTATAAAAAATTTAATTAAAATCCGTTATGCCGATAATGAGAAATTCAAGATTCGAAAAAAACCTTCTATGGTAGGTACAGTCAGTAATACCTTAATTTCAAAATTTTCTATACTAAAAAATGTAGCATAATTCTTGGAACCGTTTTCGAAAAAAATACGATTTTCGAAAACCATCATTTTTTAACATTTTGTATGGAGGGTACCGTTGTTCTTAGGTAAAATATTTTTTTTTCTCACATCTCGTAACTTATATTAAGAAACTTTTATTTATCAAGTTTTAAAAAAATCGAGCATGGGGTTTTTGAAATATTGAGTTTTGAAAAAAAAAATTTGAATTTTTTTTTAAAATCCAAAAAAAATTTTTTTTCAAAATTTGAATACACAATAATATTTAAACTGCTGGGTAGCTTTAGCATAAAAAAATGATCAAAATTGGTTCTGCCGTTCTTGATAAAATCAAAAAAATAGTTCCAAGGGCGTACCAAAAATAAGTTTTTTTGGACATTTTTTTTTCAACCATTACCTAGCTTTAACTAAATGAATTTTTTTGATTTTTTTTTTGTAAATCTGTGGGACAGTTTAAGAAAAAAATATTTATAAAATTTCGAAAAAAAGTCGTATGGCAGGTACCGTTATTTTTGGTCTTAAAAAAAATGACAAAACGTGGGGGGGGGGAATTTAAATATGTATATATTATAAGTTATGCATTCGTAAGAAAATAAAACTCGATATTCTGATCAGCCTTGACATTGCGATGATAGGAAAGACGAAAAAGCGGATCTCGCAATTCTGTCTGTCTGTTCGCCTACAACCTAAACGGCTCGTTCGTTTTTATTTTAAACAAACTTCTTTTTCTTAATTTGTTTAAGACCAAAAGTAACGGTTCCTGCCATAAATTTTTTTTCGATTTTTTTTTCTCAGAATCTGTTCCATAGATAAAAAAAAAACCAAAAATTGTATCTTGTTTAAGCTATCTATAATGGTTCAGAAAAATTTCCGAAAAGTGGATAAAAAAACTAGAACTACTTTTTTGTTTTCGATTTTCTCTATAACGGTAGGTACAACTGACCATTTTTAATATACTCCTTAAAAGTTTGAATAATATTGTGTATTCAAATATTCCATTTTTTTTTGAATTTTAAAAAAACATGTCAAATCTTTGAAGCCCCATGCTTGATTTTTTTGAATCTTGATGATTAAGTTTTTGAATTAAATTTAAATTTCAATTAAATTTGGTGGTGCAACAGCTCGAAGAGAACCAGAACCTAGTGGCTTACAACTCTCAACCATCCCTGTGTGCGTATAAAGGAGGGGACCTACAATTTTGTGCCGATTGCGAACGGCTAACGAGCAGCACTTTTCATGACAAGAGATACTTTTGGAGGATTTGTCAATTCCTCGCAGGAGGCAGTACATCCCTGAAAAAAACATTTTTCCTGCGGCTAAGAATCGAACCCAAGACCTTCTGCATGACAGTCCAACGCACTAACCATTATGCTAAGGGGTACTAACACTTTTTAATACTATCTACAAAATGAAAAAGATCATACAAAGTTATTACATACATCTGTGTTGATTTTAAGTCAACAAAATTAAAAAGTAGTTTGTCCGTTTGGTCTGTGCTCTGGAGCTATACCAGTTTTTATGATTTTATATCCTGCTTCCACTAACTAACCGTATCTTAGGCAAACTTAAAATTATTTTCATTTTAATTCACAGAAAACTGCCCAACCGTTCCTTACACAGCTCGAACCCAGAGCAAGCGCTTCTCAGACCGCTCTGTTCCCAACGCATCGCACTATTGAAGCCACGTAAAAACTTCCTTTCACTACATGTTTTTTTTTCACTTGTCCACATAAGATTGTTTTTTCCCAGAAATAATTAATTTTTTTAAAACTTTCCCCTCTTCCGCATCCCCATTTTTATGCTTCCTCGTGCAGCAATTAAAATCTACCCAAAGTTACCTGATCACTTCACTGCTTTTTAATATATTTCACAACTACCCTGCTGGTGCAAATCAACTCTATATCATCCTTCACGAGGTGTAATCAAAGTATTCTTTTTCTTAACAAAGGCGAATGAGCCCAAAATCCTCTTAGACAATGTGTGGCTTAAATTACACGTCATGGGCCCTTCATCGACACCGAATTAACCGAATAACGCGAGCATAGAAGGGATGCCATAATTGACTGCAAACTTAGAAATGAAATTTCATTAATCCACACAATTTGAGACACCAACTCACTTAAGATGGTATTGTATTACCCAACACTGTCAATATTATAAACTGCCAGATTGAAGAAGAGCCCATTGTCAATTGTCTGATGACTTTGGCTGGGATATTACCTTACACACCGCAACCGCAACTACTGCCATCTTCGTATTGCTCGAAAGGGATAAGGCCAAGTTAAGTGTACATACTTTGGTGCTTGATTTCAGTCCTTCCTCTATATGTACTACCATCACCATCACATTCTCTCTTTACTTTCTTGGCAAGTTGTAAGTGCGGGGAGAGAACAGTTTAGCTACAACATCTTTTGCAAATAGCCTTTTCGACAAAGTAGGTAGTCCTTAGAGTCCTTAGCTACTAAAGGACTCTTCTTCTTCGGCTAACGTAACACTTTATGTTATGATATCTAATTTCAATGTTGGAACAGCACTTGTGCAGAAAGTGGTAATCTATAGAAATCTTTACCACGAACGAAACCACAACCTTTTGGATAAACCTCCTCAAACTTCTATGTAGGTATATATACATTGAGTGCGCTCGCCTCTGTCAGGATATGATGGGTGAAGCAAATGGATGAGCAAAGGTTACAAGAGATGTAACTAACTATCTACATGGCAAAAGTGAGCTGGGTAAGTTCCACCAAAAGGTATTCTTTTGTGACGACAATGACAGCGATAATGATGATGCGTTATCCTTTGAGAAGTTAACACTGATGATCCTTGAAATTTCACTTTCCAGCTGCAAATTTATTATGCGGATACAAAAAACTTCACTCAAGATAACAATCTAAATAGTATGTCTATAGGAAAATGTTTGTACTTTAATAAGTTGTAATAGAGTTAAGCCTTCAGAGAATGTATCTTAATAGATGGACAAATACTATCCTCAAATTCAAATAGACAGATGTACATAAGAACATTTGGAATTTGGATCAGAACTTTTTCTTGATGTTTTTAATTACAACTTCAAAAAACACACTTGATGGTAGTTCATTCAAGTTGGTGTTGCAATATTCGAAAACCATAAATATATGAAGCCTTGCAGGAACCCCCTTTTCCATTGCGGCTCCAAAATACTTGTAAAGTCTGTAGATACCTCGTGGGTATCAGCCAGAGACCTGCTCTTAAAGTATTTTGAAAAAGTAACAAAAACAGGTTTCTGAGCTATATGCAAGCGGAGTGGAACAGTTGGTTCTAAAATTATAATAAAGACGGGCGGTCTATTTTCGATGTGCCAAACATGCCGAATTATTAAGATTTTTATAAATATCAAAATTAACGTTATTTAATATATTTGTCAGTAAAATGGGTTGTTAACGTGTTTCGAAATTCTTCAGTGATGGGCGATTTGGTGTAAAAAACAGTTTTTTACATTTTTTATGTAAAAAACCGTAAATAATGGTAAATAACATGTAAGAAATGTAAAAAATTTTAGAAAATGGTAAAAAACGGTAAAAAACGTATTAAATGTATTTATTTTAACAGATTTGTTATTTGATCTCAAGACTTCAGTGAGAGAAAGAGAAGTTCATTGCTTATTTGTTAACCCATTTAAATCGAAGTTTTCGAATCGAAGAAAATGCCGCGTCCAAAGACAACGAATTTCCAGGATTTGAATTTTATGCTTCTCAAATCAAATAATTGTGGATATAACAGGAATAGATATATCTGTTAATGAAGAGTCAGACAACTTTACTCTGGATGGTGGTGATGGTATCGATGTGGTGTGTGAATATTTGAAATCATAGCTAGCCTTATATGAAGTTATAGCTTGTAGTAGGAGGAATAATAATTTAAATGTGCTTTCTTTTAATTATAGATTAACATGTCTGTATCATCCGAACATGAAGCGAACGAAAATGCTTCTGTAACTTTCGAAAATACAATTGAAAAACCTGAAAGTTTAACTGCCTTATTATTAAGAATAAGATCACCTTCAGAGACGTCTACATCAAAAACACGGGAAATTAATTTGAACGCAGTGTTCACTCCACCCTCACCACTGTTTCTCCAAGCTTCAGGATCAATTAAGTCTTTAACGTCCAAGTCCCAATCAATGCCTCAACCTCAATCTTGTGGTAAGTTGTCTCAAAAGTCAAAAGAAAAAAATACAATGTCAAATTTCGTCGACAAAATGAACAAAAAAGAGAAGGAAGAGTTAGATAGTATTACAGTAAAATTCTTTCACGGTTGTAATATATCCTTTAATACCATTGAATCAATTCATTTCCAATCAATGATAAAAGCACTCAAGCCTTCGTATGCCAAACTCATTCCCAGCAGAAAAATTCTGTCGACGAAACTTCTCGATGAGGCCTACCAAGCAGGGTTACCCCTGGGATTTTTCAAAAAGTCGCAGAAAAAAGTCGCTTTTAGAAAAAAAAGTCACAAATTCGAATTCTTTGAAAAAGTCGCATTTTTGAGCAAAAAGTCGCAATTGAAAGAAAAAGTCGCATACCTAAATATTATTTTTTTTTACTATAGGAAAAACAATTTAGATATTTTTTTGAATTTATATATTTAAACACTTAGATAAGTGTACATTAAAAAATAACAATAACAAAAGAAAACCTAATTTAAAGACTTCATTTTACATAAATTAATATGTATGTATAGGTTTAAAGTTTAAATAAATGCCTAAAAAGATATGTAAATCACATTAATGTTTGTTGGATATAGTTCACATTGGATTTTTGTCAAAAAATTCATGTAAGATGAACTGAACTTAACAAAAATTGCATATTGACAAGGTCCTCACAAGTCAACTGATGAGTCCATGTGAGATCACCCGGACGAAACGCCAATTTTTGTGGACTAAAGGCCAAAAAAGCTATTTTGAATCATTAATATTTCGTTTTTTTAATAAAGTTTCTCTATACTTTTTAATTAGGTTGTTTTCAGGAACCCACTCACTTATATCACAGTCAATGAGATTTGTGGAAGCTAACATATTTTCGCAGGTTTCCTTTGTAAACGGTTTGTTAATTTATTTTTCATAAGCGTAAGCTTTGAAAAAACTAGCTCAGCGCAAGCGCTGCTGTGTGGTAACGTTAAAATTTTACAAGCAAATTCGTAAAGGTCAAAGTATAGGTTATCAGCTAAACTATTTTTTAAAGTACCAACCTTGTACCAAAACTCTACTATATTTTTAATTTCAAAAAATTTGCCATAGTTTTTGTCAAACGCTTGAAGCTGTAGGTGTTTGTATTGCTCTACCACTTTTTCTGGCTCATTTGTAGAGCTATTAAAATCGAAAATAGTTAAAATCCTGATTTGACCTAATTATTTTGGGATCTATATGTTTTAAAATAGAAAGCCTCTCATCTTTAACATTAAATCTTGAAAAATTTTTTTCGCAAAGCGTTAAATAATATTGATATACATTTTTTTTATGCAAATAATTTCAAAATTTGTGATTTTTTATCCTTTAAGCAATTTTCGGTTTCCATGCCGATTATTTGTTTGTTTTGATTATTTGTTTTTATTGTTAATCTTATTGATGGTAATATCGATGCTTTAAACCTTTTGTGTCGTGTTAATTTTAATGTTCCAAATCGAAATCTAAGAGGTTTTCGTGACCCAATTTACATAAAACACTATCGTACCAACTATGAGCAGAATTCACCATTGAATACAATGTTTAATTTGTATAAAGTCAATCATAATTTATTAATAAATTTTTGTGATGTCTCAAATAATAGTTTTAAAAAAATATTCTATAATATTGTATAATTTATAAATTCTTAATTCTAAGTAATATTTTTTTGTACGCTAGATATTAATTAGCTTGATTCAAATAAATAAATAAATAGATATATATTTCTTCAATTTTTTTAAAATAATTTTCGTTTCGATAATCAATCTCAGAAATAAATTTTCCAAGAACACATTCTTTCAATAAAAAATTTTGAAAAATAATAAATAGAGGATCCTCTATATAAGAGCACAAAGCCACAAATACGAGTAAGCAATTTGTGATGTTTCACTCTGAAAAAATTTGTTTAAAATATTTATTTTTGAAAGAATATATTTTAGAAACTTTAAATAAACTAAATTTTCGTTGTTCAAATTTTCGAGAATAATATCAATTTTTGAATTTGTATTTTCTTCAAATTTGGCCCTAACAAAAAAATGTTGCAAAACAACCCATTGCTCTACGATGCGGCATGTTACATTACATGTTACAGACAAAGCACAAAGGTAAGGAGATATTCCAGGAAATGTCAGTGTCAGACGTCAGTGCCAAACCCGTAAGAGAGTAAGTAAGTAAGTAAACTTTATTGAGATTTTTTTTCCTTTTACATTAATATAAATTTGTACATTATAGTTTTAAATCTATTGCCGACTTTGAATTGGCCAGGCTACACTCTTTAGTTTTTATTGATTATAGTCAATTATAATAATTCACAAAGCGATTTTTTTTAATTAGAAAACTGATTGTGTTTAAAATGAGCCCACTCAAAAGATATCATACTAGTTAAACACGTAAAACAATCTGACAGCGCCCCCGTGGTGGGAATTGGAAAACAAAAATATTTCGAAAACTAGAATGCGAACAGAAAACAAAGCAAAGACTCACACATTCTCAGAAAAGTTTGATGGTAAATGTTTAAGCAAAGAAAAAGTCCAAATTTTAAACAATTTTAAAAAGGTCGTCGCATAGTCGCACACAGCAAAAAAAAGGTCGCATAAGGGTAACGCTGCTACCAACCATGTTTAAATGTATCGCGTTCATTTAAATCTTGTGATTCGGTCCTACTTATTGACGGATGGAAAAACTCATCTAGCAATTCCAAAGTTCTTGTAAGTATGATTCATAATACTAATGGACATCGGGCATTTGTTAATGCATGGGACCTTAGTGGTGAATCGGAAACCGCAGATGCACTCAGCAACATTGCTTATGAGTCAATGGATTTGGCAAAACAGCTTTATGGCACAAATATTTATGCCATTGTGTCCGACAACGCAAGTTCAATGACGAAAATGGGTCAAAATGTCAAACATGTCTTATTTCATAGTACTTGCAGTTGTTACACAGGAAACCTGCTCGCTAAAGACATCATAGATCAAAAATTGTCTGAAAATGTTAACATTGTTCAAAAAGAGTTCAAAAACACAAATTTCGAGAGTATTATTATTAAAAAAGGAGGCAAAAAAATAAAGTTATCTTGCGCAACACGTTGGTGCTCTCATCGGGATTCATATGAAAATTTGTTGCATAATTTGCAGCACATGAAACAAATTATAACAGACGGACAACCAAAAAAAGTGAAAGGAAATGTCTGTAAACTCGATTTTATTTAGAATATCAAAGAAGAAAAAGAATTGTTGGATCCTGTATCCAAATTAATTAACTTCTGTCAAAATCCTACTACATCTTTAGCTGACGCTGCACAAAAGTGGTTGACCCTTGAACTTCCTGAAAAATTTAGAGTTAAGGTGCAAAAAAAAGTGGAAAATCGTCAAAATATGGCATTAAATGAGTACGGTTTAACAGCTTATTACTTACACCCTTTTTTCGACAACGAAATCCTTTCAAATGACCAAATGGGTACCATCAATAACTTTCTTTTAAAAAATTTGACAGGGGAGGGTATTAAAGATTGGCAGGATTTTAAGAACAAATATGGACTTTTTGGGGTGCTTTATGAAAAAAACATAAAGAAACCTGAAGTATTTTGGAGCACGGCAAACATAAAATATGGACACCTCTCCAAATTGGCATTAAAATTACTAGGCATGCCTGCCTCATCAGCTCAAATTGAAAGGGTTTTTTCAAATTGGGCACAAATCCATACTCCTCTGCGTAATCGCCTAACTTTTGAAAGATCCAAAAAATTGATACATGTATATTTTACACTAAACAGTAGACAATTTGAAGAATCTCCTCTGGACTTAGATGATGGGGATGACATGACATTTAATTTAATATAAAACAAATAAATCTCTATCTTTATAATTTACTTTTTCAAAAAAAAAATCATAAACTTGTGTTGATTTTTCTAAATAAATATATTTTTAAAAAACTACCAACTTAATTTTTTGCATTTACTATTTTTTTAAAGTTTTTTACATCAGATAGAAATTTTTTAAGTTTTTTACACATTGTTTTTTACATGTAAAAAACCCGGTAAAATACTTGATGTAAAAAACCGGCAAAACACTGAAATTCTTTAAGCGCAATTTTTGTTATAATTGTTATAATAGTAGATCTATATCAGAATTGACAGGAAAAGAAAATAACTGATTAGAGCTTAAAATTTAAAGAAATGTTTTTTCTCTCTCACCTCGGTTTTAGTTTTGGAAAGATTGCTTCGCGCTTATTTAATAGTAACTAAGAGAATGCCTAGTAGAACCTTTTTCTCAATTTTGGTCATTTTAGATTTTTTGAAAAATTTAGTTGAAAGGGGTCTGAACTCGGTCATTTTGATTCGGCTAGTTTTGGAAAGACATCCAACGATTTGTTGAAGAATCATTGAATGTGTGTTTGAGAGTAGAGCTTCAATGAGATTCGACCACGGAGGAACGGAGGTTTTCAAGGAGAGCACGTAGCCTTCCAGGAAGCCGTGATCCCCTGACTCAAGATCTCGAAAACGATTGGCTGGACGTATATTGTGAGAGAGAATGGAATGGCCGAGGTAGACAATAGGTTTAGATTGGAAAGGGACTCTTTGCAGAATTATCCAAGCGAAAAGTTGATTTTCTGTTCAAGTCGAGAAAACTCTAAAAGAAAGAAAATTTAAATTAAATTGAAAAAAAGATTTTTTTTTTTTTGTTGGAGAAGCGATAGAGAAAATCTTTGAGAGGACGAATAGTGATTCGATACGGAGAAGAGGGTTTGGATGAAATGTAAGAATAATCGTGGTGACGGAGGAAAAGAGGCGGATAGGAGATCCGTAAATATAGAAAGAAGGATGATAAGAAGAGTACTTTTCTTTATTTGTGATAATTTTAAAAGATTTTGTAATCATTTCGAATTTTATCCCAGTAAATTGAGGGACACGGTATCTATTCGTTAACGGCCCACTTGAGTTTCATTTGCTTAATTTTCTTTCGGTTTTGTTTTTCACCGTTTTAAATTGTGAGACCTACTTTGTTTGAAAAAATGTTGGGTTTTAATCCTGAACGTTCGTTTGTTTCATTTAATTAATCAAAATCGATTAATTAAATCACTGAACCACCCCATCGCTGATCTAGTGGGTGCCAGTGCTTTAATACCGCCTGTTGTGTTTTCATCAAATGCACCCATTTCATTCGACATAAGTTAGTTTGTCTTGTGTCATCTTCTCGTTCGTTGTTGTTTATTTCGATTTTGTTATTGGGTCTTGCAGATTGAAATTTCTCCCAACATAAAATTAAACTTTCTATTAACCAATGACCAAAACATCGCGTTTTTGCAAATTTTTGCAACACCATCTTATAAAAATAAGTCTTTTAGTCCCTTTTTGCTACTTTCTGTAATATCAAAGGCTTTTCGATTTGGCTTTTTTGTTGCTGTAAAATTTACCGCAACAATGACTGGCTTTCGCTTCCTTCCTTTCTTTCCTTTCTTTGGTTGCGGCTAGGGATATTCACTAAACATCCGAGACATCGATTGATCCGATGTTTTGCCTAGTAAATTTTCTATTCGATGTATCGATGTTTTTTTTTAAATCGAAAAAACTATGACAAAGAACATATTATAGACTTATTTTTATTAATTTCATTCAGGTCGGTGAATATGAGAATCGGCTCTTTTACGAGTTTGTCTTTCGATATTATGTAAATGGAAATGACAGCCGAGCAACTGAGGTTACGCATACTTTTGTAAAAATGTGAGCATCGGCTCTTTTTTGTCTTTGGTTTTTTGTCTTTGAGTAGTTTCTTCGGTTTACTCTTTCATTTCGCTGTCCTGCTTGAACTGTTACCCCGGTTACAAGAGTAGATTGAGGAATCGAATCGAATTCGAATTGAGATTTCGATCCAGGTATATGGCGGCACTGGATCGAGAGATCGAATTGAAATGGAATCGAAATGACAATCTCTTTTAAACTGTTGTTGTACACACACTCGATTCTTCGATTCCTCGATTCAGGTATACAAGCATATTTTCGATTCGATTCAGCTCGTTTAGTGGGATCGGATCGAGAAATCCTATTTCAATCCGATCCAGGTATACACGGAGCTTAATCCTGATTCAATTGCGATTCATTTCTCCATATAAACGTAGTTTATGTACTGCTTCATATACTTGCTCTTGCTCTCACTCATCTGCAGTGTGATTTGTGAATCGAAATTTGCCTTTTTACACTAATCTAAAACAATTAAACAATTAAACTGATCAATTTTTTTTTGGAATTTTAAAATAACAGATAATACTTTTGCCAGCACATATTGTAAGTTTCTATTTGTTGAAGTAAAAAATAATTAAATAAAGTATTCGATGTTGAAAAAACATCGATGTTGGTTTCCGATGTCTAACATCGAATAAAAGCATCGATGTTTTTCTTAAGTGGGCACCCCTAGCTGCGGCTACAAAATTCTGGCGAGGTTTAGGGCAACCATGGTACCATCAACCATTGGTGTACTTAGCCAGCATTTTGTAAAAGTGACAAATACAGGTTTGGAGCAATTCAACGAGTGAAAGGGCTCCCGAGATTAATTGATTACTTTGGCATGTAGACTGACGGCCTCATGGAAACTTGGAAAATTCATGATGAAAAGACCCAGTAGAGAACAAAGAACCAAAGTTGTTCAATTTTATTTTGAAAGTCGACGTTCATTCAAAATCGAACTCGAGATTTTGATCAAAGTTGACATTAAGATGATAGCGAAGACCAACAAAGTAGGTCTCACAATTCTGTCTGTCTGTCTTTTCGACTACAGCCTAAACGGATCGGCAGATTTTCGTCCAACTTGCGGTAGATATCATTTTTAATTTTTTCCTCCCACACGTTTTTTTCTTTTTTTTTAAAGACCAAAAATAACGGTACCTACCATACGATTTTTTTTTCTCAAAAACTTCGACAAATATAAAATTAAAGCTAGGTTATGGTTGAAAATTTTTTTACGAAAAATGGATATTGAGGGTACCCCCCATGGAACCATTTGTTTGTTTTTGAATTTCTCAAAAACGGTACAACTGATTTTAATCATTTTTTTTTTGCTAAAGCTAGCCAAAAATTTAAATAGTATTGTGTATTCAAATTTTCAAAGACCTTTTTTTAGGATTTAAAAAAAAAATTCAAAATTTTTTTTCTTCAAAACTCAATATTTCGAAATCCACATGCTTGATTTTTTTTAAAACTTGATAAATAAAAGTTTCTCAATACAATCTACAAGATGTGAGAAAAAAAAATTGTTTTACCTAAAAATAAAGGTACCCACCATCAGAAGCGCAACAACCTAAAAAGCTAGGGGGGTGTCCAACCCAAAATAATCCAAATAACCTAAATAACCCGACAAATCCGGGGCGTAGCAAGGCCAAGCTCGCGAAGACGACACAAGCTATCCCCAAAGCCATTAACCCCACAAACCCGGGGCGCAGCGAGGCCAAGCTCTCGAAGAGGATTTCAAAAAATTAATTTCAATATGGGCACTTTTGAGAGAATAATCCTTCGGCGGATATTTGGTCCTATATGCGAAGAGGGCGAATGGAGGAGAAGATTCAATCGTGAATTATACGAGCTGTACCAAGATGTGGATGTAGTCCAAAGAGCCAAAACACGTCGACTACACTGGCTCGGTCACATCGAGCGAATGGACAACAACGCTCCAGCAAAGAAAATCTTCGAATCCCAGCCCCCCAGGTTCGAGACGACGAGGAAGACCGAACCACCGCTACAGGGACCAGGCGGTTACAGACGCAAGAGCGCTTGGTCCCAACAACTAGAGGGAGCTCGAGAGGGATCGTAACAGATGGAAGCCCGCAATATCTCAGGCATGGACTCCCTGCATAGACCGGGAGCCGGATAAGTAAGTAAATAAATCGTTGTTAAATTCAAGCTGCTCTAAGACTCAAACTGCGAAGCGATAACGAAGTGGATGGTCGTGTGCCTTCAATTGCTGAGACAATAGGACTTTGAAAGCGAATCATCCGAGTTCCTTGTGCAGAATTCTCCTCAGCGTAGTGCGTGAAATGTTGAGCTGTTGAGGTCGATGCCGAATTGATGTTTGTGAATTAAGTCTCACACTCTCGGCAACAGCAGCCACATTCTCGTATCTGCGCACCGTACGACGAGCGATGGGGACCTTGAGTGTTGTCCACTAGCATACCAGTTTCATGAACTTTTTGCACAAACTTGCTATAGCAGGCGCGGTGGGTGCTTCATTTCGGCCAAAACTTCTTTTCAAAAAACACAGTTTTGGGCTACACAGGACACAGCACTCAACTTTGAAATAAATTTTCAATATTTTCCAACGTTGTTCAAGAGTTTAGCGACGCATTTCGTTCCGCGGAGGTAAGATACTGACTTTCTGTGAAGATTTCGAGCGAAAAACAGCTGTCAGTGTCAAAATAACCTATGTTTTAAAAAGAAACCACTAGTTGGCCCACCATTTATCCTCTACAGTTCGATTAAATGATGGACATTTCTTCCAGCGGCAAGAAGTCAAAAAACCAAGAATATTGTTTTTTAATAAGAAAAATTATCAAACGGACAACGTACATGTTCGTTAGTGACCGTATCGTGTATTTTTGAATAAATGGCTGTATATCTAGTTTCATTTTAGTTTCCCTTCATTTTAGAGTAGATGGATTTTTCGTTCTTCCTTCAGTGAAAAGACTTATTCTCACAGTTCTTCCTCAATAAGAATAGATATCAGTTCTTCCAGACAGCTTTCTGTGTTCACTATATTCGTACATTATAAGTACAACAGATTATGCGGACAAGAAATAACTATAACTTGTTTAAGTAAAATCTTAAACCACTTTTAATGGCATCATTATATAGGATGCTTAATTCTCTGTCCGTCGCCTGCAACCATATTATCTTATCACTTCTCTAATGTCACGGTAAAAGCTTATGTTATGATTCCATGTTATTTTTATCTGGCATTTAAACCATAGCTAAAGAAAACTCTCTACCACACAATCTATGTATTGTTCCCTAGTATTGTAGTGTTCACCGTTACCCGTTCTTTAAGCCTTACCTTGTCACGCTAAAACCAAAGGAGAAATATATACCTATTTCAGGAACAACACTTGGGTTATCACCGCCACCATCGGTGTAGGATCATGGACCTTTCAGCGTAGTATGTAGCGGGGTGCATGGTTTCTTTGTTTTTTTTTTTGTCTGTTTTGTTTTATTCGTCCATTTTGAATTTTAACATCATCCCGCATCCGTCCTTCACCTCAGCAGCAGTACACTACCATCCATCTGGGCATTTTATTATGTGGGTAAAGATCGGGGTGCTATAGATAGAAGGCACGGGAATACGGTTTTGCCTAGAGAGAGAGAGAAAGTCATAAAAGGGAGTGCGAGACACCCAAAGATGCAAAACTAAAATACTCGCATACATAATTCATGGCGATAGAATCACTGCAGCAGACAGGCCAACTAAGACCCATGAAAGCCTCTGCATAAATATCACAACATGTGACAGCGAAAAGCAGCCACATAACTTCCATCGGGAATCGGGAAGATTATATTATCCTGATGATGATGATGATGGCGATGCTGCAGAGATAGTATACCTTGATGCTGGCTGGTTTAAATATAGACTTGACCAGGGATGTATTTGTTTTCTATAAAAATTCAAGGCCCAATCTGATGTAAAGGAAGAAAAGGGCTATTTTTCTTTTCACAAACTCTTGCATGGGAGTAAACCCAAACAGAAATGGAATAAGCTTAATTAACCCTCTCCTTGAAAACTATCTATAGACATTTAATGGGTTTCCGGCATTCTGAAAACATTTTGAAGCCATTCGACTACCTAATGTATATTTATGTTATGATTCTATAGACAGTTCCTCGGCTTAAGGTATAGAATGAACTGGCTAGCAACAGAAGATCCGAAAAACTTAAACAAGAGTTGGTCTATTATGATGCCACATGAATCGAGAAGAAAAGTTGCGAAACTGCTAAAATACTTAAAGTCGCTAGGATAATTATAAAAGAAGTCTCCCAGATGGGGCATATATCTTTCGGATAGAGCAGTTGTAGTACAAATAGTCGTTAGGTTGAGGATAGATTTTTGAACATTTTCCAGTCCGGGTTGTGTGCTAGTCTATTAGACAGTGTCTTGTTATGAGCCCTTAACGGAGGTAATGCGATAATTGTTAGAGATATCAAACTTTTGGACCTCGTCAGATCGAGCGTTGTGGCCAGAACTGTTTTGCCGTTAAGCAAGTTGTGATGTTCTCCCAACTAAGGTTAGTTCCCTTGGTAGCAACTTGTTTCAGTAAAAGTTTACATGTAAAGCAAAACTTTAGGCGCAAGACCTCTTCAAGATCCAGGGCTCAACTCTAAGACCTACGAATAGACCCCCAGCCTGACAGTCCAACTCACTAACCTTTAATCCAAAAGGTACTACTAAATACATGATTGTACAGAATGACTATTTCTTACCGAAACGTTTAATAAGGCTAAAATGTTTGAGGGGAAGAATGCAGCTGCCTACTTCCAGGGCGCATTGCTTGTGAAAAAAACATAAGGCAAGGAAAGATATATGAAAGATTGCGACGATGATGGGAATGATATCAACCTTAACGCCCTGTTCGAACTCGTTCCACTTAACAACGAGAAGTTTTGGCTGTACCTGCTCAAAGATATGAGTCATAACCGAGTTTAGGGTGGATAAACGCTTGATAAATTGTAATCAGATCAAAGAGGTTGTCAAGTTTCTTACATCGATAGAGAAATCCTAAGCATTTAGGAATGTTTTCGCTCCAACAAAGATCATCGTTGACATACTCGTACATACCGAGTATTCAGAGCTTTTCGTCTTCCTTGATTCAAGTTGCACTCTAAAACAATCGGAGTTTTCTTCAGCATTGAGTTTTCTAAACATTAAACTGCGTACGATTTTGTATATCAAATTTAACAATGCTGTATAGATCCGAGTTTAATAAGCTTATCATACGATACCATTGCAATTCCACTTCTGAGAAATATAAATTGGAAAATGAGTATGAAAAGCTGAGGGTAGAGTCATCGCCAAGACAATGAAGTGGATTAGAATTTTTAAACAACAGATAAACTTTTTAAAAAATCTTAGTAAAAATAAAGAAGAGATTCGGAGACAAAAAGGAGCCCTGGTCCCAAGTATTGAACGATCTATAGAAGGCTATTTCTAATCAAAACAATAAGGTTTTTTTTACTGATGCCAAAATCTAAGAAATGCCTCAGAAATACCAAGCGCAATAGCCTCGGATACGTACGAAACATGCAAACAAAATGAGGATACCGAACTTCTGATGTGTACGTGAAATTTTAGGCCCCTTAATAGACCACGTGCAGCCGAACAATTAACGGAAGCCCTAAACTGCTACAAAGCAGATATTACCGCCATCCAAGAGATGCGATGGAAGGGACCGGGGAGGCGAAACTTAAAAGTCACCAAGAAGGTGACTGCTATCGAGAACGAAAGCAGCATTTATTTGGATGTGGATTTGTTGTTGGATCTAGGCTCAGGCAAAAAGTCTTAAGTTTTAACAATGTGAACGAGCGCCTCACGACAATCCGCATCAAGTCCAAATTCGCCAACATTAGCACATGCCCCAACAGAGGAGAAAGATGAAGACACCAAAAACATATTTCACGAGCTCCTGGACAAAACATACGAGCAGTGCCCTAGGTATGACATTAACATCGTCCTTGGAAATTTGAACGCCAAGCTAGGAAGCAAAGACATCTTTGGTGACACAATTGGAAGATATAGCCTGCACGACATCACCTCCAATAACGGATTCAGGCTGATCGACTTTGCTGTGGGGCCAGACGTTCTTGTAGCTAGTACGCTGTTCAAACATCTTGATCTCCTGATTAATCAACCATTAACCAGATTGACCACTTTGCGATCGATTCAAGGCACTTCTCCAGTATAGAGGATGTCTGCACGTTCCGAGAGATTAACATCGACTCGGACCACTACCTCGTTCTAGCCAAGGTTCAGCTGCGGATAACCCGACCCAAGCCAAAACAAGGAAGTACTGCGAGGAAGTTCGACGTTGCAAGTTTACAAATGGCAAGAGATCGCAATGTCCTTTTCCGATCGAGTTTATAAAAACCTCTTAAAGAAGTCCTACGCTGCCAGCATCAAGTATTGAGGACCCGTGGCAACATTGCAAAGCAGCCATCAGAGATGCCACCTCTGTTGTGCTGGGTCTTACACGACCACTTCAACGAAACCCCTGGTTTGACGATGAGTGCCGGCAAGCACATGCAGCAAAGCAAAAGGCATATAGAGCGGCGCTGCAAAGAAAGACTAGAGTTGCTCGCGAGCTCTAGGAGCAGGAGAGGAGAGAAGAACAGCAGCTTCTCAAAGAGAAAAAGAAGGAGCATGAGAAGCGCTTGATCGAGGAAAAAGAAGGATTCCATAGCCAGAATAAAGTTCGGAAGTTTTACCAAAATTTAAAAAAAATATCACAAGGATACAACCCCCGAGCCGAAGCCTGCATGGATAATCTAGGGAAGATCGTAGTGGAACCGCAGTCCATGCTGAGAATATGGAAAGAATATTCCTCCAATCTTTATAACGGCGATGAAGAAGAAAACGCCGCTGCTATAGAGATAGTACCATTCGACTTAGGCGACGCAGACCAACAGTACCGCCCACCTAACCTGGACCAAGTAAAGATAGCAATATCGAATCTGAAGTCCAACAAAGCCGCTGGAGCGGCCTAGCTGCCTAACTGTTCAAAGCGGCAGGCGATGAGTTGGTTGGGAGTATGGAGCAGCTCATCTGCAGAATATGGTCGGAAGAAAGCATGCCTGATGAATGGAACCTCAGCATTGTCTGTCCGATCTTCAAGAAAAGAGACCCTCTGAACTGCGCCAGAGAATGAGTCTTCTGAACATAGCGTACAAGATCCTTTCTGCCGTCTGAATCCTTTCGTCAACAACCTGATCGGCCCATATCAGTGCGGCTTTAGACCAGGAAAGTCCACCATCGATCAAATATTCACATTACGATAGATCTTGGAAAAAACCCAGGAGCTACAAATCGACAACTGCCACCTTTTCATCGATTTCAAAGCCGATAGCATCTATTGGAACGAGCTATATAGAGCAATGTCTAGTTTTAGCCTCCCTGACAAACTTGTATGTATGAGCAGGATAACGATTGAGAAGGTTTTAGGCAAGGCGATGCTTTGTCGTGCGACTTCTTACAAATCGTTCTTAAAAGAATAGTGCAAAACTCACGTGTCAACACAAGAGGCAGAATCTTTCAAAAGTCCGTCCAATTACTCGGATACGCCGACGACATTGACATTATTGGAAGAACAAAGCGTGATGTCAGTGGCGCATTTGTGAGCATTGCGACGGAAGCGAAGAAGATAGGTTTAGCTGTAAATGTGGGCAAGACCAAGTATATGCTGTCATCAAAAAAGAACACAACACCGACGTCTTGCACAGAACGTTATCATAGACAAATATAATCTTGAGGTAGTGAAGGAAAATAACACCAGTGCTGAAATTAAACGGAGAATAACTCTTGAAAATCGCTGCTTTTTTGGACTAAGTAAGCAATTGAGTAGCACAGTCCCCACTAGAGAAACTCCAATCCCGAGGGACGGCGCAGTAGAGGAAGACCGCAACTCAGGTGGCGCACAGAAGTGGGAGAGGACCTCAACCAACTTGACGTGCGAAACTGTATATAGCTAGCTAGGGACCGAGCTAGCTGGAGAAGCTTTTTTGTTGAGGCCCTGGTCCACCCCGGACTGTAGCGCCACCTTAAGGAAAGAAGGAATAGTCTTACTTTCTACAAAACATTATAAATATTTCGCTCTTCGGTAAGACATGCCATCAGATCAACAGTGGAACGATTGCCGACAAAACCATATTGCCGGTTATAAAGAAGCCTTCGATCTTCGAGATATTTCTTGAGCTGATGATTGATCTGCGATTCCATGATCTTCGAAGGAAGGGACGTAGGTGTAATTGGTCGATAGAAGGGAAGGGAGAAAAGATTGCCTTTTTCAGGAAAAAGCTGGACAAATGCTGTTTTTCGTCTTCCAGGCAAGATTGCAAAACGGTAGGAGCGATAGAAAAGACTACGCAATGATTTTTCGAGCGATACAAAACACCTCTTCAGAAGAATGGGAGGTATACCATCAGGAAGAGCGGATCTGCTTATATCAAGATCTCAAAAAGATCTTGCAACCTATGAGTGCGGAAATTTACCTGTCACACTGAATGATTTACATACAGGAGGGGCAATGTAGCTGTCTGGAAACCAAGATCTAGCAGCAGAAAGTTATTGAGTTGCCGGTTGTTCTTATAGATCAGCGTTGGAAGCGTATATTCTTCACAAATAAAATAAATAAATTAGAGACTATTTACGATCGAAGAGATCCTAAGCTCAACTATTCCTGTGCATTCATGCTACAGGAATAGAGGGTACCTATAATTTTCTTTTTTCTAATGAGCAGTTATTTTCAGAACAAGAGATACTCTTACATAGAAGATATGTCACTTCCTCACAAGAGGCATGTTTGTCGGAGCTGGGAATCAAACTCAAGATCATCTCTATGAAAACCCTAAATACTAGCAATTATGCCAAGGGGAAATATTGAATTCTTAAAGCCAAATAAAATGTCCGGTGAATCGGAAGTCGACTTGTATAGGTGAGCTGAACTTTGGAATTTGCTTAGTTTATCAAGATTCATTGCTTTGACTGGAGCGGTCCACCGCACTTTCAAACTGTATCTGTTAGTATCTGTTTGATTACCGAAATAATTAGGCAAAACGTAATGCGGGGTTGGAGGTTATATTTATTTCTATCAACTATTTTTTAGACAAGAGGTCCTAGTGAGCTGTTAGACTTTTTCTTGTTTATTAGGTTCCCAACAAAAGTTTTTGTCTAAAATAAGTCCAAATAGTTTCCTTCGTTCGAGAATGTGAGAGGTTTATCTTTCACACAGGACGGTCTATATGGGGAATTTTTATTTCCTGCACGAGAGGACAACATTTCTTGTTTGAAGTTTAACACCCAGACCACAATGATCCACTTATCTTGTTAGATTATTTAAAGCTGATTGCAAGAGGTCACTTTAGATTTTGGATGATTTTTTGATGCAGCAATAGCAACGTGATCCGCATAGTAAAGTCACTCTTTAGACCTTTCCTTTCGAGCATATACTAAGTAGCTTGTTTTTTACAAAGTAACAAACATGAATAGATAAGACCCCACCTTGTGATGAACCTGTACTGACGCAGGTCTTTTAGCAGAGAACCCTACTGGTTTTGAATTTATGATGATAAACTCAAAGCCTAAGCTTACCTGGGAAGATTTGTCAGCTTTCAATTAACTAAAAAAAGTAAAATGGAGGAATGTGGACTATATTCGAACAGCTGTTGAAGATTATCTCTAGAATTGGAAGAACTGTATCAGAAGACATTTCAGGTTCGACTGATACTATTCTCCACTATCGTTATTAATGGTACATGAAATCTTATGACCGAAATCAAAAATGGACCAATTTAAAATACTTGTTAACTACCACAATGCTTGTGAAACCACGATTGCTTTTAACTTCCGTCAAATTCAGGCATCCTCCCTGAATTGAAGTGCAGCTAATCTTACCGTTTTTATTCCTCGTTTTATAGATGCGGTCCTGGCGCGGACGTCTTTTTAGCCTTTCCAGCTTTGTCTTTTGTTGGTGTTGGTTTGGCTATAAATACATGTGAATGGCTTGAGGGGGCCGGTATCCGTACACCTCCGGTATTGTTGCGCCCTCTTCTTGTTCGGCTTTCTTGTCCTTTTTGTTTGCTCCCCTTTGTCAGATATGTTTATATTTGTATGTACGTTTATTTTTTTTTGTTTTTTGTATTTAACATGAAAGCAAGCAGTCCTTGGACAAGGAAAAGTAGCAGTATTGTATTGTAGCGGCAAGATATAGGAGAGGGGCTATTCTAGATACAAAAGAAAAAGAAATGGATATTTATTTTTCTCTTTACCGGTTTTATTATATAGTCATATCCTGCATGAACATCGACATGTGAGTATGCACTTAATTGTGCAATAAAATATTACCACACGATGCAATGACTTTTTTATACGTCATGCAATGCATTTGTATAATTATGGGTATTGTTTTTTTTAAAGCGTGCTGATGTTAAAATTAATGACACTCTTAATAACACCAATTGAAAAGCTATGAGGACTGATGAGGAGTAATATTGACCCTCGGGAGGTCATGCGGATTGGGCTATGCAAGTTGACCCATATTAAAGAAAATTTTTGCTCAATGTCTTTGTTGCTTAAGTGAGCTAACCCAACAAGAGACTAATGGGGTTAGAAAAAATTGATAAATAAATTTATAAACAAATAGCATTTTCAAACGAAATTTGAAAATCTTTCTGGGGTTTTAAGACGCCCAACCTACATACCTGTCAACAGATAATGTGTTTTTGGTCGCGTGAGAAACCTCATAGGCTTCAAGAAATACCTCTTCATCCAAAAAAAAAATATATGGAATGGTTTTCAAGCTGGTAGATTCATTTGGGCCTTTATTTCCATAGATGAAAATAATCGTCACACGTTATAGTCAACGGTTTAACGAGACGGTGCCCCAAACCACACAACCACACAGCGCGCGGGAGTAACAATCTACTTTTTGAAAACTCTTTCGGTAATGCATTCGTGAAAAAATAAAACTCGAAATTTCGGTCAGTCTTTACATTACGGTGATAATGAGCACAAAAAGTGTAATTAGCTATTCTCTCTAAAACTTTAACGTATCGGTCTATTTTCCCCGGACACGTTTTTTTTTTCCTTTTTTGATATAACAAATAACGGTACATGCTAATGCTTTATTTTCGAAAATATTTATTTTCTCAAAAACTAACTAAAAACATATTGAAAAAAAACAAAAAAATTTCATTCAATAAAAGCTACCTAATGGTTGAAAAACAAAATCAAAAAAATTCCGATTCTTCGCTTTTGATGCCCACAGATTCGAAAGTTCGATAGATTTTGGTCAATTTTTTAGGATAATTCTCGCAATTCTGTCTGTCTGCCTGTCTGTTCGACTACAGTCGAAGCTGCTTGGTCGATTTGCTTTTAACTTGGAAGATATCATTTACATTTTTCCTCTCACACGTTTTTTATTTCTTTTTTAGACCAAGAATAGCGGTCCTGGCTACGATTTTTTTTCCAAATTTTATAAATTTGTTTTTTTCTCAAAAACACAGATTTTTTTAAGAAAAATTCAAAAAATTTCTAAAAGTTAAAGCTAGATAATGGTTAAGATTTTTTTGAAAAAATGGTTATTAGATAATTATAAAAAATATTTTTAATTGCGACTTATATAGGTACTATAAGGCAAGTTATGCATTCGTAAAAAAAATCGAACTCGAGATTTTGATCAAAGCGAAGACCAAAAAAGTGGGTCTCGCAATTCTGTCTGTCTGTCTGTCGGTTCGACTACAGCCTAAACGGCTCGGCCGATTTTTTTCAAACTTGGTAGATATGGGTTTTAATTTTTTCCCCCCGGACGTTTTTTTTTTAAGACCAAAAATAACGATACGATATTTTTTCCAAATTTTATAAATGTTTTTTTTTTCTCAAAAACTGTCCCACAGAATTTAAAAAAAAATTTGAAAAATTTCATTTGGTTAAAACTAGCTAATGGTTGAAAAAAATTTTACAAAAAATTGTTATTTTTGGTAGCCCCCCTGGGTCCATTTTTTTGTTTTTGATTTTCTCGAAAACGGTACAGCCGATTTAAATGATTTTTTTTTATGCCAAAGCTCCTCCAAAGTTTGAATATTATTGCGTATTCAAATTTTCAATTTTTAATTTTTTGGATTTTTAAAAAAAAATTCAAAATTTTTTTTGGAAACTCAATATTTCGAAAACCCCATGTTCTATTTTTTTCAAACTTGACAAATAAAAGTTTCTTAACATAATCTACAAGATTTGAGAAAAAAAATTTTGTTTTATCTAAAACTAACGGTACCTTCCATACAAATTTTAAAAAATGGTTTTCGAAAATCGTATTTTTCTCGAAAACGGTTCCGAGAATTTTGCTAAAATTTTGTTCCTTTTGATTAATTTTTATGATATATGTATAATTTAAAAAAACAAAATTTTAAATCGAGATATTACTGACTATACCTACCATAGAACGATTTTTTCGAATTTTGAATTTCTCATTATCGACATAACGGATTTTAATGAAATTTTTTATAAAGAAGCTCCTAAAAGGTCTAAAAAACATTGCATTTAAAAACTTAAAAAAAATATTTTTTCAATTTTTAGAAAAAAAAGTCATTTTTTTTTTTGAAAAATTCGATATCTAGAGAACGGCTTAGTATTTTTTTTTTTTGAAAATTAGACTTTTATTCGTACAATAATAAAAACTTAAGGTTGGCGTACCAAAATTTTTTCTTAAAAATGTTTTAAAAATTTTGTACATAAAAGCTTATTTTTTTAAGGAACCACTACAACGATTTATAATTTTTGTTTCTGCATACATTCATATTTGCATAGCATTCTGTTTTTATCTCTTACTACTAAAAGAATTTAAAAAATTCATTAATTAATAACATTCGATTTTAAATTTCCTAGTCTATTACATAGGAGCAAGTTCGTGCGACCCAGTCTTGCATTTTATTTTTTTTGAAAGCTCAATATTGCAAAAAAAAAACTTGATAGTTAAACAATTCTTAATACAATCTACAAGATGTGAAAAATAACATTTTATTTTATCTAAAAATAACGTTACCCACCATACAAATTTTAAAATATGGTTTTCGAAAATCGTAATTTTCTCGAAAACGGATGCTAGAACTTTGATAATTTTTTTTTTCTTTCGATTAATTTTTACTATCAATAATTCTATAAAAAAAATTGAAATTAAGATATAACTAACTGTACTTATCATAGAACCATTATTTCGAATTTTGAATTGTTCGCTATTGGCATAACGTATTTTAATGATTTTTTTTATAGAAGCTTTCAAAAAATTCTTAGAACATGTACTTTCAAAACTTAAAAAAATATATTTTTTGAATTTCTGAAAGAAATTAAAATTTTTTATATAAAAGCTTATTTTTTTAAGAAACCGCAACTAAAATTTTTCATATTTGCTTAAGAAATCACATGGCATTCTGCTTAACTAACTGTTTTACTAATAAAAGCGTTTCAAAAATGAATTTTATGAATTTTCTCCAATAACACTCATTTTTTAAATTATTAGTCTATTACATAAGAACAAGCTCGTGCGACAAGGTCGTGTATTTTATTTTTGTAATGATTAGCTTGGTTTAACTTTAAGAAAAACATAATGTGTGGAACATTTTTAAAAAAGAAAAAAATATTTTATAAATTTTCGAAAAAAAATGTTCGTTATGTTTGGTCTTAAAAAAAGAAAAAAGACTTGTTGGGGGAAAAATTTTAAAATGTTATCCACCAAGTTTATTGAAAATCAGTCGAGCCGTTCGACAAAATTGCGAGACCTACTTTTTCCGTCGTAATGTGAAGTCTGATCAAAAAATCCAGCTGAATTTGTTTTACTAATCTATTAGTCTATTACATGCCATAAGCCTGGCAATTTGCATTTCAAAAGCAAACATTAAAAAGATTTGTATTGGATTTTTGAAGAAGAAAAATTTATTTTTTTTTTTTGAAAATTCGATATCTCTGAAAAAATGTGATTTTTTTAGATCCAAGGTTTATTTCCACAATAATAAAAAAACTTGAAATTAGCTTAAGGCTTTTTTTTTATTAAAAATGTTTAACGGCTACAAGGGTTTTCATGGGGCTACGCTAAATCATTGGTATATCTTATAAAGCTGGGGTCATTGGAGGAACTCAAATCTAAAATTAAACGAGAATCATCGACAATTGGGTTCAACGAAGAAACCGGTGGACATACATTTGAACGACGCACGTTTAATTCCGTACAAAAATGTTTTGAATTAAACTTTTTTTAAGATTCCTCGAATATTTGCATTTTATTTTAAAAAAAAAAGTGTGAGTGCCGTGACTCACGGCTAAGGTGTGTAAACATCAACGTTCGTCCGAGTGTCGAATTTTTGTTTTCGGACGTACCCAATAAACATACAATGCAAACGTGAACAACAACACTGTTTTCTAAATATTGAATTTCACTGAAAATCATAAATTAATGGCAACTGTATTTTCTCTATCACTTTTTGACTTTGGATATACCTATTCAAATCAGGCCACTATTTTTCCCCCAATTTGTACCTTTCACTTGTACTTACAATAGCTTGCCATATTATTGGGCCCAAGCGAAAAAATGGAACATTTTTGTTTACTTTGTTTTATTTTTAATGTATTTTTTTTTTTAAATAGCTTAAATTTTTTTGCTTATATTTGTTTATTCATATTATTAGTATATATCTCGACTGAAAAGGTAATGTATTTTAAGTCGACTTAAGATATTTCGCGTTTTTTAATTGAACCTGAGTCCCTGAGTGCCATTCTAAAGGGCTATAGTTCTGTCTTATCGGCATCCTTCTATCTCACTCCTTTGCTTTTTTATAGACAAAAACAATTTCATCTTATGTTCAAAAGACATATCTCTACACGAGGTAAAATATCTTAAGTCCACATAAGATTGTGTGTTCTACTTAATTTTAAAACCTAAAATAGACTTAAGATTATATTGGCTTAAGACTTTTTTACTATTGTGAAATCGTAAATCATATTAAGTTGACTTAAGATATTTTCGCGCGTGCAAGCAGAAACAAAAGTCATCCTTGAGGCGACATATTATAAAGAAATATAAAACATGGATTTAATGAGATAAAAATGTTCAAATGTATGAAATTGCAGTATGATTCCCAGAAAACTATGAATTTATGCAAACAAAGCTCAAAAATCGTTTTATTATGTAAGTAATTTTATATAAAAGAAATTTCTGTAAAATTTTTCAGGAATAAAATTTGGGACACCAATTTCAGAATTACATAGTAGTATTGGCCCAAAATTCTAAAAAGACTGGCGCAAAATTTTAAACAGCCTATTATTTTAATTTCTTAGTATGTTACTATTTATAAATCTGCTAACTTTAAATTAGTTTACTAACTCATTTATAATTTTAAACATTTTCTAACTAGAATCGTGTTAAGCCAATTTTATTAATAAATTGCTTCTGAACACACCTAAAATAATGACAGTTCGTGCAAAAAAACTAAAGTGGCGTTTCTAAAAGCACGATACTTTTACGATGATTTTAACTGTAATAAAAGGGTAGAGAATAAAATTTGCTAAATCGTTGATTTAACTTAGTTACATCGTACCTACTAATTCAATTTAAATTTTAAGTCGTTGATTTTAGGAAATAATTTAAAAAAATAACAGTTTAAAAGTTTTGAAGATATTGATTTTTCAAAAAAAAAATATTTTTTTTTTTTTTTCAAAAAATCCAAAACATATTGTTGCGAATGTTTTTATATACAATATTATTTTAAAGTTCGGGGGGGCTCCTGGTAAAAAATTGTTTTAAATCGTTAGAGCCGTAAAAAATAAAAAAAAACTGGTTCTATGACAGGTCCCGTAATAACATGTTATTCAAAAATTTGTCTGAACCAAAATATAATTCGTGCCCATAATAGCTCACTTAATTTTTATTTTATCAAAATCGTTAAAGCCGTTTTCGAAATAAATGAGATCTTACACTACGGGTACGGTACCGTCAGTTTTGGAGGTAAAAATAATTTTCAATTTCTCCTCTAGGGAATCACCAAAGGCCCTTAAGTCCCTTAGGTGAATTTTTTCCAATAGTTTTTTGTTATTATTTGTTACATTAAATCGATTTAATTTTTTTCCAATGATTTTTTTTTAATAACTTAATAATCAATAATAAATAATTTATTTTAATAATTTTTAAATAAATTAGTTAAATAAAACTAAACTGTTCCTTTTTGTAATTAGTTTTTTTCTGTGAACCAAATGTGATTTTATATTTTTTTTTTGGGAGCGGGTCATAATTCTGGTTTTCAAAATTCTGTTTGGTCAAAATTCTGTTTTTTTATAAAAATTCTGTATGGTCAAAATTCTGTTTGTCCAAAATTCTGTATTACTAAATTCTGTCAATGCAAAATTCTGTATTTCAAAATTCTGTATTTCAAAATTCTGTATGTGCAAAATTCTGTTTCCTGAGCAGTGAAATTCTGTCTAAGAAAAATAACCATTCCCGTCAAAAAATATGTATAACAATATGATAACATATGATTTATGATTTCAATCTAAGCGTGATGAGTATGCGTCCCTCTTTTGCAATATTAAAACTGTGTAGTACTATTTTATAATCCTGTCAGTAGGTACTAAAATTAAAATCGTTTTAAGTGTATATGTCACCGGAAATGTATGTAATTCGTCGTTATATATAATTCCTAGGAAATGTACATATATCTACAATGCCAAAATTCTCCAGAAAATGTGTGAATTAATTTTATCTATACACATTGCCTAGGAATTCTATACATCTCCTAAGCAGCAATAGGAATTGTATATAATTTCTAGGTTTTATACATTTTCGCTTAAATGCTAAAGAAACTTTGTATACACCCAACCTCGCATCTACCCCAAATCCTATAGTGTGCCCAAGCAGGGGGGTTGCAGGCGGGCAGCATGCCCCCACATACATACCTCACTGTTTATAGGCCGTTTTTTAAATTATCAAAACGATTTCTCTTTTACAACATATGTATGTATTTACAGAATTTTTAAAAGCAGAATTTTGAACGTACAGAATTTTGAAATGCAGAATTTTGTAATACAGAATTTTGGACATCCAGAATTTTGTACAAACAGAATTATGCAAAACAGAATTTTGGCATGCAGAATTTTGAAAGCAGAATTATGACCATACCGAATTTCGACCCCAACCCTTTTTTTTTAAGAAATTCAGGTCTTTGTTATTTTGATTTTTTTTATTAATAGATAAAGCTCTATAGAACAAATGTGATTTTTTCATATTAAGGACTTAAATAAAAACTCAACTCTCAACTTAAGATTTTGGAAATTAATTTAAAATTCAATTTAAAGAAAAGCCAAATTATCTTAAGTCATATTTTTCCATATAACGACCGAAATATTAAAAATATTTTAAAATTAATTTAAAAAACAAGATCATAAAATTTTACATATAAATGCATTGTTGAATAAAGTCTAGATTTGAAAGATTTTTTGGGAGGCAGCTTTGAAGTGTTTTTTTGCTCCTGAAAAATCATCAAAATTGACTTAAGGTACTTTACCTTTTCAGTCGAGATATAATTATTGCTGAAATAAAATAAAAATAAAAATCAATACAATTTTTGATAAAAAAACTTAGATTAAGAGAAACCATCTTTATTATAATATTTTGTGTGTTGACCTTTTGCTGAAACAAGCGCATTTATTCTTCGGGGCATATTGTTAATACACGATTGAATTGTAATTTTGAGCTTGATATTATTCCGCCACTTAGAATTAAGCTTTTCCACAAGCTCAGTGTTGGTTGTTATAGGAGTTCTTGCAACTATGAGCTTAAGAAGCTCCCAAGCGTTTTCTATGGGATTCATATCTGGAGAATATCCAGGCCAGTCCAATATTTAATTTTTTTTTAATTAAAAAAAGCACTTTCTTGTACTGGTCCTGATTCATGGTATTTTCCACAAATTAAAGAAGACATACTCCTTTCCCTGGCATTAAAGACCACGCAATTATGGATAGAGGGTGCTTGATTGTTGGAATAATGTGCTCTGGTTTGTTCTGCTCTACGCACAAATTTTGTCTTTTCAGTCAAAACTTGGAAAAACGATTCATCCGAAAAGTAAACGTGGGAAAAATGCATTTTGATTGATTTTTTTGGTTCTATTATTTGAAACAAAACAAAAGGTTAATAACAATAGCTTATTCCAATCTTCTATAGTTGAATGTTTGTATTTATGAGCCTATTCCAGCAGCTTCTAACTCATTGCAGGCGTTAGTCTTCCGCCCAAAATGACCTCCGTGAAAGAAATATGGCGTATTGCATTTGGTGTAAGCTTTAAAGCATGAAACTTATTTTACAGTTAAAAAACAGTCTTAACAATAAAGAGTAGTAACACTTTTAACTATAAAGTAAACATGTAGAAAATTATCGAGCTATGTTTCCGTTTAATTAATTTTTAACTTCCCATAGGGAGTTATTGTAATCGGTCCGATTTGTCAAATTGGAATTTTTGACATTTCTCGACGTTTCAAGGTCCCTAGAGGCTATATCAATCATTTTTAGAGAGATGTCTGTGTGTGTGTGTGTACGTACGTTCGTACGTTCGTACGTCCGTACGTTCTTGTACCATTTTTCGTCGTCGATATCTCAAGAACGAGTAAAGATATCGACTTCAAATAAATTTTGTTAAATAGATAATAACTTCAAAAGAGGCTGAAAGGGCGTTTATTAAAATTCAGTGAGTAGTTTTTTCACTATAACGGTTTAAAAAAAAAGTAAAAATTTTGGTTAGTTTCAAATATCTCACGAAAAACTAATGCTATTGATTTCAAATAAAATTTAATGTACGCATTATAAGGTCATTCAGATTTGGTATGAATTTGGAAAAAAATGAACATACCGTTATTTTTTTAAATAAAAAAAACAGAATAAAAGAATTTCATAACCCAGATATTCTAAGAACGGAAAACAATTTGAAACTCAAAATAATTTTATTTTACGAAAAATAATGTGTTTGACAACTGGTGAAAATTTCAAAAAAAATCAGTTTACAGTTTTTTTACAAAAAATAAAAAACTATATAAAATTATATTGAAAATTGGTAAAAATTGTTTTTCGACTCAAATTTCTCGAGAACTAGTATTGATATTGACTTCTAATTTAGTTTATTTTAAACATAGTACAATTTTGTACAATTGGTAAAATGTTGACAAATATTGAATTAATAGTTTTTTTTTTAAATAAAAAAACTATTCAAAATTCTAGTGAAAACTAGTTAAAATTGTATTTCAAGTCGAATTTCTTGAGAATGAACACCGATAGTGCCTTCTAAAGTATGTTGTTTTATACATCGATACCTTCCCGTAAGAATGTATACTAAGCGACATTTCTAAAATTGTTCAGGAAACGAAAAAAACGAAGAAAGTTCTAGTTGAATCATAGTGTGCTAAGAGACAATTTTGGTTAAATTAAGTGACATCTAACTAAATTTTTTGTTGCTCACGACAATGAGATCTTTATTAATGTCGCTTAGCATAATTTTTTTGGCGGATAATACAAATTTCTGGGGGCAACATTATTTTAATGAGAAAACATGGCAGTTGATAAATTTTTTTATTTGTACTCTAGTTTCCTTTTCATACATAATAGGTTGGCGAAACCCAGGCCAAAACGTGGTATATTTCCTCATCAAAAAGTCGTCGCTTAGTACATTCTTACGGGAAGGTA
The DNA here is from genome assembly GCA_963931855.1 of Philhelius festivus. Classification (NCBI taxonomy): domain Eukaryota; kingdom Metazoa; phylum Arthropoda; class Insecta; order Diptera; family Syrphidae; genus Philhelius; species Philhelius festivus. The sequence goes on along the minus strand of OZ007555.1, from coordinate 204,227,871 downwards.
TCGACATAATACAATTATTAACACATGGTTAAATTTTGACAAGTATCGAATTGACAGTTTCAACAAAAATATAAAAAAAAGATACTAAAATGTGGTAATATTTGTTTTTCGACTAGAATATCCTGAGAACGAGCAATGATATTGACTTTGCCATTATTAATTTTATACATAATACAATTTCTAACAAATGGTTTATATTTGACATATATCTAGTTTTAGAGCGGATATAATTTTGTATCTTTTATATTTGAATATTTCGTTTTTAAATTTGTTTCCATTAAAATGTTTGGAACCGAAATAATAAAGTAATTTCTATAATATAATACATAATTTTATAATTTTATTATCAACTTAGTTTTTAGAAGAATGTACATATGTACAGTACATACGTATATGAATAAGGTTGTTCAGTTGTACCCAAGTCCCACATATTCAAATTCCATTAATAGCTATGGTAAAATTGAAGAAAACGTCACAATATGTTTTTATCTTTTTGTCCATGAAAAAGATGTAAAATTCTACTCAAGGTTTTCTTACAATGGGAAGTTATCAGTGTGGGTCGCACCCAGCCTCTTTTTTTTTCGCTTGGGCCTAATAATATGGCAAGGTAGATACTGTAGATGAAATTTTAGATGAGGAAATTTACTTGAATTTTATATTCAAAGTCTGTCTGTCAACATTTCTACACCTTACATCAAACAAATGTCAAAAAGACGAAAAAAGACTCGTGTAATCCAGGCTCCCGATGTCTATTTTCTGCTGCAGATGGTGTTCTGAGCCAAATCCTTCGACTTTTTTTACGAGTATCTTACTCCCTCTGTCAGAGATTTATAAACCGATTGACATCATTCCCACCTTATAATGGAAATTGTTAAAGTAGTGTGAAAAACTAAATTTTTGAATGCATCGAAGTCGTAGTCATCATCCAGTTTCATATATGTAGAATATTTATGTAACTCGAAATTTGGCATTATATGGTATGACAGAAAAGGGACAAATTAAATTTTGACATATCGAGAATATTTTGTTGCAGATGTCAACTGATTGCCCTGAACAACATTTTTCGAATTTTTAAATGTCAACTCTTAAAATGCATTTTTTGGGAGCATAAAATAAAATGTAATCGGTAATCACTAACATATAAAGGTCAATGATATTCCACAGAATATTTTAAAGAAATATTATTTTATTTTGTCACAACAATCTATGTTGTAATATAATTTGATAATAAATAGTTTTCATTTAATTCTTAAAACAATATTTACAAAAACTATTTGATATTATCGAAAGCTCTTCAATAGAGTATAAAATAATAAAGTACACTAAATATAAGTTATTACATTTCGGCTATCCTGATTTTACAATCGACCTCGATTGTATATATTTAAAATACATAAATTTAAGTGCTGCCTTCAAAATCCAAACTGTTTTGATCAACCCATTTTTTTAACCTGGTTGAATCTAAGATTCCATGATATGGTATCTGTGTAACTTGAAAACTTTCAATATCTTCAATTAAATATCTATCATTAGCTAATTTTTTCTTAACAATATACGGGCCACGGTATTTAGGTATTAATTTTTTGCTAGTCCCAACGGAATTGTCAACATTTTTTATTACCACGAAATCTCCAATGTCAAATTGCTTAGGTAAAGAATGATGTTCGTTGAAATATTGCAAATTATACGATTGGGACCTTTCAATTGCTTCTGAGGCGTCATTTCGCAATTTAGCTAAATCTATTCTGTCGGGATTTGAATACTTTTCATCCAAATACTCAGTCAGCTCATCGACGATACATCCTCTTTGTTCTACGCCAAACAATAATTTGCTCGGCGAGTTCTTTGTACTTGCATGATTTGTATTATTTAAAGCATATTCTACTTTTGTTAGTTTTTGTCGCCAGTCTGTCTGCTCAGGAGATTCTGTTAATTTCGCTAACATCGCTTTTATATTTCGATTAACACGCTCGACTTGACCATTTGATTGCGGTGATGCAACAGCAACTTTAATATGTTCGATATTGTGTTTCTTGGCGAAGTTACTAAATTCTTGAGAAGTAAAACTAGTACCTCGATCACTTATTATTCTACGGGGACGACTAAAGTAATCAAAATAGCGTTCAAGAGCATTAATCGCTTCTCTAGCTCCAGGTACATTTACTATATAAAGTTTGACAAATTTGGTAAACCCGTCTACTACTACAAATACATATTTGTTTCTTGAATTTATAGACGGCAGTGGACCAAAATGATCTATATGTATTGTGTCAAACGGCTCTGATCGCTTTGGTATGTTATATAAATTTCGTTCATTGCTTCTTTGGGGTGCTGTATTAAATATACACTTTAGACAGTTTCTAATAAATCTTTGGAATTTTTCTTTGACATTCGGAATCCAGTAATGTTTTTTAAGTTGGTCAACACATTTTTCAGTGCCTAAGTGACCACACTTTTCATGAATCGATCTTATAATGTTTTCTTCTAGTTCTTTTGGTACGTACAATTGCCGCCTATTCTCCAACCCAACCCGAAAAACTAAACCATTTTCTAAAATATACCCAGGTATTTCACCCTCCTCCAATCTATTCCTAATTGATAGAATATTTTCATCACGTGCTTGAGTGATTTGAATATTTTTGTCTATGTCTTCATTTGTCACAGCGGCAACTATTGGTAAACGGCTAAGCGCGTCAACATGTGCCATTCGTTCACTCTTTCGGTGCTGTACTTGGTAGTTGTAATTCTCAAATATCAGAGCCCATTTAGCTATACGTGGATTAACATCCCTTTTTTTTAGTGTTTGAGATAGAGCTTCACAATCAGTCACTATTACAAACGGTAAACGGTCCAGAAAAGTATTAAATCGTTCCAGGGCGTAAACTACTGCTAACGTTTCTAGCTCAAAACTTATTAATTGTGATTCTCCCACTGTTGTCTTTTTAGAAAAGTAAGCAACTGGGTGGAACTTATTATCGTTTTGCTTTTGCATGAGAACTGCACCAAAACCATGTGAGCTCGCATCACAATGTAATTCTGTTTCTCGCTTAGGGTGATAAATTGCAAGTATTGGAGATGTTATAAGTTTACTTTTTAATTTTTCAAAGGCTACAGTACATTCATCAGTCCAATCAAATTTAACATTCTTTTTTAATAAGTTTGTCAACGGTCTAGCTATGCATGAAAATCCAGGAACAAAGCGGCGGAAGTAAGAAAACAGGCCATTACATCTTTGGACTTCTTTAATATTTTGAGGCATCGGATATGTGCGTATTGCTTCTAAATGGTTTTTATTTGGGCGAATCCCATTTTTATTTATATTAAAACCGAGGTATTCAATTTCATTGAACGCAAATCTGCACTTCTTCATATTAAGTTCTAGTCCAGCCTCTCTTAGTAATTGCAATACCTTGGTAAGAATCTCAATATGAGTGTTCATGTTTTCGGTTGCTATACAAATATCATCAAGATAAACAATAACTAAACCTTTATCAATTAACGGCTGTAATGTTAAATAAATATACCTTTGAAAAACAGCAGGCGCGTTTTTTAGACCAAAAGGCATATAAACATATTCATACTATCCAAAAGGTGTAACAAATGCTGTATACTTTATAGATTGTTCGGCAATTTTTATATGATGGAATCCGTCTTTCAAGTCTAATGTTGTAAAAACGTTTTTATTTGCAAAATACTCTAAACAATCTTCTATCAACGGCAAAGGAAAATTATCTCGTACTGTATGCTTATTTAATGCACGGTAATCAACACACATTCGAATTTCACCATTTTTCTTTCTCACTAGCACAAGTGCTGATGCATATGGGGAATTACTTGGCCTAATTACACCCTTTTCCAAAAGTGTGTCAATTTTCTTTTGTACTTCAGTACGTTCAAAATAAGAAATCCGTCGGGGTCGACAGTAAACTGGTACATCTTTTGTCAACGTAATATTCATGCAATAGTCCGTATTTTTTGTCTGTATCCCGAATTTCAAAAAGTATTCTTCAAGAGCTGTTTTAATTGCCTTTAAATAAACTAAATCCAAAAACTCGTTTATATGTATTTCACAATTTTGCATATTGCAGGTCCCAACTGCACTCACCAACATTTCTACATCAACAAAATCATTCAGCTCTTTATCAGTTTCAAGTTTAATTGTTTCTAATTTTAATTCATCAAAAATAGGACAAACTTCTTCAGTCGGAACTTTACAATTTTTGGTTTGAACTTTAAATTTATCAATACTTTTTCTAAATATATTATCGGAATCAATTTTACTACCACGATCTACTTGGTTTGGATTTTTTAATAACTCAAAAGAAATAAGTGCACTCAGAGTTTCTTTTGATAATTTAATTAATTTATTTTTCGTTTCCTTTTCTTTTAATTTCATTAGTAAACTGCGGTTATAAACTCTCTTTAAGCTACATAAGTAAATGTTTAATTTATATAAAGCATCACGTCCAATAAGCATAGGTATAATGGATTCGTCATCGGGAAGGACTATGAATTCATGCGTTACAATCTTTCCTCGAAAATTAATTTTACAATTTATTTTTTCATATGTACTCAAATATTTATTTCCCATTCCTCGAAGTAGGGTTTGTTTTTTCTTTTGGAAAACGAATGGCACCAAAGATCTTTTTACAAAACTACATGAGCTTCCGGTATCGAAAAGAGAAAAACACGACTTATTCTCAGTGCACTTATTTTGTTTGTCAATGAAGGCAACACTTACCATTTGGAACGCCTTTATCTTTTCTGAGTCTTCATCTATTTTGTTGTTGGATTCTGAGTTGCAGTCATCTTGATTTTCATTTTCTTCTTTTACTCCGGCAGTTAAAAATTTCTTCTTAGGACAATTTTGATACAAATGTCCAATTTCATGACAAAAGAAACATGAACTTCGTGGGCGTTTCGGCTTTTGACACTGGCTTTGATAATGCCCATATTCTAAGCAGTTAAAGCATCTAATCTGTTCAATACTAGGTCTTGACAATTTATTGGCAATTACAGGAGCATAAACTTTCTTTGACGTTCCAGCAGTAACAGTAGGTAGGACATCTGAGAACACAGTTTTCATTGGAGTACTAGGACGCAAACGTCTTTTCTCATATCGGTCTAGTAGTAACTTCAATTGTTTTAGGGAAGTTGCGCTCATTAATATAGCAACATTACTGCTCCGGTCATTTAGCCCATCAATGATACACTCTATTAAGTCTGCCTCAGGAATATTGGCGTGCGAGGCAATTTCTTGCATTTCAATCACATACCTTTTAATAGATTCATTTGACTTTAAACTTCGTGATTTCATCTTTTGGAATACTTCATTAATGGTGTACAGACGACCAAATTCTTCCATTAAAGCTTTTTTGAGGTTTTCATATGTATGAAGAGCAGTTGTACGTAAGAAAAGTTTTGCTGTACCACTTAGAACACGTCGTACGCTCACGAATTTGTCATGATCATTGCATCCCAATATTACAAAAGCATCTTCAATGTCTTCGAACCACTTACGAATGTCGTAATTATCATCACCATTAAAAGGTTGTACCATTGATTCAAAAGCCAGGAAATCGAATTTCCTGGTTTCTACTAAGCCCAACTCGTCCTTCAATTTTTGTAATTCTTTTCGCTTTCGCAACAACTCTATTTCCTTGTCCACACGGTTCATCTCTTCATCGAGACCATTTACTTCAATGACTTCAGTTATTCTTCCTAAATCTTCATGTTCTTGGCTATCATCGCCATCAGGATAACAGTTTCCTCTCTTGGACACCAACTCATCATATAATGGCCTTAATTCAGCCACAGTTGCCGTTTTCTCAAAAAGCACATTCGCTGCCGTCAAAGCTTCAATCAAGGCTTGGCGCTGAATATAAGCCATGTGAAAGTTAGAAAAAAAATTTTTTTTTTAATCCGAATCCCACTTCTGAGTTATAAAGGTCAATGATATTCCACAGAATATTTTAAAGAAATATTATTTTATTTTGTCACAACAATCTCTGTTGTAATATAATTTGATAATAAATAGTTTTCATTTAATTCTTAAAACAATATTTACAAAAACTATTTGATATTATCGAAAGCTCTTCAATAGAGTATAAAATAATAAAGTACACTAAATATAAGTTATTACAAACATGAAGTCGTGAAGTGGGTTTGTTCAAAACATTGAATGAACCCGCTATATAATCTTACATCAGTTGTTTTGTCTTTCGTCTTTTTGACATATTGGTCGAGAGGTGAAAAAATGTTGGGGGAGCGAATATTATTAAGTTCTAGCTAGCAATGGAAAGTACTAAAATCGAGTTTTCAGTACTCAAAGTTTCCATTTTAAACACGATGTAGTAAGTTCGCAATATTCCCAATGTAAACAGGGTCTTAAATGCGATTTTCCGTAAGGTAAGTTGCTACTCGTGTAACCTAAACGTGTTACCGTAACGGCTACGCGGAAAGTAAAAGTATAAGTTTTACCCCCGTTTTCGAGTTACCCTACCGCGATCCGGGGAAGATGTTTACACATAAAAAAAAACGTGTTATACTTACCAATGATCATACTCACTGAAATGAATAAAAGAAGTAAACATTTACATTACCTACCCTTTGTTCGTATTTATGAAAATCTGCTTATTATAACAATTAGATTACTCGAGAATATGAGTGGATTTATCATTTACAAACAAGCGGCCCAGGAAAGCCCTTCCATCATTTCATTACAGAAGACTGCATCACTGAAGGCATAGAATTGCTTGGGAATTGTTGAGTGTGTCCAATGAATAAATAACACTGCTCGTGATGGCATTACAGAGAACACCAATTCATTCACTCTTCAAACTGATGACCTCCTCGGACGGACACACCAAGTTATTGTCTTTTGTCACTGAAGTGTGTATTCACCGTCCTTACAATATAACGTGTGTATAAAATTCCCTGTCAGGAATAAAATCCTTTCAAAAGACTTTATAGGTATGTACTGTACATACATACATACATGTGGATGTGTAAACAGACGTAAACAGAACCTTACTTAGTATACATATATGTACATTTATCTATAAAGGTACATGACGTATAGAGCATTGCAGGGATAAGCTTTTTTGGACACCTTCTTTCAATTTTAACCTTTTTATGATATTGTCTTTTACAAGTTTGAAAAATTGAAATTGAAAAATTGCTTTTCGTGATAGAAAAATATATTTTTTTTTATTATTATTTTGTCAATATATGTACTCGTACCTTTGACACATTTGAACATAAAAACGATTTGTCTATTCAGGAAAACACGAATTTCAAAGCTTAACAAAAATCAAACTCATTCGTTTTAGAAAAAAAGGGCATGTTGGGGTCCTTTTCTTTATATTGTAATGACTTTTCTTTAATACTAGGAGTATCTAATGGATTTCAGAGTATATTTCGCTGCAAATAGCTACACACCGTGACCATTTTATTAGATCTCTCAATCTGACACATTTTTTTCATTTGCTTAGAAGTAAATTTTCATGAAAAACGCTTGTTTGAGTGAGAAATAAAAAATCATTGCACTTAAAGAGCTGCGGAAAGTGAGAAAGTTTTTCGTACCTATTTGGGGCAAATTGATGTAATTTATGTTGTTAATTTCAATTTTATTAAAAAGTAGATTTTGATATTAGAAGTTTAATGAATTGCATCTTTTGATAGATGTTTCGGAAGGAGAAATCGACAAACTATCTAATCCTCCTTCATATTTCATTAAATAACCCTACCTTTTTTAAGAATGCTAAAATGCTTAACATTTATGAAAGAAAACATTCTCGCCACAACATCGATGGTATAAGTGTTTTGAATTCGAAATACGTTTCGGTGTAAGATACGATGACCTATGCATCCATGCTGCTATCCACGAGCGGTACTTGAATTAAGGAAATCAAACTGCTCTCAGTTCTCAGTATTACCATCACAGGAATGATCACATATTTATCGTCGCCAAGAACTCTGCTAAGTGTTTAGGTTTCTTTCGACTTTTCACCCGTATTGATCTGGCTGTAATCTCTAAGGCCTATATTCGTCCAAAGCCCGAGTACAATTTAGGCATCAAATGCTCAAATAACTCACTTTAATTTATTGGATGAAATCCAAAAAAGAGATTTAAGAATGGTTGGTGATAGAAATATAAGAGAAACATTTGAAAACATTTTTCGCTCTCTTTGGTCTGGCTACCATTTATATAAGGCGTTAATATCCATAACTCGAGTATAACTCACATCTTTGGGCAGGTGCAGCCCAAACTTCTTTCCATTTATTGGTTACAATCCAGAACAGAGAGTTAAAACTGATAGGAAACAGAGCTATCATGGAATCAATCTCATCTCTCGAAAACCGTCACAAGCAATGATCACTAGAAGTAGTCAGTTGCATTTCTCCCTTCAATCAGTTTATCCGAATTGCTATAAATACTCATCGGTTCACCCTCGTGCCTAAGTTTGGTCGTACAGTAAATTACAGAGATTCAATTTTTAGTAGCACAACAGGATTATGGATAAATTTTCCAGGCACAATTTTCCCTTGCCTTATAATTTGCAAACATTCCAGACCAATGCCTTTTAAATCCACTTAAACGCAGTAAAATGCACGACTGGATCACACGTTCTTGCTCTTATGTAAAAGTACTTTGGAATTTGAAATTTTTTTTAAATAAATATAAAACATGAATTTAATGAATTAATGCAAACAAAGTTTAAAAATCGTTTTATCATTTAATTCATTTTTTACTTGCGATATAGGTACTATAGGGCAAGTTCTGCATTTGGAAAAAAAACCGAACTCGAGATTTTGATCAAAGTTGACATTACGATGATAGCGAAGACGAAAAAAGTGGGTCCGACAATTCCGTCTGTCTGTCTGTATGTCTGTATGTCTGTATGTCTGTATGTCTGTATGTCTGTACCTCGAACTACAGCCTAAACTACCGGAGGTATTTTCTTCAAACTCGGTAGTTAAGGGTCTTCGGTGATTCCCTAGAGGAGAAATTGAAATTTTTTTTTTTAGCTCCAAAACTAACGGTACCCCCCATACAACCGTAATAGAAAATCTTATTTATCTCGAAAACGGCTCTAACGATTTTGATACAACAATTAGGTGTGATATTATGGACATGGACTTCAGTTTGGTCAAAAAAAATTTTGGGGCAAAATGTTATTAACGGTACCTGTCATAGAACCGTATTTTGATTTTTTGACTTTCTCATCAACGGTCTAACGATTTTAACCAAAAATTTTCAGCAGGTGCCCCCTTAAGTTTAAAATAATATTGTATATAAAAATATTGGAAAATTTTTGTTTTGGGATTTTTGAAAAAAAAATTCCAAGTTTTTTTGAAAAAACAATATCTTTCAAACATGTGAACTATTATTTTTTGAAACTATTTCTAAGATCTAAAATACTTAAAATACTTAAAATTTGGCATCCCAAATTTTGTTCTAGAAAAATTTTAAGGAAATTTGTTACATAAAAAATTACTTTAATATTAAAAGATTAATCAGACAGCAAGTCCATACATTTGAATTAAGAATGTTCTCATTAAATTTTATATTTATAGAATGTATTTTAAATTCCAAAGTACTTTTACATAAGAGCAAGTTGGTGCGATCCAGTCGTGAATTTTATTTTATTTTCGCTATCATCGTTATGTCAACTTAATCAAAATCTCAAGTTAAATTTTTTTCCAAATGCAGAACTTACCCTAGAGTACCTGTATTGCAATCAAATATTTTGAATTTAAAATATTACTGAGTTGAGTATACCAATTTTTTGAATTTTGAATATCTCATTATCGGCAATACAGCAATGCTAATTTTTTTTTTTGGAAAGTTCGATATTTCTTAAACGGGTCAATATTTTTTTTTAATTTAATCTTTAGTCGTACGGTAATAAAAACTTTTAGTTGGCGTATCAAATTTTTTCCTTAAAAATGTTTTAAAAATTGTATATTATGTAAAAACTTTTTTTTAGAAACCGCTACAACGACTCCAATTTTTTTTCTTGGATACATTCATATTTACTTGAGAAATAATATGGAATTCTTGTTTTTATCCCCTATTACTAAAAGAGTCTAAAAAATGAATTTAATACTTATGAACATATTTTTCTAATAAAATTATTTGTTTAAATTTTTAGTTTATTACATACGAGCAAGTTCGTGCGATCTAGTCGTGCATTTTATTTCTCATACATTTCGGTTATTAGAAAGAAATAAGAACACACACACAGAAATGGTTGAGAGTTCTAAGTCACCTAGCCTTGGTTTTCTACGAGCTGTTTTGTTCCCAATTTATTTATTTTGATTGACCAAATTTATTGAATTCGTTTATTCTATGGTAGCTAACCGATCTAAGTGAGGTTTAAATTAAATGCACGAATGGATCGCACATTCATGCTCTTTAGAAATTATATACATGGATGTTAGTTATAGAAAAATGTTCAAATGTGTAAGATAAATTGCTTAAAATACTAAACCAACTTTTTAAAAAGTTCGAGCGCAAAAATAAAAACAAATTATATTTGAAATTTCTTAGTAAATGCAAGAGCAAAGATGATGAAAATTGCAGCCTCTACTATATAGGTTGCAGTTGTAGGTTTGCAGTTTCTGGGACAGAGAATGGCTGGCGATAAATTCTTGACGCAAATCTAAGCACAGAATTACCTCTGTACACGATATACACAATATGTATTCTGAAATCCGGTCTGGAGTTGTAACCAACTACCAGTGGCGTGGCGTCCATATAACACGATTCCTATCGTCTTCCCTTTTAGAAAATCCACAAATAACACAATCTACCAAATAAACATCGAATAAGTTTAAATTTTCCATTCTGTTTCACGTTTGTATCTTATACTTTATTCAAACACATTCCACAATCCACAACCAACATTAACCAAGAGAGTCACAAAAATACTCTGACATTAACTTTTCAATCACCGTCTTATTTATTTGTTATATATCCCTTTCTTCCCCAAGCATTGTGTTTCGGATCCTCTTTGTTCAACATCCGCAAAAAATAAGACGCTACATTCCGTCTTATAAAATTTTCGATGTATACCAGTAGGAGTTGGAATGTTAGATGTTGAAGTGAAGATTTAATTCCTTTTATTATCCACTATATTGATAAAAAAAAATTGGCTTCTTAATTTTAGTGCAGTTGTAGATTTTGTTTTTTGTCTTTGATAAATGTAGATTGCTGTTTAACAGATTACCTATCGGAGAAATAGCCCGGTCAAAATAGACATTCAAGGTTACATTAATTCGCACAAAGCTGAAAATTGGCATGAATGTTGAGAACACTATTACAAACAATTTGTCAAAAGTCCCCATCGATCCGACGTGTGCAAAAAAAATTATTCAAGGTCAAATGTTGCAAATTTCGGTTTTTTGCATTTTTCAGCTGAACGGAAAGTTTTATCATAAGATAGGTGAGACAAAAATTATTCATCATGCAATTATCTAAAGAAATTGTCTTAACACTTTTTCTCCTAAGAATCACCATTTTGGAGATATAGCGAATCAAAAAGTTGAAAAAAAAATATTCAAGGTCAAATGTTGCAAAAATCGTTTTTTTGCATTTTTCAGCTGAACGGCAAGTTTTATCATAAGATAGGTGAGACAAAAATTATTCATCATGCAATTATCTATAGAAATCGTCTTAACACTTTTTCTCCTAAGAATCACCATTTTGGAGATACAGCGATGTTGAAAAATTTGTGTTCTTCATAATATGTATGTCAATTACCGTTATATACATTACACAACAGTAATACAAGTAAAAATATTAGTTTTCGTGGCGTATAGATACATATTATACAATTCTAAAGCCAGATATACACTGTTCAAATGCATGACAAGCACGCGCAAGTGTATTGGTGAAAAAATCACACGTATAGATTGGATTTAGGATTAAAGCAAAATGAAAATCTTTTGAGTTTCTTTCAATCTAGCGTCCTGCATTGAAGTAGTGTATATGCAAGATTGATGATTGACCATGCATTTATTGGTTCATTTGCGTATAGTTCGTTGAAGAGATGAGAACACAGTACAACATAAGCACTGATTGAAATATTAAAATAGTAAACAAAAAATGTATGATGAAATGGACAGACAAAATAAAACAAATTACCTACTCGGATAAAATTGAAAAAATCTCAAAGACGTTCTTATATTTACAATTTCGCCGAAAAAAACTCACAAAGCGCAACGTCCTCTCACCACACCGTCCATGTTAAAATAAAAGATTGAAGACTCATGCTTGGTGTGTGTATTTGCAACTTTAATCCGAATTTTCGAATACACTTGCACAATGTATATTTGGCTTAAGAATATAAACTCGAAAGAAAACCCAGTCCCTCATTTTATGTGACCGTACGGCCTTGAGCAGCATCTGTCTGCGACGCTCGTATACCAGCTAAGGGCCCAAACAAAATAGTATTAGGCCCAAGCGTTCCTTCGTAGTAAGAACAAGTAGTTATTGCAAACAGAATTTGTGCAGTTTCTTGTTTGTAAGAGAAATGTATCAATTTTGCTTTATTTGTAGTAAACATTTGGCGGAAAAAGTACACTCGGAAGAGTACCATTACCGTAGTTAAAAGACGTCACGAACAAGAACAAGCTGGTACATCAATAATAAGTCCTCCTCGTACTATAGAGCACGCGTAAATGAATCAGTTTTTTGTTTAGGTTACATTACCTTAGGTTAAGGTGGCTGCTGACCGGAAAAGCCAAAACACTTAGACCAATATTTGGTCCGTTGTGATACTACAGGATTTCAAAAATCAATCTTACTCGTTAAACCATTAACAATGAAGCATTTGAGACAGTGAATGTCAGAATTGTTTTTTGTTTAAAAGAGTGCTGTTTATTCTGTGGCAATGAATTGAATAAAGCGTTTGAAATGAAAAAAAGGACTGCAATATCGGCGTCAAATTTGTAATGTAATTAGGTGCTTAGATAAGTTTTGGTACTTATCTTTTGTAAAAAATACTCATAATCGCTTTCGTCATTTCCAATAGTAGTATTTTTCAATTAGATACAAAATTTTCAACTCAATAGGACCACAATAGATCGTTGAATAGGCCTACCGGGAAAGCCACCTTTAAAAAAACGCGCCAAGTGTACTACTTCACGGGTGGCGCGGAACCGTGTGCATATTATGAAGAATACAACTTTTTCAACTTTTTGCTTCGCTATATCTCCAAAATGGTGATTCTTAGGAGAAAAAGTGTTAAGACAATTTCTATAGATAATTGCATGATGAATAATTTTTGTCTCACCTATTTTATGATGAAACTTGCCGATCAGCTGAAAAATGCAAAAAACCGATTTTTGCAACATTTGACCTTGAATAATTTTTTTTCAACTTTTTGCTTCGCTATATCTCCAAAATGGTGATTCTTAGGAGAAAAAGTGTTAAGACAATTTCTTTAGATAATTGCATGATGAATAACTTTTGTCTCACCTATCTTATGATAAAACTTGCCGTTCAGCTGAAAAATGCAAAAAACCGATTTTTGCAACATTTGACCTTGAATAATTTTTTTGCACACGTCGGATCGATGGGGACTTTTGACAAATTGTTTGTAATAGTGTTCTCAACATTCATGCCAATTTTCAGCTTTGTGCGAATTAATGTAACCTTACCCTTATTTTTGAAGCTAATTTGACCGGGCTAAAACCAAATAATTTTAGTAAGGATGGTTGATAGTTTATATTTTATCCTTTTTTCCTTTACACACCAAGGATTTCGATCCCAGATCGAAATTTTTTGTTTAGTGTGCGTGTTTCATGAATACATGTAAATCCCTCTTGATACATAGTATCGCGGCTATTATTAAATCTAAAATTAAAACAGAAATCATAGAACCGCGGTTCGTGTCGATTATGATCGACGAAACATCAGATTTAAGTCATAGGGGACAACTGAGTGCCATATTTCGGTTCTTGTCAGAGAATGGAATACAAGAGAGATAACTTGTATTTTTTGACGTTAGGGCGAGTCTTAATGCAGATGAGTTGTCCCATCATATATTTAATATTCTTGACACATGATTGCAAGGAAAAATTAATAGAAAATTCCTAGGAAGGTGCCGCAGTTATGTCCGACGAAAGGGGTGGTGTCTAAAAGGAGGTCCTTTTTTATTATGTTTTAAGCTCATTGTTGATTGAAATATTAATGTCTTGAAGTATAAAAAATATAGCTACACATTTTTTGCTTAGTATATATGTATATCCCTTAGTAGATATATACTAGAAATGTTGTTTTTAAGGTTCTAAGATTTTTTTTTCATTTTTACAGGTGACAAAATTTTATAACGTCTTCCCATTTAAAATTATCCACGCCACGCCACTGCCAACTACCCAATCCTTATGATTAAATAGTTTTTGAAGAACGTTCTCGGATACACAGTAATCAAATAAAATCGGACTGAAGGACTAAGCAAATGTGAGAATACAACATTTTTGACTTTTAAATCAATCTTATTTGACAAACACCATTTTGACAAGGAGATCACAGTTTTTCGGAGTTGAATACAATCAAAAAGTGAATTGATTGCTCTGTATCTATACTTCTATACTATTATATAAAAGCGAAACCATTTTAAGGTTTGGGTTGAATGATCTCAGAAAGTAGTCAACTGATTTATTTGAAATAAATTTTATTATTTTCTACATTGTTATAAGAGTGTTCCTGGCTATAATTTTTTTCATTAATTATTTGTCAAACTAAAATATTATTATTTTAAATTTTTTGTCCATTTTTTTTTTTGCATTAGTTGACGTATACAACAACTTATATCTTCAAGCCTATATAATAATCGACAAAGATTAGCATTACTTGAGAAATAAATAAAAACAAATTATAAAATTATAAACTTTTTGAATTTATTATATCCAGGAATTAGATTTCATCACAATCCCGAGGTCGCTGCTTTGTCTCATATCATTATTCCAACATTTTTAATTTTCTTTTCTTCCCATGCTCTCTCTCTCTGAATATCTGTTCCATTCAATAGTTTCGTTTTTTCTCTTACCTACCTACCTTCCTATTCAATTTTTCTGTATTGTATTATTGTATAGTACATCTAATTAACCTACGCACACACATTGTTTTTTGTTTCTCTAATTCTATCGTCATATCGCTGGGAAGTGCATTTTGAGTGACAAAAATGGACATTCAAAAGTATTCCAAAAAGTGGACCTTATCATTTGGGATGAATGTACGATGAGTAATCAAGCTCATATTGAAGCTGTGAATAGAGTGCCTAAAGATTTAGGATCATCGTTGAGACTTATGGGTGGAGTCACAATGTTTTTTTCTTTGGATTTTAGACAGATAATGCCAGTGATTCCCAAGGGTTCTCGACCCGATATTATCAAAGCATGCGTTCAATCGTCTTCTATTTGGAAATATGTACAAAAACTTCAACTTAAAATCAATCTAAGAGTAAAGCTTACTAACAATACTGATATTTCTGAGTTCGCGTCACTACTTCTAAGAATTGGTGTTTCAAAATATACTTTCATAGGTCCAAATACAATTATTGAATTAAACGAAAGCTTTGGAAAAATTGTGTATAGCACAGAACAACTTATTCAGTGTGTGTATGGAGACCTGAACGCGTTAGAATCAATACCATTTTCTTGATTTTGCGAAAGAGCTATCGTGTCACCAAAAAACTTTTCAGTGGATGAAATAAACAGATACGTGCTTCAGAATCTAAAAACGGAGTCGCATCAATACAATGTAATTGAGACTGAGGTTGATGATAATGATAGTGTGCACTACTAAATTCACTCAACCCAGCAGGCCTGCCGCCATATCAACTGAATTGAAAAATTGGTACACCAATTATTCCAATAAGAAATCTCAATGCTTCGAATCTGTGCAATGGCACACGACTCCAAATCAAAAAGCTTTTAAAAAATATAATACAAGTCCAAATTCTTACCGGACCCGCAGTAGGAGAATATGCCCTCATTCCCCGGATACCAATGATACCAACAGATCTCCCTTTTCAATTTAAACGTGTGCAATTTCCCATTAAACCATGCTTTTGCATGACAATTAACAAGGGTCAATCCTTTAAATTTGTTTATCTGTTTATTTATTTATCATCAATTAGAGATAATATTCTCTTATAGACTTAGATATAGTTATTGTACATTAGTTTATTATTAAATAAATAAAAAAAATTTAATTAAATAAACTTAACAATTATAATTGATTCATTACTATAGTTGCAAAACTATTTCGTTCAAAACATGTAATTTAAAAGTTTCTCTTGAACAGTTTCTAAAAATGTCTATTCTATAACAAACAGCATTTAGTTTCCCTGATGCAACGAGTAATTGGCTCATTTAGGCCATAGTTAGTCCGATGAAAAAATTCATATAATATATTAGAATCCCGAACATTTCTTTGAGGAACTCGAATTTTAATAAGATTTAATAAATGTGGGCATTTTATGTGATACGTTAAAATATCTCTAATAAACATAACAGAGAAGCAAGAACGTCGACTTTCCAGAGTTTTGATACCAAATAATAAGCACCTTGTGTTGTAACTTGGCATGTCAATTCGCCAATTTTATTTATAGATCAAATATCTAGTAAAGCTTTTAGAACTTTCTCAATTCTATTACAGGAGTTTCTGTAAAACGGATTCCAAACTATATACTCGAGTATTCCAAAACAGATCTTACTAGAGAGTTAAAAAGAGATTTGAGCGAATAAGGATCTTTGAATTCTCTTATGTTTCTCTTTAAGAAACCGAGCCTTATTGACCATATAATCAATATGTGGCAGAAACAAGAGTTTTACATCTAAGATTAATCCTAAGTCTTTTCAGTATTTATAATAATGCACAAACATGAACAAACTCTTTTTTTGTTTTGTTCAAGTGTGAAAGAGAATCTAATTAGATACGGTAAGTATATTATATACATAGAAAATATGCTCAGTCCCATTGAGAAATGTTTTCATATGTTAATATTAATATTAAAAAAATATTTGTACATACAATTTGCGAAGCAACGCGAGCACGGGTCGGCTAGTATAATATAATCATTATCAAATGAAAGGCAGTGTGAGTCGAAAACAAAGGTAGGTAAGTCATTAATAAAAAGTAAAAACATGACTGGACCCAGATGACTTCTCTGAGAAACCGTGGAGTAATAAGAGTGTAGTTCCGATTTAGTTTGTAAAATTTTAATTAATTGAACTCGATTTACCATTTATAGCTTTAAGTCCAGCTCAACATGAAAACCTAGAAATTTATCTTAAATTTATGCCTACCTCTATCAAATTCTTTTGAAAAGTCAGTAAATATGATGTCAAATTTTCTTATTTTTACTTGCGATCTTGAGAACTTGCCCTGCAGTACCTATACTGCTATACTGTAGGGCAAGTTCTGCATTTGGAAAAAAAATCGAACTCGAGATTTTGATCAAAGTTGACATTACGATCATAGAGAAGACGAAAAATGTGGGTCTCACAATTCTGTCTGACAATCTGTTCGACTACAGCCTACCAGCTCGGGCGGTTTTAGTTAAACTTGGTAGATATCGTTTTTAAATCCCCCTCACACGTTTTTTTTCTTTTTTTTTAAAGTCCAAAAATAACGGTACTTGCCGTTCGATTTATTTTTCGAAATTATATAAATATATTTTTTTTTTCAAAAACTGTCCCACAGATTTCAAAAAAATTCAAAAACCTTCCTTTAGTTAAAGCTATAGTTAATGGTTGTTTTTGATTTTCTCAAAAACGGTTCAAGTTCAACCGAAATTTCTGCCAGGAGAGTGCAAGACCACAATAAAAACCTATAGGAATACTATGTCCAATGGGGACTGAGGATAAACACATCTGCTTCAGAACGCTAGTGACTGTCATTCGAAGACGAGCGTTTGCAACACGCTGTGATGCAATCAAAATAAAGCTTCCAGACAACACTGAAGTGACAGTCAAATCATCAACGAAGTACTTAGGAATCAACTTTTCCAACAAATTCAAATTCAAAAGGCATGCAGACTTGATGTTGAAGAGAGCCAACTATTCTCTGAACTTGGTCCATCCGCTTCTCAGGAGGCGAAGTGGAAAAATCATCAGGAACCTGGAAGATCATCCCAACACAGAAGTGCAACAACTTCTCCAGCATGAACTAGAGCCTCGTGACAAGTATCTATACACCCGAGCCATCACTGACGATCATTTTGAAGACATCATCCATAACGACAACGCACACTTTTACGAGAAGAACAACAATCAATACTACAGGGGATAAAACGCCCACTCATCAAAAATATTATTTAGTTAATATTAAAAAAATCATGAATTAGATTAAGAAAACATTAATATGATATTGTAAGCAAATAGCATTATGTAAGGCCAAATGAAGAACGTTGGGCCCCTATTGTTGAGCCAACATGATTTAATTTAGTAATAAGTTAGTTTTAAGTCAAATTGTACTATATAAAAGTCAAATTGTATCAAGTTTAACCGATTTTGATCACTTTGTTTATTCTAAAGCTCCCCAAAAATTTTAATATTATTATGTATTCAAATTAAAAAAAAAATATTTTGCATTTTAAAGTATTTTTTTTTTTTTCAAAACTCAATATTTTGGAAACCCCGTTCTCAATTTTTTTTTTTAAACTTGATAAATAAAAGTTTTTTAGTATAATCTACAAGATGTCAGAAAAAAAAATTGTTTTACAGTGCCCACCATACAAAATGTTAAAAAATGGTTTTCGAAAATCGTATTTTTCTCAAAAACGACTCCGAGAATTTTGACAAAAATTTTTTTCTTTCGATTTAATTTTCATGATCTATAATTTAATAAAACACATTTAGAAATTAAGATATTATTGACTATAGCTACCGTTGAGCCATTGTTTCGAATTTTGAATATCTCATTATCGACTTAACGTATTTTAATGAAATTTCTTATAGAGAACCTTCTAAAAAGTTTAACAAATATTGGATTTCAAGAATTAAAAAAAAAAACATTTTTTTTTTTAAATTCGATATCTCAAAAAGCAGCTCAGTATTTTTCTTGGAAATTAATTTTTTATTCGTACAATAATAAAAACTTTAAGTTGGCATAGCACTTTTTTTCGTATTCTTAATCATCGTAATCCCAAGTTCGATCAAAATCTCGAGTTCGATTTTTTTCTCCAAATTCAGAACTTGCCCTTTAGTGCGCATATGACAAGCAAAAAATTCGGATTTATGATCTAGGGAAGCTTATAAAAATGCTTTATTGCAAATTTCCTAAAGACCCAAGCAAATATACGACACGGGCGGACGGACGTTATGTCATGAACGAAATGTTAATCCTGATTAAAGTATTGACATTTTTTTTTGGGGTGAAACCTCTTCTGCATAATGGCAATTGTTAAAATGTTTTATTCAAAAAATCCACCCTCACAAAAAGTATTGTTAATTATACCTTTCGGTAAAATCAAAATTTGTTCCATTCCAACTATAAGGAACATAAAGTCATGTGAAATCTGCATCGATTTAACAAATTTGCTCGCCATTTATTGCCCCCTTTTATATAGCAATCATTTACTTTAGTAAAAACAAAAGAGAAAAGCAAGCATGTAAAACTGAATATTTTGTTTTTATTGTTGTCATTAAAAAGATAATGAATCATGTCCTCCATACATATTTTTTATAACAAAAAAAAAAAAAAAAAAAAAAAACTGTTTACCTACCGTGTTATAAAAATATTATATCCTGGACGCAATTAGCGCGCGTAAAACAACAGAGGACTGCATCCGCGCGCCGCAGGAATTTGTCAAAAAATATAAAATTACAAAAATATTTAAGGACTACAGGACATACTATACAGAGACTCCGGTTAATGGCACTTTGTCATGAGATACCGATGTAGAATGCAAAATGTTTTATTATTTTTATTTTCGTTTTTGCTATTTACGTAGATATCTCTGATTGGAGATGTTGGGTGGGATGGTGGTGAATAAGGCCTTGGCCCACATACATAAATGGACATGGTCGACGTTCTATAGTCAAAATGGCTTTGTGTCGCCTTCGCACGCTCATTTTATGCAGACTTTAAACCATAGAGGGGAACTCAAACAAAGCGAGCTTATGCATTAAACATAAGCTGGAAAAGTGGATACTTATGTAACATTTTTTTTTGTTTTTATGGAACCCCCCCTTTTAATCAATCAGACAATCAATCACGCCATGGTTCATGGGCGCCACCGTCAAAAGGGAAAACAAACTCAATCAGATTCAATTCTTCTCATCAAGGCAATTCGATTGCTCATTCTTAATTATTGAACATGGAAAACATACCAGAACCAGACCCAGACCCCCATTAACTTATCCGTGTGGTATTGTAGCCGAAGCGCCTTCCCCGCGTTGGTCTTTTCATTACTTTGAGGCGCAGACAGGATGGTCTAACCGAAAATCGTGCCTCAATTAAAACCGAAAGCTCATGATTGTGTGGAATTGGCAGAAGGCAGTGGGTGTGCTCTACTCGAGTCGCAAAAGTGCAAAAACAAAAGGCCTACGTTTTTTCCAAAATGCTAATCAATTTCATTCAATTATGGTACAAATATAAAAGAAAGTATTTGCGTTCCCCGTTCGTTGGCTGTGTGTGGACTTATATCCGGTTAATTTAATGTTCAATATTTAGGTTTTTGACATTGAACTTTCTAGTGAAATGAGCTAGATGAACATGTGAAATAGCCCTCAAGGAAAATAAAGTGCAGATTAACTTGCAAATAGATTTTTTTTTAAAGCGAGTTAAGAAGAAATATTTTAAAGATAATAATCTGTGTTTGAAAAACCTATTTGATTTGTTTTTAGTTTTTGAAAATCCTGCTAAGAAAATCTCGACGCCTTGTTAGTACGCTGTCTATAAAGTCAAGTCGTTCGGGTTTTGACTATTTTCAGCTATTAACAGGGGATCCTTCAAACACTGTTCAAAAGCACATCATTCATATATACAGCTATGCATCATGCAGTCCAAGTTTGGATAGTAACTCGACTTCTAATGAATTCGATGCCCTGTCCGACTCTATCCAGAGAATTGTTTTTCATTTTAGACACAGTGAGATTGTTGTTACGGGCGATTTCAATATACACAATTCTTCGTGGCTGCGCTATTCTCGTCAGACAACATCCGAAGGAAGGTTTGTCATAATTTTTGCTGAGTTAAACAACCTGACTCAGGTTGTTGACGAGCCAACTCAAATTCCTGACGTTGCAGGTCAATCCGCCAACACTCTAGACTTGTTCCTTACCTCTGACCCTGATAAATACACCACCAGTGTCTTATCGCCCCTAGGCATATACAAATTATTATCAGCTCAGAAGTATGTTGAAAAAAAAGCTTCTCATTGACCGGTAATATGGCTTTCGTATCAATGGGTCCACTGGTGATCTGATGGTATATCTCACCGAAGACTGCAACAAATCTTTACATCGTTTTGGAGAAAGTAAGATTAATGTGATTGATATTTCAAAGCCATTTTATAGAGTTTGGCATCAAGCTCTCTTATCGAAAATGTGTGCATTTGATATCGATGAATTTCTTCTTCGTTAGATTAGAAATTACCTTTCGGACCGTTCACTACAAGTAGTTTTGAACGGTTTCTAATCTGATATCCGCAAAATAAACGCTGGTGTACCACAGGGCTCCGTGTTGTCTCCGACACTCTTTCTTATGTCGATAAATGATCTTTTGTCTGAAACTTCAATCGACTTGGAGTTCCTGTAAATGATTTTTGCAGAAGCTGCATGGATGAAGAAAAAGAGGAGTCAGTTTGTCACCTTCTGTGTTCTTGTCCTGCCCTAGCACAAGGACGTAGACTCAAATTGGGAGACTTCTACTATAATGATCCTAGTGATCTATGTAGGTTAGGTTAGGTTGTTGGCCTGACAATTGATGTTGCTATCGTCACACTTAGATCAATGTAGATCCATTGTGTTACCCGTGAGTGTAATCACTCTTTCCTGATAAAACCTATGTATTCTATTAATCAGTCAAGCTATTTTGAGGCATTGACGAAGTTCAATATGTGTATTCCTGAAATATTAGAAATATCTTCTAGATTATCAAAGAAGTAGCTACCAAGCCATTTCCTTCTCTGGTGGCATAGTGACGGGCAATGACAGAGAAAGTGTGATGTTTCTTCATGTACCTCTTCATCACCACATCCTCTGCATAGGTCATCTGTACTTAGTTTCATTTTAAATTTATGACATTTCAATAAATTATGTCCGGTGATTATGCTCGTAAGAGTGCGAAGGGACTTCTTACTAAGTTGCATAATTTTGTCAGTCCTCTGCTTGTTAAACCAGGGCCATGTTTTCCTAGTAGTATTACAGGTGTCAAGTAGACTTCACCTTTCATTGGATTTCTGTAGGATTAAATCTGAAATTTTCTGTTTAATGTTGCAGAGTGGTATACTTACCATCTCTGCTTGACTAGCGTCGAGCGCTGATCCCTGTCTTGCCAACTCATGAGCATTTTCATTACCTGGTATGCCGCTGTGTCCTGGTACCCAGCAGAGTCTAATATTGTGTTGCGTGCCAAGAACCTTAAGCTCTTCGCGGCAGCAGGAGACAAGCTTCGATTTTATCACAGTGGCAGAAATTGCTTTTATTGCCGCTTGGCTGTCAATGTAAAATGTGATATCAGCCCGTGGTATCGCCATCATTGATACCTGTCTAGCAGCTGTTGTCACTGGCAGGACCTCCGCTTGGAAGACACCGCGATGATCTGGGAGTGAGTTGTTTAGCTCAAGAGGTTCTGAGAAAAAGCCTGCACCAACACCTGTGTCCATTTTGGAGCCATCAGTATAGAATGCTATCGCTGATTCACTGGTGTAGGGTTGGTTGTTCAGCCATTCTTCTCTGCTTGGAAAGGCAGTTTGGAATGGTTTATAAAAGTCAAGCTCGGGTGTTGTATAATCTGTAATGATGCTATCAGCCAAGTATTTCTGAAGAATTTGAGCATGTCCTATTGCGCTGTTTTTCCAGGTATTCATCTGGCTTAGCCTTAAGGCGCTATATGCTACGGATTCTTGTACGAAAAGGTCTAGGGGTTTCAGGTTGAGTATCGCCTCCAACCCTGCAGTTAGTGGGGATCTCATGGCACCCGTAATTCCAATGCACGCGAGTCTCTGTACTTTTGTCAGAGTTTTGAGGTTCGTGGTTTTTTCCGTTGCATTCCACCATACCAAATTACCATAGGTTAGTATTGGTCTGATTATCGCCAAATACATCCACCTGATAATTTTTGGACTAGGTCCCGTAGTGATCTAAGAAATTCCGACATTTATTGTCTCAAAGGCTTCATTGCTAGCCCCAAATGGCTTAACGAGTAAGGGAGATTTTTGACCAACTATTGGCCTAAGTGTGTTGGCCTTTCCGACAATACCCTTAGCTTTTCATATTTGTTCTTAGATTCACATCCTTGTCGTTTGGATGTTGACTTCCAACGGCAATGTATAATAAGCTCATTAAATTATGATTGGATTGTCCAATGGGGAATCAAAAACCGTGTAGAATGGAATGCTTTGAAAACTGAATTCTATTTACTTTCGCTAAAGCGTAACCCTCCCCTAATGCCTCTTTCTATGAGTGGCACTTGCATCGAGGAGACTGAAAAGCTTTCAGTTCTAGGTATGGACATCGCAGACCATCTTTTTGAAGTGATCACATATTTGACGTGTCACCAAGAAAGCTGCTAAGTGTTAAGGCTTTCTCCGATGCAAGAAGTTTTTTATTCCATCTGATCTGGTTGTTATAACAATATAAAGCTTTTATTCTTCCGAGGTATAACAGAAACATTTGAGACTCTTGACCACACCGTCGCAATATTTTTTGCCTTTCACTATTTTACCGTTATTTTTATAAACACTGTTCTAGTGAAATAGCTAGCTGCATTCCTCCCCTTAAACAATATATCCGTAATACTCGCACTTCAAGGGATGCCCATCAGTTTACCCTTGAGCCCAACTTCAGACGTACAGTTAAGTTCAGAGAATCTTTCTTTAGCTGCATCACACGAATGTGGAATGCTTTACCCGACTCTATGTTTCCCTCCCATTATAATGTTCAGACATTCAAAACCAATGAGCATCGGTATCTCCTCTTAAATCCTCTCCTACTTTCCTAAAGCACTGTGCTAAAACATTTTAAGGTTAGTTATAATCCCTTTAGTGCGTGAAAATTATATAAAATAAAATGCACGACTGGGTCGCACAAACTTGCTCCTATGTAATAGATTAGGAATTTTGAAAACGAATGTTATTACAGAAACCTGTTCATAAGGATAAAATTAATTTTTTTTATTCATTTAGTAGTAAGAGACAAAAACAGAATGCTATGCAAATATGAATTTATGCAAGAACTAAAATTATAAGTCGTTGTAGTGGTTTCTCAAAAAAAGCTTTAATATACAAACTTTTTAAAAGGTTCTTAAGAAAAAATTTTGGTACGCCAATTTAAAGTATTTATTATTGTTCGAATAAAAATTAAATCTACAAAAAAAAATATTGAGCCGTTTCGGAGGTATCGAATTTAAAAAAAAAATTAAAAATCCAAAAAAAATACTTATTTTAAATGCAATGTGTTTTGAACTTTTTAGAAGCTTCGCTATAAAAATTTTCATTAAGATCCGTTATGTGGATAATGAGAAATTCAAAATTCGAAAAAATGGTTCTATGGTAGGTACAAGCTGTAATATTTTAATTTCAATTTTTTTTTATTAAATTAAAGATCGTAAAAATTAACTTAAAG
This sequence comes from Philhelius festivus, assembly GCA_963931855.1. Taxonomy (NCBI): domain Eukaryota; kingdom Metazoa; phylum Arthropoda; class Insecta; order Diptera; family Syrphidae; genus Philhelius; species Philhelius festivus. The sequence goes on along the minus strand of OZ007555.1, from coordinate 204,203,064 downwards.
AAAAAAAAAATTTATCAAAATTCAAGACGCCGCACTGTGGTCCGAAAAGGAAAATTTCGTGGCAAAAATACTAATTTCGATGTTTTATTTTTAAAGTTTTGTTTTTTATTTCTGATAGAAATATAAACGGAGCTTCAAAAACAGCAAACACAAAAATTTTCCGCTAACTAGTTTGACTTATAGAGCTTTTCAAAGTTGGTCAATTTCGTTCTAGAATTAAAAAAAAAAACAGAAAAAACTAACTTCTTTGTTTTCGTATTTGAAATTTTGGCATATTAAATGTAAAATATTAATTTTCTATAGTTAATTCTAGTTGTATTATTTATGCGTAAATCAAAATTTTAATTAAAAAAAAAAATATTTAATATTTTTAATAAATAAAACAAAAAACACCCTTTTTAGCAGATTTTTCGGTTTGAATAGAGCTACAAAAAAATACTCGCGAGTTTGCGCGGAAAATTGACCATGATAGTTTACCCTAACTATTTCTTAAACCATATGCAAAATTGTAGCTGCAACTATTTGCAACCTTCAGAGAAATTGTAATTTGTTTAAAAAAAGGTCGTGTTCCCAGTACTGACCTTTTGGTCTTAAAAGCAAATTCCCTTATGGAAAATTTCAATTATTTTATTAATTAAAGTAGTCGAGAATGTGAAATTTTCTTTTTAATTAAAAATCGTTTTATTACTATCTTGATTCTGACAAAAAAAACCGCCCACTTCTATGCCCCTTTTTATACAAATGCCAATTATTATTAAAAAAAAATATAAAATATTGTACACAAACTATTGATTACTTTATTGAACATTAAATTTTTTAATCCGCCCACTTTAACGACCCTCTTTGAATAAATCCCCCTTAACTTAAATTATTGTAAATATTTATTGATCTTATTCTAATAGTACCTAGGTAAACATAGATTAACTTGCCAAAAGAACAGGATTAAAAGCTTTATTGCCTGCTCCGTATACAAAGTTGAAAGAATTATTTAATTTTGGATTATTATTTTATGATCTAATAAAACAGGTAGGAATAATAATTTTCTTCCGATACCCCATATTGTTAAGCTTAAATTTCACTTCCTTGTGCATATACATTATGCAGGTATATATAAACTATGACAATGGATATATGTTGTTAGTTTTCAAGAGGCCTTACTGACGAGTGGAGTTTGCAAATTAAATACCAATATGGATATTTCAAACAGAAAAATTTTTGAACATTTTATCAATGTTTCGAATTCTGAAGAATTTGTAATTCTGATCCAAAACCAATACGAAGATATAAGTGACAACGATGAAACGAAAAAGAAACTCCAAAGATTATACGCATCATTTAAAAAAAAATGGATTGTCTGTTTTAGAGTTAAAACAAGATTTCTCTCAAAATTTGAAGAATTTTTGAATGGAACATTTACAATCCAATGTAATGAAATTGAAGACAGTGACGTTTCAAGTACATCAAGAGAAAGGCCTTCGAAATCCTTAGATACATGTTCAGTATATACCAAAAGGAGGAAACTATTGGAAACTACGGCCCATATTTCGACTGAAAATGTTTCCACAGCTCTGAGTATAAAATATAAAAAGGAACACGAAAAGATAAAAGCGGATGCCACAAAAGCAGTTTTTAATGCAAGCCCATTGCGAGTGCAACGGATAAAGGAGAGTATTACCACACCTCAAAGGGATCCAATAAAATACGATGGTCCCAGTGCGCTAGCCTTGTTCTTGGATATGGGGCTGATAAAGAGTTACTGCCCAGAACTAATAGGTCTATTAACTGTTGAAAATGATAACGATGCCGATGAATTTTTTTCTGAAAATTAGATATAAGTATAGTAGTTAATTGTAAACAAATATTTATAATGTATTCTATTTTATTTTGTTAATATAAATTTTATATTATATTTGATTTTTTGTTTTTATTTTTTTCGTCCGTTTACTTTTTTCTTACACTGTATCATATAAAATATATCAGTCAAACAGTTTATAGAATATACTGATGCCCCACAACATAAAAAAATACTCCTTAAAAAATATTTCTGAAATTGGTGCGTTAACTTTAAGCATCCACTGTTGTTATGAATTCACTTGAATAGTTAAAAACTTTTTTTTTACAAAGTTTTAAAAATTTAGGACTGTTTTTAAAAGGTTTACTTTCAGACTTTATTCTGTTAACTCCTTTTTCTAAGAAAATCTTACATCAACCAATTATTCTGAAACACCCTGTAAAGTAATTTTCTTAAAATTCACAATTTGTATAGCCTTGGAAATTACCTTTAAGGGAAAAAAAATTGTTGCGATAGCTTCACGTGTTCAAAAGTTATGATTTTTGCAAAGAAAAAAGTCATTTTGGACCACAGTGCGCCGCGCCGGCCGTTTTCGAGAAAAATACGATTTTTGAAAACCATTTTTTTTATAATTTTTTAGCATTTGTATGGTAGGTACCTTTATTTTTAGGTAAAATAAATTTTTTTTCTCACATCTTGTAGATTATATTAAAAACCTTTTATTTATCAAGTTTAAAAAAAATTTAGCATGGGGTTTTCGAAATATTGAGTTTTGAAAAAAAAAAGTTTTTTTTAAAAATCCAAAATTTTTTTTTGAAAATTTGAGTACCTATACAATTTTTTTTATGTTTTTAAGGAGCTTTAGCAACAAAAATGATCAAAACCGGTTGTACCGTTTTTGGGAAAATCAAGAACAAAAAAAGTTGTTCCATGGGGTGTACCCTCAATAACCATTTTTCAGAACTTTTTTTAACCATTACCTAGCTTTAACTTAATGAAAATTTTTGTATTTTGATTTTTAAAATCTGTCCAACAGTTTTTGAGAAAAAAAATATTTATTAAATTTCGAAAAAACCTCGTATGGCAGGTACCGTTATTTTTGGTCCTCAAAAAAAAAAAGAAAAAAACGAGTGGGGGGGAAAAATTAAAAGTGATATCTACCAAGTTTAAAGAAAATCGGCCTAGCCATTTAGGCTGTAGTCAAACAGATATACAGACAGACAGAATTGCGAGACCCACTTTTTTAGTCTTCGCTATCATCGTTATGTCAACTTTAATCAAAATCTCGAGTTCGATTTTTTTACGAATGCATAACTTGCCTTATAGTATCTACCTATAAGTCGCAAGTATAAAAGGAAAGGATAACGCCCTTGAAAGGCGTCAACCTCTTCTCAAGCCGCCGACATTTCAGCATTTATATTGCTGAAACTTATCAACACTTTAGATGGGCTTGTAAGACATAGGATTATCATATAGGCTTCAATACATGGGAGCCACAATCGCTAGGGTATCACAACGGATCTACATTGATCTAAAAGTGACGGCAACAAGATCAACTGTCAACCCATTTGCCTAACCTTACCTTAGTAGATCGCACATCAGCTCCGTAATTGCCGACATAACTGGACACTGTCTCAAAGGAAGCACACATCGGAGCTTGGCGTTTATTCAAACAATTCTTGCAAAAGCTGTATGGAAGCGGAAGAGGTAGAATCAATTCCTCATGTTCTATGTATATGCCTTCCTCTATCCCATAGACGAAGGCTCTTGGAGTGTTTTTCTTCGAGGAACCAATTAATCTAGCCTTACAAGGAGCTCCAAATGTTTCAAAGAGTAGGAAGAAAATCTCTATAGATAGATGTGGTATCACAATGGACTAGTTCTGGTCCAAGTGTGTCGCTGCAACGCTTCCAGCCACTTTAATAATAATTCAGTGAATGGTGTCCTTGACTGCTTACTTAGATAAGTAGGTAAGATACTCACTCAGTGTATTCTTTATTTCAATACTTCTGTAACCAGACGCATCCCTACCTAACCCCCCTAAATCCCCCGTTATTTTTAATAAAAATTCTGTTCTATTCTTCTAATCCCACTAACTTATGTCTATAAATTCAGGTTTCAGGGTTCTTACCTTAGGTCTTACAGGTCTTTTGTAAAATTATTACTATTTTATAATTTTATTTTATTTTATTTAAAGTTAGGTAAAAATATTATTTTTTTTAGGATTCGTTGAAAGTTACTTAATTAAAAAAGGACAAATCGTCAAAAGTCCGATGGATGTATTTCTAAGTTTGCAAGAGAGGGGTTAGACAAATCGGAAACGGATACCGAAGATTTGGCAAAAAAGAGGAAACAAAAAACATGAATTATTTCGCCTTGCGTGATTGGAATTCATAAAGGATATATAAACATTGTGGGTGTATAGTCAACCTGGCTCTTCGAGTGGAGGAGACTTTTTTGCTTTCTAAAGAACACTCATTCAGACAGAGTCGATTTGTGCAATCGTGATAAGGTGTAAGGACGATGTATTGAAGCGATGGAATGTTCTTTTTATCTATGACAGCGATGTAGGTGCCAGAGCTCTAATATCTGTACAGTCATTAGGTTCAACACCTATTCGGATGTCTTGCTGTGGTATTTGAGAATTTCCTAGATATCCTGGCTTGGAGATTTATTCAGGATTTAGAAAATGTCTTTTTCTGAGAAGTTTTATTCCATTTCCATGGAGAATGAAAGGATTTTTTTTATTTCAAGCTTAAGCCAAAAGGGATACACTATGCCAACCTTCACATAATCTAATAGATTAACCAATTATCTTGGGACTGATAAGGATATAAAGTTGATGATGTGTGGCTCTGTTGGGACAGACATAAATAGTTAATAGATTTCTACGTGAGAATATTCTTGTATGTGTATGAATGTAACTTTTACTTAAATTTGCTTGCCATTGTGAAAAATACCTTATTTGGCATCTTCACATGTGTAACTAGAAATAGGAAGATTGTTCGCAGCACACAAGGAACATTCCTGACTTCATTAAAGGGCTTTATGATTTTTACTATAGTTTATTTTTCAAGGTTTTTATTTAAGCAGTTTATGATTCGCCACTAGAAAATGGTGCCAAGGTCAGAAAATCATTTTAACTTGCGATATAGGTACTATAGGGTGAGTTCTGCATTTGGAAAAAAATAGAAATCGAGATTTAGATCAAAGTTGACATAACGATAGAGAACACGAAAAAACTGGTTCCGTCTGTGTGTCTGTATGTCTGAATGTCTCCAAAACTCTAACGGTACCGCCCTTACAGCCGTAATGCAATATCTTAATTACCTCGAAACGTCTCCAACGATTTTGATAAGAAATAAAATTCACGACTGGGTCGCACGAACTTGCTCCTATGTAATAGACTAGGAATTTCAAAAACGGTTGTTATTAAAGAAAACTGTTCATAAGGATAAAATGAATTTTTTTCAATTCTGTAGTAAGAGATTAAAACAGAATGATATGCAAATATGAATTTATGCAAGAACAAGAATTATAAGTCGTTGTAGTGGTTCCTTAAAAAAATACGCTTTTATGTACAAAATTTTTTAAACATTTTAAAGAAAAAATTTTGGTACGCCAACCTTAAGTTTTTATTATTGTACGAATAAGAGTCTAATTTCCAAAACAAATACTAAGCCGTTCTTGAGATATCGAATTTTTCAAAAAAAAAACTTTTTTTTCTAAAAATTGAAAAAATATTTTTTTTTTAAGTTTTTAAATGCAATGTTTTTTAAACATTTTAGGAGCTTCTTTATAAAAAATTTCATTAAAATATCCGTTATGCCGATAATGAGAAATTCAAAATTCGAAAAAATCGTTCTATGGTAGGTACAGTCAGTAATACATATCTATATTTCAAATTATTTTTTATTAAATTATAAATCGTAAAAATTTATCAAAATAAAAAAAATTTTATCAAAATTTTCGGAACCGTTTTCGAGAAAAATATGATTTTCGAAAACCATTATTTTTAAATTTGTAAGGAAGGTACCGTTAGTTTTAGATAAAACAAAATTTTTTTTCTCAAATCTTGTAGATTACATATGTTAAGAAACTTTTATTTGTTAAGTTTGAAAAAAATCGATCTTGGGGTTTTCGAAATATTGAGTTTCCAAAAAAAAATTTTGAATTTTTTTTAAAATCCAAAAAATTAAAAATTGAAAATTTGAATATGTAATAATATTCAAACTTTGGAGGAGCTTTAGCATAAGAAAAATGATTTAATTCGGCTGTACCATTTTCGAGAAAATCAAGAATAAAAAAAATGGACCCAGGGGGTCTACCAAAAATAACAATTTTTTGGAATTTTTTTTTCAACCATTAGCTAGTTTTAACCAAATGAAATTTTTCAATTTTTAATTCTGTGGGACAGTTTTTGAGAAAAAAAATATTTATAAAATTTCGAAAAAAAACCGTATGGCAATATCTTGATTTCAATTTTTTTTATTAAATTATTATAGATCGTTAAAATTAATCACAAGAAAAAAATTAGCAAAATTCTCAAAAAAAAATTTTGAATTTTTTTTTAAAAATCCAAAAAATAAAAAATTGAAAATTTGAATATGTAATTAGATAATATTCAAACTTTAGAGGAGCTTTAGCATAAGAAAAAATGATTTAAATCGGTTGTACCGTTTTCGATCGAATCAAAAACAAGAAAAATGGTTCCACGGCGCGGCTACCAAAAATAACCATTTCTTGGAATTTTTTTTTCACCCATTATCTAGCTTTAACTAAATGAATTTTTTTTTTATTCTGTGAGACAGTTTTTGAGAAAAAAAATATTTATAAAATTTCGAAAAAAATCGTATGGCAGGTATCGTTATTTTTGGTCATAAAAAAAAAGAAAAAAACATGTAGGTTGTAGGGGAAAAAATTAAAAATGAAATCTAATAAGCTTAAAAAAAAATCGGCCTGGCTTAGTATTTAAGGGCGTGATTCTTGGGTATATTCTAAGAAAAAAATCATTGTTTTACTGTTAGAGCCTGTCGCCAGGTCCATATCCTCAATTTCTGGCCACAAGAAGTCAACTGACATTTTTTTCTTGACGAAAATGCAGTCCATGCTCATATTAGCACACCTAATTTTTTTATCAAAATCGTTAGAGCCGTTTTCAAGATAAATAAGATTTTTCATTATGGGTCCCCTATACACCCATACCGTTAGTTTTTTTTATTTATTTATTTCATCTATGTACAAGCTTAATAGCTTAACAGATTACATGTCTGTAAAAATAAATAGTATACATTTATAAATTTACTTAAAAATAGATACAAATACTTAATATCTTAAGAATAAATAGTATAATACATTCTTAAAATTTTCTCTAGAGAGATATAAGTCAACATGATCATAAATTTTATTGAACTCTCCAATTGACCTTGAAATTGGTTCGTTACTTCCGTAGTTCGTCCTATGTCTGGACTCAAAAAGAATGGATCTTTCCCTCAACGGCCTTGATGGGGCATATATACACATAAAGGAGAGTAACTCAGGACATCTTATGTGGTAGCAAAGAATATCCCGCACAAAAACAATACCGTGAGTTGTTCTTCTGGCTTTCAGAGATTGTAAGACCAAAAAGATTTGCCTGGCTTGGGAAAATGGATGGAAATTCCAGCGCATTTTGTAAAACACATATCTTGTAAAGCGATTCTGAACTCTCTGTATTATATCCGTAAAAATTGTTGACATGGATTCCAGATAACATCCGCGTATTCAAGATTTGGCCTAACCAGTGAATGGGTCGGAAAAATCAGTGGAGTTCCTTTTAATGAACCCTAACATCGAGTTAGCTTTCGCAACAATAGCATTAATATGAAGAGAGAATGAAAATTTAGAGTCAAGAAGAACCCCCAAATCTTTCACTTTTAATGTTCTCTGAAGAGGCTTGGATTGAAGGGAATAGATAAACTCGTAAGTATGAAGTTTTCTATAGAGAGGGAAATTATGAAATTTTTTTTTTATATTTAGATTTAAATGGTTTAAGTTACACCAGTGAGATATATTATCCAGATCCTTTTGCAGCTTGAGGCAGTCATCTGTACGTACAAGTTATTTTTGAAAATAATTTGAGATCATCAGCATAAATGAGACATTTACGAGTACTAAAGTTGATATGATTGACAATGTCATATGTCATCAATGAATATTACAAATAGCAATGGGCCAAGTTGACTACCCTGAGGAACACCAGACGTCCACTTAATTAATCTTGAAGTATATTCCTGAATCTTAACTTTTTGAACCCTGCCAGTTAAAAATGAAGAAATCCATTTGAGTAAGCTTGAATGGATTCCAAAAACATCAAGTTTAAGAAGCAAAATGCTATAGTTTACCGAATCAAAAGCTTTGCTGAAGTCAGTATATATGGCATCGACTTGACTTTTATTTTCGATAGCATCAACAACAAACGATGAGAAACAAGTCAAGTTTGTTATAGTTGACCTAAAACAAAAATTTCAATTTCTTCTCTAGAGAATCACCAAAGACCCTTTAGTACCGAGTTTGAGGCTAATACCTAATACCTAGAGAAGCTTAGGCTGTCGATCGAGGTACAGAGAAACAGACGAACGAACCCACTGTTTTCGTCTTCGCTATGATCGTTATGTCAACTTTGATCAAAATCTCGAGTTCGATTTTTTTTTCCAAGTGCAGAACTTGCCCTATAGTACCTATGTATACCGCAAGTAAAAAATAAATAGTTTTTCAAATGAAACAAAAAACTCAACCCCACTGTAGTATCTCTGTTTGCAATAGGAATAATCAGAGGTAGAGATCGAGTCTCCCAGGGGATCATGTATCCCCAAGTTCCTCTACCTTTAAAATTTTAGATCACATTGTTTTTGAAGGTCCAAAAATCACAATAGGCGGAAAATATCGAGTCAGGTAGAGCATTCCTCGTTCGTGTAGTGCAGATCAAGAAAGAATCTCTACATTCATCAGTACCTACGCACAGTGCGGCCGAATAATTATGCCATAATAATATAAAAACAAAATTTTTTAACCAACTATCAAAGTTATTTCATTTTTGATCAATTTTGTTTTTGTATGACATGACGCCATATTAGGTCGGCCATTTTGAATTTGCTGATTCTGATAACAGATTCGTATATATATACCAATACTATTTACCAATTTGTGGATCATTCTCTACGTTTTTCGACTTTTGGCCGCACAAAGCGGCTTTCGGCCGCACTGTGCTACGTCAGAACTTGGGCTCAATACAAAACTGCTGACTACTTCCTCAAGCTCGAGTAACTATAAATACATTTTTCCAAGTATAATTTGAAAATTTTGAACTAAACTATTTAGGTCAGAGTACACCAAAGCAAGCCATGTCGGGATAGACCCTTACTTTTAAAACAATTTTTTTTTCTAGCCAAGCCAAGAATCATTTCTCTTTTATGTAAATTATGTGTTTGGCACTCTAAGAAATTTTCTTGGGCTTAAGAGCAAGTACGTGCAACCGAGTCGAGGATTTTATTGGTACACAGCTTTCTATTTACGTTATTTCTACTTTTCTTTGTGGACAGTCTTCATTCCGCTGCAGATAAACTGACCGTCCACATGAATATCTGCATTTATGTTTCACAGGACGACACATGTTGTCCTTGATGAAAGACACATCTCGCATCTCGAAATTTTTAACGTTCATTTGGCGGATGGTGGCAAGAGCGGGCAGTTGGTATGGTCGGTCGGCTGACGAACTGTTCTTAGTGATGTGATGGTAAAATACGGCTAAGGTATGTCAGCTGGGTAAATTGTGAACTTTCAGCCGAGAAATTTATTTCGCTTGTTAATGTGCCTTGGGGAATGTGGTGAGCGGTTTATTGCTATAGTCCAGTTTCCTTTGAAGCGCTGGCTGCTGCTTGTACTGCTTCTGTGGCTCACCACTGCACTGTGTCTATTTTTCGTTTTGGACAGAAGAGAATTTTCTGATGATGCTTTGCTTATTTTATGTATTTAATTTTGTATGCATGGGCTTCAGCTTTATGTATACGTATGCTTTGCAATCAGGAAAGAACAATGGGTGTCTCTGAAGCGGTTTTTGCTTTGCCTTAGAGCTGTGTATGGTTACAGCTATATTTATTAAAGTTCTTTTTATGGGATCAGCTTTTGAGGAGTGTATTAATATAATATTCTCTTTAGCGGACAAGCAGTTGCTTCATAGTTGTGTAAGGAGGTTCTGATGCAGCGAACTCTTTGAATTATCTTTTTTTTTTAGATTTTTGTTAAAAGGTTTTTAAAGGTGATATGCATAAGGTTTTTAAACCGAAAATCAAAGAATATTCTGAGTATCTAGTATCTAAACACTTTGAAGATGCACTGGTCTTTTTTTCAGGATATGAGACACGATAGTAGTATTCTTGGTAAAGGCAACATTTTATGAGAAAATTGGTGTTTCTTTTACATGTACTATTTCTGGTGGTAGATCGGGCTTGTTTCTGCGTACTGGTCCAACTAGTGTGATCTGTTTCTCAGGTAATCTTTGCTCCCTTAGCCCTACAACCAAATCAAGAACTACATGCATACCCTGATTTCTTTCATCTGTACTTCCGAGTTCCTTTCCTGTATAAGGTTCCATATTCCAAGCATAGCTCGTTGCAGAATCACAAAGTACCCAAAACATGATTTCGTAATTCGCAGACTTTGATAAAATATACTGTGTGATGTGCTTTTTGCTTTCCAGCCGAGGTTATGCTCGACAGTCTGGCCAGAGTCGTACTGAAGAAAACACGAAACTTCAGAGGAAAAGGTCTTCAAACTTTATTACAAAATCTTTATTGGAAATAACTCTTATATCTATAACACACAATATTCTGTTACTAGTATTTCAATTAATAATTCTGGTAATCGAATGATTCACGGGTGTCAACTCTTTTGGACTCTAGTCTTGCTGTTTCGTATCAGTTATACTGGTTCCTGAGGATTCGGATTCCGGTTTTAGATTCTGGTACTTAGTTTTGGATAATCTAGCTTCGGGTGATTCGGCTTTAAGAACTGGTCCTATTACTATTAACTCAGGCTTATAAGGTTATCGGACGGTACTACGTAGCTGGTCGCACTCAAAACAGCAGGCTAAAACGTTCTGGTACATCAGCGGGTACTACGCCCCTGGTGGCAATTAGGACGTTTGACTTTTAACTAAGGCCCCTTACCACTGGTGAAGCATTAGTAGGAAATAGCTGAACAATCTCGCCCACCTAACTTTTCTTTCAACGAAACCTTTTACCTCTGGTGGGGGGAAGCTCCGAGAAAGCTAAAATGATCGAATCGCCTACTCTACGACTCGAGCTTAAAATCAAATATTCTAGGTTGCCTGACTTTGCCTCTGATCGAAGGGGTGATTTTCGTTCATCCAAGTAGGTCCTCATGTTACATTTTCAGTAACGACTGAATGTGAACTGTATAAGTGATGAATGAAAACTTACAATATCGTAGATTTTCCTGTGTGATGTATTTTTTGTCTAAGGCTGAGATTTTGCTCGCCGGTTTACCGGGGTTCTATCTAAAGTAGTACTAACTTCAGATTTTAACGTCAATATTCCTTTATTTATAAAAACTATCGAAAAGCAAATTTTAATTTAATTTACATTTATTAATTTACATATATGTATATAATTTCAATGGTTAAATGTCTTCTTTGCTGGTATCCTCGGTTTGTGCTTCCATGAATATTCGCCTTCCTTAGATTTTCATTTATTATTCGTCTTGCCACTGACCGCAGGTGGAGGGCTGTTCCTTCACACTAGATGCTGGCAGTCTTCAGATGGGTCCGGCAATCATAGAGGATTCCGGCGAATCAACAGACGAATCTGGCAAATCAACGGACGAATCCGGCAAATCAACGGACGAATCCGGCAAATTGCAGATGAATCTGGTAAATCAACAGACGAATCCGGCAAATCATCGGACGAATCCGGTAAATCAACGGAAGAATCCGGCAAATCACAGACGAATCTGGTAAATCAACGGATAAAATCCGGCAATAACTTGTGTTAATTTGTTTGAGACCCCTTACCACTGGTGGGGGGAAGTCTTCAAACTATTTCACTTAATTACCTTCCTTTGCTGGATCTTGATGTTCCCTTGTTCAAAGTTCGCCACACTTTATTACTCGATGTTGCCCTGGTAATAGTCCACCGCACTCTGTGCTTTTGGGTCTTGTGAATAAAAAAAAAGTTAAAGCTTTTTTTGGAGGAAGCTAAAGCCAACTAGTCATAGCTTTTACTAGCAGCTAAAGCTAGACAGTACTAGCTTAAGCTTTGTTTTATGTGAATAAAAAAATAATAACGCTAAATAGCTTATGCTGGAAAATTCTAGCTTAAGCTTCGTAATTTAAGGTGTTCGTTTTTTTATTCACATGTTTCGGCTAGTTAGCTTTAGCTAAAACTGGTACATGTATAACCGAAAGGAAGGTTTTTTTGCCTCAATTTGTTATCTGTTCTACAGGGCAACAATTGTTTTCGGCTAAAAAATGTTTTTAACATTTCGTATGTCAGTTTCTAGGTCTATACGTTCAAAGTCCTATTTTTTGAGATATTCCCTTATGTTTAATTAACAACTCGCACAAGTTAATACTGAAAATAAGAACTAGTCAAAGCTTTCTAGACAGGTCGAAAAAATCTTGAAATTTTTGTAGCTTTAACTATAATATTCTAGTTTAAGCTATTTTTATTCACACAAATTGAAGCTTAAGCTAGGAAAATAAGCTAAAACTAAATGAATTTAGCTTTGGCTATTTTAAAATAGCTATTACTAGAAAACATCTTTAACTAGCTAGCTTAAGCTTATTTTTATTCACTAAAAATCAAGCTTTTACTTAAAAATCCAAGTTTCAGCTTTAGCTTTTTTTTTATTCACAAGGCCCTTTGTCGAACGTATGGCGGTCTTTTATTATACTTCTCAACCAAACTATGTGTGAGCTGTAAAGCTATGAAGTGCACATTTACACACAATATGCCCTCTTTCGCGACGTCATCGCTATTTTCTATCAATAAACATTATTTTCCTCCACATACATTTAATGGTGCGGGCGATGGATGGCATCCTATTAACTATACGTTATCTGTTACTACTTAGGTTGCAGGTGGGTGGTAAGAGGGTAACCAGTTCTTCAGTTCTTGTATGAGCCTTAACTCACCATCGTGGCTCTAGGCCATAGTTGATAATACAAGGGGGCGACCGGAAAGAGGAAGAAAGATTTCTCCTTTTATTGCTCGCAAACCCACCATCTAGGTTCTTGATCGTTGCCCAGTTGCTGCTTTCAGTGGAGTTTCTCCTTCTTCGTAGATAACCTCTTGCTATCAATTCACCACTCCTAGTAGTTGTTGTTGGTATTGCGTAGTTTGTGTGGTGTAACGTGTAATTGTGCTACTGATCTATTTCCACTGACAAGCTCCTTTCTAATCAGTTCCTGGCCTGGCCATGGCTTGCAGTAAACACATGCCGTGGGAGCATGTTGTCGCTTTGGTAAGTATTTCCTTTATGTTATTTTTCCCAGGTCCGTAGCATGGGGGTTGTCTTGGTTAGGTTAATATGGGACCTTGTTGGATAGAGGATTCAGGGTTGGAATAGGGTTTAGCTGTGGTGAGGTAGCGGAAATAAACGATTAGACAGGTCCGTAGCTAGAGGGGCGCAGAGTTGTAATGCTTCATTACACCTGTGAGATGTGTCCATTGCGCATGTTAATTGAAACAATAAAGTAACAACAAAGTGGAGTAGCATGGAACGCTTCGTTACAACTGTCGGAAGGGACATCTTCCTCTGAATGCTACAAGTTTTTCGTCTATGGTTATATTTTCGAATGGGCTGTAAGGCTTCGGTAATATTTCAAATCAATGATTCCACAATTCACGTATATGAGTAAATTTGTCCAATAAACGCCGTTTACTTCGAGTTCCTCTGTTATCGATCTTATTTTTGGAAAGTCTTCATTGTCTAAGTTGCTGCAAATATTGGTCTTCCTTTGTGAGAGTTTCATAAACTTTCAGAGGTTTCGTTATTTGATCGAAAAATACCAGCCAATTAAATAAGGCCAATAAATAAAACCACAGTGCAGTTCTATAAAAAATATCAGTCCATTTTTCATTAAATATGCAATTGCCCTCAATGAGTGAATAGCCTGTATGGTACGTTCTAAAGGATATTGAAATTCTTGGGGACGAATAACGTGTCAATGCTGGCATCAAGCTTATAATGTTTTCCCTCGAGGCTCTTCCGGCACTGATTTCAAATGGATTTCATTGCCAGGCGGCTATTAGTGACATTTCGTCAATTGTCACGAAGTCAAAACAGTTATCTCGTTGCCGTAATGAATTAAGATTGATCATAGAAACAAATTCAGTCATCCTTCGATGTATCTACCGTGTCCCGTGACATTTATGGAAATGAAATGGCTGATGATTTGGCCAGAAACGGTGAAGCAAGTCAAATTGTACACTGGCTACTTATGCTACTGGAGTAGGCAAAGCATAGAATTCACAAAAGTTTCCTCAAGACCGCAAATGATAGATGGTCAACACTTGGCATCAAAATGGGCATCGGCACATCTGATTTATGCAGAGGGTCTCATGACGAAAAGGTGAAAGAAGGGGGCTTATTCACTTCCGTTGTGAATACCCCCAGAACTAAAAACGGTGCCCTACGAGACGACAAACTGGACGTCTCGTTTTTGCCCCTAAGTAGCATCCTTAACTTGATTCAAATATCAGTATGAATCGGGCAGGCACTTTTCACCTTAAATCTCCATTAAATCCTTCCCCTTACACATCCCATAGACAAGACACATTACGTAAAAGCTTCGAAGCTTGGTGATACGGCATGCCGCATAATCACCCAACCTAACCTTACCTTTCACTTATTTTCAAATAGGAAATAACAAGTTCAGGTTCCAATCAAAGGCATGTACTACGAGTATTAGTAACTAAATGCCAATAAATTGTATAAAGTCACTGTAAGTAAGAAACAATGCAACCGCACAACAATTACTGAATAACCTGTGAATAAATAAAAATGCAATGGATGTTCCGTTAATACGGTATGGTCAATTTTTACTCGAGGTCTGTGATTGTTAAAAAAATGTGTACTTCATAAAGTAAATAAATTTTACGCTAGATATATTAAGTTCAAAGCTTTAAAAAATAGTCATGAAACATCAAATTCCTAAAAATTTTAGTCTTATAGAAAACCCAATTTTATTCCTAAAACGGGTCAAAACTGACCCGAGGACCCCATAAAGCTTGGTTTCATGTGGAATTTCCGATGAGACACTGGGCCCTGGCTCTGGCTCGCTGCGACTCATTCAGAATAATCTGAAGCACTCTAAATGTGCTTCCGATGATCTGCGAGTTTTCCTGAGAGAAGAAAATACTGATGAAGCTACCAGACAAGAACTTTGAATAAATAGTCTTAGAGTGAGAAACCTGCACAACCACAAATATGACCTGATTTATAAAACCACGAACCCAGTCCAAGATAAGGATAGAAACATTTGAAAGCTTTTGTGTGTCCTAATATTAGCACACCCGATCTGACAGTTGTCAGGCTGGAAGACAAAAATGCACAAAGATCGACAGGCACCGCCTGAAGAGCTGCGAACCCTATCAAAAGAAGCCAATACCAGGAGGACTTACTTTTTAATTGCAAATGATAGTAATGCACGACATACACTCTGGGATAGTTCATAGATCGAGGTGAGTTCCTTTTCGATTTTTTAACTGAAACTTCCACTGTGAATTTTCACAGCTTGGAAAACTATGAAGGATGGGAGAGTATCCCCTCTGAAATCTTTTTTGGACCACAGATGGATTTTCTTCAACAAAAATTTTGAAGCCGAAGTTCCTTTACCTTTTACAAATCACAAAAGAATTGACTAGAAGAAGGCCAGTCAGATAGTTATAATTCTAAACTGCGAAATATACCAAATCTGAGAATAGATTCAATTATAGACCAATGTAGAGTCAACATCGAAATCATTTGAAGCGCCAATGAATTTTGTTTTTAAGGTCTCTTGCCCAATCAAATATAGCCACAAATTACTCCCACTTTGGTGAAATGAAGTTCTGTCTATCCTGAGGAAAATGACAAAAACAATTGTTAATATCTGCCATACACATACGTTTTACTTACTTTACTTACTTTAGATGGCGCTCACAGTCCAGTGTGGACTACGGCCTCACCCAACAAGCCCTTCCAGCTAGCTCGGTCCCTAGCTAGCTGCCTCCAGTTACGCACTCCAAGTTGGTTGAGGTCGCTTTCCACTTGTGCGCGCCACCTGAGGTGGGGTCTTCCTCTGCTGCTCAGACCATCAGGGGTGGATTCGAAGATTCGACGGGCTGGTGCGTCGGTGTCCATACGCTCCACGTGTTCCAGCCATCTCAGCAGTTGTATTTTCAGCTTCTTGACTAGGTCAACGTCGCTGTAAAGCCCGTACAGCTCGTTATTCAACTTCTCCTCCATACTCCATCGATACAGACTGGACCGAAGATCAAACGAAGAACTTTTCTTTCAAAGCACCCAAGCAGATTTTCATCCGTTTTAGACAGTGTCCTTGCTTCTGCCTCATATGCAGGACCGGGATGATGAGGGTCTTATACAAGGTCTCCTTGGATCCTTGAGATAGGGCTTTATTACTCAAATGCCTTCTTAGCCCGAAGAAACAGCGGTTGGCAATAGTAATTCTTCGCTTGATCTTCGCACTGACGTTTTGCGATATTATAGTGGAGCCCAGGTAGACAAAGTCTTCGACGACTTCGAAGTTCGCTCGCTTTGTCCAAGCAAACAGTTGAACTGACTTTTGAAAAATTGTACCTCTATTGTTGACGTTTGAGTTTCGTACAATTGCTTCAAGAGCGATGTTAAATAGGTTGCATGATAGCGCGTCGCCTTGCCTCAGACCTTTATCGACATCAAAGGGTTCGTTGGTGTTCTTACCGACCTTGACGGAGCAGCGAGATTTCTCCATCGTCATCCTGCACAAGCGGACGAGCTTGGCAGGGATTCCGAGATGAGACATAGCTCTATATAGTTTTTCTCTGTCCACGCTATCATACGCGACTTTGAAATCGATAAAGAGGTGGTGTGTATCGATTTGGAACTCCTGGGTTTTTTCCAAAATCTGTCTAAGTGTGAACATCTGATCCAGGGTAGATTTTCCGGGCCTAAAACCACACTGATAGGGGCCGATCAACTCGTTGACAAACGATTTTAGGCACTCACACAGTACAGACGACAGGATTTTGTATGCGACGTTGAGGAGACTTATACCTCTGTAATCGGCACACGTCAAAGCATCTCCTTTCTTGTGGATGGGGCATACTATGCCGAGGTTCCATTTATTGTGCATACTTTCATCCGACGAAATTTTTGAGATGAGTTGGTGCCTGCTCCCTACCAAGTCATCCCCACCTGCTTTGAATAGTCTAGCTGGCAAGCCATCCGCGCCAGCACCTTTTTACGCTTTCAGCTTGGCTATCGCTGACTGCACTTCATTTAGGTCGGCTGGACGGAAATTTTGACCATCATCGTCCAGCTTGAATGGAATGTTCCGCCTAGTTGCGGAATTTTGGCCTTCCTCGCCGTTCAGCAGTCTGGAAAAGTGTTGTTTCCAGATCCTCAGCACGGACTGCGAGTCCACTACCATATTCCCACTCTCGTCCGACAGGCTTCCGTTCTAGCTTAGTAGCCCTGGGTGGATTGCCTCACCCTTTGATAAAACTTTCGAACATCCCCTCTGCCGGTACAGTCCTCAATAGACTCGACCGCCCGCTTCGCATGCTCTCTCTTTTTCTTCCTTAGAAGTCGGCGTTCCTCCCTTCGTCTTTGCCCGTAGAGCTCCCGGGCAGCTCTCTCAGCAGCTCTGGTTCTTGCCTGCAGCATTAGTTGGTAGGACTCGTTCTTTGCTACATGCGCCAACCTGCATTCTTCATCAAACAAGGGGTTTCGTTGTGGTGGCCTTGTGAAACCCAGCACATCAGTGGCGGCACTACTGATGGCATTCTGGCAGTGTTTCCACAGGTCCTCTGTAGATGAAGCTGGAGGCGGGCTTGCTGAGAGATTAAGAGAGACGCGGCCTGCAAAAGTCCTGGCGACCTCCGGCGTTCTTAACCTCGTGACATTGAATCTTTTCAAAGCATCCGTCCGTCGTTTTGGCGTCATGGATATCCGCATCCGTACTTGGGCTACCACCAAGTAGTGATCCGAATCTATGTTGGCCCCTCGGAATATTCGGACATCCAGGATATTGGAAGCATGTCTCGCGTCTATCGCAACATGATCAATCCGGTTAGTTGATCCGGAGACCGCCAGGTCCCTTTGTGTATATTGAGGTGCGGGAATCGAGTGCTAGCTATGATGAAATTTCGCCCCGCCGCAAAGGCAATCAACCTGAGTTCGTTACCGGAAGTGTTGTCGTGCAGGCTGTGTTCTCCGACTATCGAACCAAAGATGCCCTCCTTTCCGATCTTGGCGTTGAAGTCGCCATATCATACGTTTTCTCGAGAAGGTCGTAGAATTCTTCTTTGGTTGAGTCATCTTTTTCTTCCGTTGGGGCATGGACACAGATCAGCGTCACGTTTTTGAATTTCGCTTTGATGCGGATTGTGACCAGGCGCTCGCTCACATTTCTGAAGCTCAAGACTTCTTGCCTAAGTCTTCCCCTTACCACAAATCCACATCTAAAAAGCGGCTGACCCTGCTCCTTGTAGCACTCGCCGAAGTAGATGTCACACGTTTTCATCCTTCGTATGCCCTGTACATCCCATCGCACTTCCTGGATGGCTGTAATGTCAGCCTTTAGCCTCTCCAGGCTCTCCACTATTTGTTCGGCAGGACGTGGCCTGTTTAGGATCCGGACATTCCACGTGCAGAACCGAAAATCGTTGTCCTTGTTTCGTTTGCCGTGGTCGTCAACATTAAAATCATCCATATCTGAGACTTGTTGTTGTTTCGGAACCGGTTTGTTTTTACGTGGTAGGGAAGTTACCCCGACGCACAACCCCCGACCTGGAGGACCAGACCCTTATTTTAACTTCAAGGGTAGGGAGCCGGGCTAATCCGCTCCTTATAGGCCTGAGCTACGAGTGTGTAGCTAAGATCCATTTACACGTGTATGGCTCGTGCAGGGCACATCAACACCATTATAAAAAAGGAGAAAATTGACTGGGCAATTATTACTTTCAGTCAATAGAAGTCCCTAGATCTGGATGGAATACTGCCAGTTATGCTACAAAAAATGCAATCTTTTTTACCTATGCACCCGAGTCCTGGATACAAGTAAGAGTGGTTTTTGTCGCGAAAGTCGGTAGAAGGGGCCATGAGTTCGCAAAGAATTTCTGGCTTCTTTTGTGATTAAAACTTTGGAGTGCATTCTCGACATCCATATTAGAGTTATTTTTAACGAAAGTGCTCTTGGAAAACTCTCAACATGCAGACATTAAGGGTAATTCCACAGAAACGGTCCCTTCATGAGGTAGCGTTCACAATTGAAAAAACTACTAAATTTAAAGAACCTAGGCATCAGTAAAGATTTTAAAGTTATGTTTCCATCAAAAAAGAACTGGGATGACGACGGACTTGGACCCAACTGTGTTTACTGATGACTCAAAGATGGATTCTAGGCTACCCGGCTTTGCTAGTGTTTTTCGAGCTGAATTACTGGCTATCAGTCAGGCGGCTGTTAAAGACATTGATTCTAGAAATTCTAGTACAACATCCTCCAAATTGGTCCAGCAATCTCGGGATGAACTTGCTGGCCTCAAAATTAACCACAATGCCAATGTTTGTGCTCCGGGTTATTGTGTATGAATAGAAATGAACGGGCGGAAGAGCTGGCTAGGCAAGGATCAGCCTTTCATAACTCAATTGCGTAAATAGGCAATATTCTCCCAATTCGTCTTAGCCAATCAAACCTTAGAGCAGTTTAACTTACTGCATTGTATCTAGAAAGATCTGACTCACCTATTATATCCCCAACACTTGATCTGATATGCTGATCCAGGCAAAACATAGCGAGGATCGGAGTTACTTTTAGCAGACACTGGCCATAGTACAGATGGCTTCGTGACCGTTGATTGTGCAATAGCCAACACATGAAAAGAGACATCAAAACTTACTAGATCATTTCTTCTTTTTGAACTTAATCCAAACTGGATGAGGCCGTAAGAATGTCCACAACTCCCCATATCAATTCCATCCACAGATTCATATGAGTATGAGTTATGGTATCAAAATAGCGCACTTCAGAACTAATTCGGTCACAGGCTTAGACTGCTAGTGGTCGCGATTCCTACCTACCTACCTACGTTTCTCATGAAAAGTAGCCTCTGATCTAAGCCGTTTTGGCAATTCAAAATAAAATGCACGACTGGATCGCACGAACTTATCTTATATCTTATCTTGAATTTAAGATAAATTTTCTTATAATTATAAAACATGGATTTAATGAGATAATAATGTTCAAATGCATAAAATTGCCGTCTGATTTCTAGAAAAGTATGAATTTATGCAAACAAACTTTAAAAAATCGTTTTATTATTAAGTACATTTTTTATATAAGGAATTTCTTTAAAATTGTTCAAGAAAAAAATGTGGGATGTGAATTTTAAGTATTTAATAATATTGATTTTAGAAAATAATTTCAAAAAATAATCGTTCATGAATATATTGATTTTTCAAAACAAATTTTTTTTCAAAAAACCCAACAAATATTTTTTCGAATATTTTTATACTTATACAATATTATTTTAAACTTAAGGGGACTCCTGCTGAACATTTTTGGTTAAAATCGTTAGAGCCGTTAATGAGAAAGTCGAATATCAAAAAAAAAAAACGGTTCTATGACAGGTATCTACAGTTAATAACATTTTGCCCCAAAATTTTTTTTTTAACCAAAATATAGTCTGGACATGGACTATCACAACTAATTTTTTCTTGTCGAAATCGTTAGAGCCGTTTTCGAGATAAATAAGATTTTGCATTACGGGTGTATGGGGGTACCGTTAGGTCTGGAGCTAAGAAAAATATTTCAATTTCTCCTCTAGAGAATCACCGAAGACCCTTAACTACCAAGATTGAAAGAAATAGGTCCAGTGGTTTAGGCTGTAGTGAGAGGTACAGACATACAGACACACTGAAACATGTTTTTTTGTGCTAAATTTTACTTACAATTTTTATACAAAAAATGAATATGCAAATTATTAGTATTTAATAAAATACATTTTAAAACGTAATTTAAATATTTAATCGTGTATCGGTTTTCAAGATATTAAATTAAAAAAAAAAAAAAATTGTATTATTTTTTTTAAAATCCAAAAACTATTTTTTCGAAAAAATTTTTAGTTTATATTTTTTCAAATGCAATGCAGCTCCTGTATACAAATTTTGGTTAAAATCATTAGAGCCGTTGCACAGAGGAGTATATTGGGCCAATTCTTGGCCAAAATGGTATTTTTTGTTTTCGATTACCAACCCTGGTTTGTTATTTTTTTTGAAGCTTAATAGTAAACAAATAAAAATTTAAAACACACAAGGCTTTATCTTGTCAAAGAGTGCAACGCGAGCAGTCGAAAGTTAACAATTGTGTAAAGTGTCAAATCACTTTTGGAGAAAGCGCCAATTGAGTGCATAATTGAAAGTTTTGTATTTTTTATAAATTTGTTTTTTTTAATTTCAATAACTATGGATAATTGCAGACCGGGTATTTATTTAACTATGTAACATATGTTTTGGATTTAACTCATGTGGTTTTGTGTGTATACAGGGTATAATTTAGCATTACGTGAATTGTTAGAAAATATGCGTTTCTTTTTTGTTTAAAAAGCATTTTAATATGTTTCTAAGTGTTTCTAAGCAGTAAAATTTGTTTTGTTTTGTAAAGTTATAAATATTGATGTGTGTAGAAAAGGATTCAGCCGCCCCAAAGAGCCCTTTCGTAAAATATTGTGTTTTGTTTGTTGGTACATGCCATATTTGGAAACTATTTTTTTTGCTCATTTGCTTTAAATACATAAATAGGACCTTCTGGATTGAGGTTAATCGCTCGAAATGAGTTGTATAATATTATGGAAAGCTCAAATGAGACAAAATTTGATGATAAGCTCAATTTTATGCAACAGGAAATTTTAAGCACCTATACAGAAAATGATAAGATAGCCATTGCAAAGCAAAGATTATCGCTCATTAAACACCAATTTAAAGAAAAATGGATAGCTGCTCGAAAAACAAAAACAAGTTTTGAGAAAAGTAATGTGAAGTGGCTGAATGGGATGGTATCGTTACCTATTACAGGTTTGTCAAAAATATCATCTATTATTTTCAAGAGTTTAATTTTCTGATAGGGATAAGCCGAGGTCGTCCTCTAAAATCTTTTGTGGAATCAAGTGACAGAAGTAAAAGACGAAGAACCGAAGACCTTCGATCAAAAGATGTAGAGGAGCTGGCTTATGCTACACAAATGAAGCTGCGCGTGACGGGCAATGTTGATGCGTCAAAAATAGTTAAAAACCTTATAAAAAGTCCTCAAAGAGCAACAAAATATATCACGGCCGTCAATACGAGTACGGAAAACCAAGCATGTCAGTTATCACCTTTACGGGCTCTGTCAATGTTTACAGAAGCAGGACTTACAAAAGCCCAGTATGAGATTGTTAGAGAAACTAACAAAAACTTCTTTCCTTGCTATACTCTACTACAAAACGTTAAAAAAGAATGCTACCCAGAAATACATTCCATAACTGAGACATGTGCTGAAGTGCAAGTGCAAAAGCTGATGGATCACACAGTAAGTCGTCTTATCATACATCTTCGGGAAGCTGTGGATCTTTTAAGTGATGAAGAGAAAAAAACATTAATTTTAATAAGTAAGTGGGGTTGTGATGGATCCCATCAGAGCCAATATAAAATGAAATTTGAAAATGAAGCTGATTCTGATGCTAATATTTTCCAAAGCTCTGTAGTTCCACTTCAGCTAGCTTATGGGCCTGAAAAGAAGATTCTTTGGCAAAACCCAACCCTCTCATCCCCTCGTTACTGTCGACCAATAAGAATTCGATTTATAAATTCGATATACGAAATAATTAACGAAGAAATAGATTACATACAAAAACAAATAGAAAAACTTTCTTCTACAGAAGTTGATGGTTTCAATATAAAACATAAAATGTTATTCACCATGGTAGACGGTAAAGTATGTAATGCCGCAACTCATAACAAATCTACAGCAAGATGTTACATATGTGAAGCACCATCCTCCGAGTTTAATAATTTAACAAAAAGGAGACCATGTAAAAAAGAAAATTTAAACTTTGGTCTCTCCTTGCTTCATGCCCGCATACGGTTTTTCGAGCGTATGCTACATGTAGCTTACAGGTTACCTGTGAAAAAGTGGAACGTGAGATTAACGAATGAAGAGAAACAATTAGTGGAAAACAAGAAGAGAGATATTCAAAATCAGTTCAAGCAACAACTGGGACTTTTAGTGGATATACCTAAATCAAATTTTGGTAACACAAATGATGGTAACACCAGCAGAAGATTCTTCGATTCGTACGAAGTATCAGCTGCTATAACAGGACTTGACAAAAATTTGTTATATCGTCTAAAAATTGTTTTAGACACTCTGTGTTCTGGATTCCACATAAAAATTGAAGAATTTGAAAGATATTGTCAAGAAACTGCCGAATTGTATGTTCTTCTATATAAATTTTATCCTATGTCTCCAACAATGCATAAGGTTCTCATACATGGATCTGAGGTAGTTAAGAAAGCCATTTTTCCAATAGGACAACTTTCAGAGGAAGCTGCGGAAGCACGGAACAAACACATAAGGTTATTCCGATTAAGCTATTCCAGAAAGTTTTCTCGGGTTACCTGTAACACAGATGTATTGAACAGGCTTCTTTTAACATCGGATCCATTAATAACAGGCATGAGATCTTACAAATGTAAATAGAAGCCATTATCAGCAGATGTATTAAGGTTGCTATCAGAAACTGGCTGTTTAATATTTGATAGTGATGAAAATAGTTCTTAAAATTAATAAAAATGTTGTTTCTTTAAATAAAAATACTTATCATCTTGTTTATTTTATTTAAATATGAAATTAAAAGCAATACATTACTGATAGAGATATAAAATATTTTTGGCCAGGTTTCAGACCCAAATACCACACTGTGCGTTGGTGAGAAATTCGAAAATCAAAAAAACGGTTCTATGACAGGTACCCCTAATAACATTTCCCCCCAATTTTTTTGTTGACCAAAATGTAGTCCATGTCTATAATATCACACTTATTTTTTTTTTTATCAAAATCGTTAGAGCCTTTTTCGAGATAAATAAGATTATGCATTATGGGTGTATGGGGGGTACCGTTTGCTTTGAAGCTAAACAAAAAATTAATATTTCTCCTCTAGGGAATCACCGAAGACCCTTAAGTACCGAGTTTGAAGAAAATAGGTTCAGTGGCTTTGGGTCTAGATCGAGGTACAGACATACAGACGTACAGACAGACAGACGGAAGTGTCGGACCCAATTTATTCGTCTTCGCTATCATCGTAATGTCAACTTTGATCAAAATCTCGAGTTCGATTTTTTTTTCAAATGCAGAACTTGAACTATAGTACGAGTATCTACCTATGTATATCGCAAGTAAAAATTATTTACGCGTTCCTGAAAATGTTTCTCTTATAAGATTCAAATTAAATTTTTGCAAGGAACATTTTCAAAATTCCAAACAAAGATGTTCTCCAGCAATTCAATGCTATATTCCAATTTTATAAAAACTCAAAATTATTCAATAATTCGAGTATCTACAAGCTATGGCAACTCCAAAGGAATGGCTTATCTATTATAATGGATAAGAAATTGTTTCTTTGTGTAAATTTTATTTGAACAGTCAATTTAAATTGGGCGAACAAACAAAACCAACAGACAAACGGACAAAGACATCACATCTTCTTTAGCAACATTTCAAATACAATTTACTTCCTGGAAAGTTTTTATCTCAACAAAACATAAAACAGCCTCAAGTTATAAGATACAATAGTTACGCTACTTGCTACTGCTGCTGCTGCTACTCTGTGACTATGTTTCATTACATTTAAGGTAGTTAGTTACTCTCCGTTTTACTTTGGGATATCAAACGAATATAACATTTCTAACTATTTGCAATTTACTTACAAAGGCTTTTGCAATTATTTTACGCCTTGGGGTATTTATAATTATAATCCACATTATGTGAGCTCTTCTTGCCTTAGTTAAGTGTACCACCGCATTTCCATTTGGCAAAAGGACCATCCCCAACGAAGTCAAAATGGGGTCCGAAATATAATTTTAAAATAAAATGAAATGGCCCCGAGAAAGAGATGAAAAGAGTTATTTCAAAATGGTGAATGTGAGTTTCGTTTTCCCTTTTAGGGTTTAAATAGAGTAGTCATCTTTAGCTTTTTGCTTTAATTTATTTAAAAATATCAAATAAAGAGGCTATATACAAGCAAAAAGAGATACCAATTTAGTATTTTGTTTTTGAATATTTTCTAATGTTCGTGGGCTAAGAAAGAATTTTTTTGAAGTTTGAAGTGTTAAATACATACATGACAAGCCAGCTGTTTTGGTACAAGCTGAAACACAGGTTTGTGAGAATACTGGGGCCAAAGCACCGCATCAGTTTTCGAGTAATACGTGACTGAAAGGTATGAAAGACACTAGCAGCACATTTTAAAACTCTTTTGTCGCCTGACGTTAATCACCGTACTTTCCCTTAAGCTCTACCCAACGTTATTGTTGATGAACTGGATGGCCCAATATCTTTGTTTGAACTAGATTCAACTCTTCATAAGATGAAAAAAAATAAAAAACAAAACACCTAGAATTCCAATAGAATTCTACAAAAATAGTACTGATCAATTAAAGAAATATCTTCTGTTATACTTTAACAGATTATATATCGCATCGTATGTGCCAAACAATCTCAACAAAGCAGTTACTTTTGCAATTTACAGGAGCGGAAATTGAAACCTACAAGAAAACTACAGAAGAATTTCTATTCTAAAGACTTTGAGGAAGATTCTTACCTCAATTCTCTACCACTGGCTTACCAAATGGATCGACGACATAAACCTTCTAAGCATGTTTCAGGCCGGTTTTTGGTCGGGTTTCTCAATGATGGACCATATCTTTACATTGACAAGTATATTGCTAGAAAGTCAATTGAAAAAAAGAAAAAAATTAGACACTCACTTCGTAGACTTTAAAGCAATATTCGACAAGGTAAATATACAGGCTTTGATTTACAAGCTCTCAACGCTAGCAATCTGCCAGAAATTCTTGATGATGTATACTTTAACTTTCTTGTTTCATATAAAATGGAACGGATTTCTCAGAATAGTTTGAAACAACGACAAGTGTTTCCCAAGGCTGCATTTTAAGTCTATTACTTTTTGCTTTATTTATTGATGATATTTGTGATGTACTTCCAGGAAGAATACCTTCTGCCGATATACAAAACAAATGAAAGTCCTGATCTACGCTGACGAATTAG
Source organism: Philhelius festivus (assembly GCA_963931855.1). Taxonomy (NCBI): domain Eukaryota; kingdom Metazoa; phylum Arthropoda; class Insecta; order Diptera; family Syrphidae; genus Philhelius; species Philhelius festivus. The sequence goes on along the minus strand of OZ007555.1, from coordinate 204,176,689 downwards.
TGTTACTAGCTGACAACCCTCTCACCCTGCAGTTGCAAATCAGTAGGCTGAATACTTTTTGCGAGAAATGGCAAATGGGGTGTAGTCGTCAATACAAGCAAGACTAAGGTGATGATTTTTAAGATGAGCCAAAGGAGGAGGCAGCCCGAAGAATATTAGTCCCTCAATAATGTGGACATTGAAGTTGTGCAAGAATTTAAGTAAATCTATGTTTTAATTACGCATAATCTCAATTTTTCGAAACACGCTAAACAAAAAAGCTATGAGGCCAAACTAGTTTTGATCATAATGTGGCCCAAGTTCTTTGCAAACTAGGACATCGATCTCATGTCAAAATACCTTGTTTTTCAAGCAACGGTCAACACAATGTACATTATGTGCTATGGTGCCTAGGTTTTTGGTTATACATTCATCGAGGTGTTTGAAAAGCTGTAGAGATATTTCTTCAAATGCTTATTCAGACTACCTAATTCAACGCCTCTGTTCATACAAAATCTGAAAGCCAACTATGATTATTTGATAAAGGTGATGAAAAGAAGTGGAAGAAGTCTTCACAAGTCTATCATGGTAAGACTTCTGCGAACTAACGCCTCTCCATTCAAGGAATGGAATGAAATAGTCCATTCCCATGAAGCTCATCTAACACTAATGGAGTCAAACGTTGTTGAATGGCAGGGTCGGTTTGCAGATGGCACTGCAAAAATTGATGAGAAGATTTACACCCAGCATCTATCCAGAGCAACTTCTACATCGCCCAGGAATATATACAGGAACCTCCATCAGCAGTTGTCTAATTGTCTTCAAAACGAACTATTTCATCAACGAATTCTTGGAAGAAGTTATTAGCTACATTTTTAGATCACGTGTAGAAGTTTCATACTTAAACTTTATGCCTAATCGAGATAGGTCAGACTCAAATCTGTAATCTTTACAGCAGACGAGAAAATTAAGACATAAACCATTTTATTGCCAGTTGTCCTATACTGCAGGAAATCGGCTGGTTATATTTTGATGAGAGTTACCTTTCTCCAAGTTGACTTTATGAAATACTAAACGGAGCTTTAGGATGGTCTACTTTATATAAGTATGGAACACGCCATAACTTTTCGCAACAGTTTCGAAGCTTAAAACCTTTAGTTCAACCAGTTACTGCATTTTAAGGGACCCTATTTTGTGTTTCAAATCAATCTAAAATTGAAAAAATTGTAAAATTTTTGTTTCAAATCATTTCAAATTGTAAAAATTTTGATGTTTTAAATCATTTCAAAATTGGTATCTTTTTTGTTTCAAATCATTCCAAAATTGACAACTTTTTGTGTTTCAAATCATATTAAAATTATGCTAACGCTATCAATTATTTAGAGAAAATTATTATCAATCAGTAGAAATGCATCTTTTTTTCTAACTTTTGTATATTGTTAACTTATAATTACTATAATCAATGATTATTAAATATTGGTATATTTTGAGGTACTTTTATTTTATTATTGTTTTTTTTTTTATTTATCACTAAAATGAAATGTCATATCAGACAAACGGCAGAAATGCCATGTTCTTATTCTTAAGTAAAAAAAATATTTTTTAAACATTTTTTATATAATATAATAATATAATAAAGAAAATAAAGAATCAAAAAAAATATATATAATTTGGGAAACCCCTTCATTCCTTATCAATGTCCCAAGGGAAGTAAAAATTTCTGGTCATTTGTTAAGAACGTACAAAACGCAACTTAATCTTCGGTTCCAACGCTCCAATAACCCAATAACGAGCTCTTAAGATGAGGCAAATGTACTGGCAGCTAATTTTGCTGCATGCTCTACGTTTTCTGACAGAAAAGTTGCCTCTCCTGTACTTGAGAATGTAGGTCATTCAATGAAACGGGCATTCTTTCGCACTCGTGCAGTTGCAAGAGCCCTTCGAGATGGGATGCTCACCATTCTTCTGAAGAGGTGTTCTTCATCGCTTCAACACCATTTAGTAATCTTTTCCATCGCTCCTACTGTTCTGGTATATTCCCTAGAAGATGGAAAACAGAATTTGTCCAGCCTGTTCTTAAAAAAGACGACCCCTCCTCCCCCTCCTCCTATCGACCAATTGCACTTACTTCCCTTGTTTCCTACGTCTTGGAATCGGTGATCAATCATCAGCTCAAGAAATGTCTCGAAGATCAAATGCTTCTGAGTGACCGACAACATGGTTTTTGCAGCAATTGTTCCACTGGAGATCTAAATGCATATATGTATTTCACCGAAGATCGGAACAGATCTATACATTGTTTTGGAGAAATTAAGATTATTGCGCTTGATATTTCTAAAGCCTTTGATGGAGCTTAGCACCAGGCTCTCAAATGCTTGCGTTAACCTCCTAGACCGTTCAATACATGTATAGGGCGGTTTCAAGTCTGATCATTACAAAATAAGTGCTGATGTTTCCGAGGGCTCCGTTTTGTCTGCGACTCTCTTCCTCATTTTTATAAATGATCTTTTGTCTGAAACTTCTAATACACTTGATTGTTTTTCCGACGAATCTACTCCTAGCTTCTCATACTGGTTCTCAAATTCACGTCCATCTGCTTCGTAACTTTAATTTCAATGGTATCGTATGATTAGCTCATTAAACTTCGATCTTTACAGAATTGTTAAATGGGGTATAAAAAACCGTGTGGAGTTCAATGCTTCGGAAACTCAATGCCATTGTCCTTGAATGTCACTTGCATCGAAGAAACAGAAAAGCTCTCAGCACTCGGTATGTGTGTCAATGACGATCTTCGTTGGAATGACCACATTCTAGAGATCGCCAAAAATGCTGCTAAATGCTTATGCTTTCAATATCGGTGTAAGAAAATTTTCACCTATCTGATCTGACTACAATTTAAAAGCCGTTTTTTGGTCCAAAACTTGAGTATTAATCATATCTTCATGTCAGGTGCAGTCCAAACTTATTTTCATTAGTTTAATAATATCCAGAAGAGGGAGTTAAAACTGATAGGAAACAGAGCTAACATGGAATCATTCCCATCTCTTGAACACTGTCGTCCGAATGTTTCTTGTATTTCCTTGTTTTATTGCTTCTTTCGCAAGTAATACTCACTTGAAGTAGCCAATTACATTCCTTCCCACAATCCAGTTCATCCGTGATACTCTTTTAGCAAGGAATATTCATCAGTTCACCCTGGAGCCTAATTTTGGATGTACATCGCTCTTGCAATGTGACCCCGAATCAGCTTTACCAAAAAAAAAAAAATTATCAATTCTGTTAGTGTTGGTTCCGTTGTATAGAATAAAATGATCTTGGAATAATAATTTACTCCGACTCGGGTGTTCTGTGTAATTCAAGGCAACGTCTAAAACACTTTCTCTCAAACAACCGAATCTTTTCCATTTGAGATGGGGCAACGTTGAACCACACCGGGCACCCATAGGCCAGATGAGGGCCATGTTGCAAATCAAGGCGGCTGCTATAAAACAACCGTTTTCTCAGGGAAAAGGCTCCCTAGCCCTGCTCGGTACGTAATTTCTAGTTCAAATATGTACAAATATTGATCCACTCCACTATTACTCCACTATTGTTCGCTAGTTTCCCTACGATCACTATAGCTTGCGCTAGTTGCTTCTAGGATCCCATGAAACTCCAGACAACGGAGTCCTAAACTATGTTTTTCTGAAAGTTGATTTCAAAACCTAGTAGCCCTTGGTATAATAGTTAGTGCGTTGGACTATCATGCAGAAGGTCTCGAGTACGATTCTCAGCCGCTGCAAGAAAGTTTTTTTCTCTTGCGAGAAATTGACAAATTCTCTAAGAGTATCTCTTGTCATGGAAAGTGCTGCTCATTAGCCGTTCGGAATCGGAAGAAAATTGTAGGTCCCCTCCGTTCCTGGTAACACGCAGACAGGAATGGTTGAGAGTTGTAAGTCAGTAGGTCCTGGTTCACTCCGAGCTGTTTCACCACCAAATTTATTTATTTTTTATGATTTCCAACTTCCAGCTATTTCAGTATCGCTAAATCTTGTCTAAGTCATGCGACAAAGAATTCTGATGACCTCAACTTTTGGAGCTGTTCGGTACACTATTAGATCATCGGCAAACGCTATCGCTTGTGTAAGATTACTTCAAAGATCACTCGTGTGCTGAATAGAATCAGTGGGCTTACTGCTCACTGCCGAATATAATTTGTAATATCTTTAATTGCGGTAGAAGTTGTATTACTAATTTTGACAACTGTCTTTTATGTTAGAGAGCGTTTATAATAGTGTTTTACCTATACCTGTAACTATACGTTGTTAAAGGCCTTCTCTACATAGGCACAAGTACACTAGTACACTATCTACTTCTTAGATTTGTTTCATTAGACATCAGAGACCAGCTTAGACGCGGCATGAATTGCGTCTTGTCCTGCTTTAAAACCGAATGAGTATCCACTGACATATTGTTATCGCCCTCCCATGTGGACAGATCTTTAATTAATAACCTATTACCTTGCTGATACTCGGAAGATGACTGATCGACCGGAGATTAACCGGATTGGAATTGTCTTTTCTCATTTTCGGGAGAATATGTACGACGGATGTCTTCCAGCGCACTGGATAATATGCTTTAGTTAATGTGTTGTTGAATAGTGTGGTATAAATGTCGACTGCTTCCGAACGTAGCTGTCAATAGTACAACGTTGGATATACCATCGACTATTGCTAACCTCCTTTTCCTTGATAAAACAGGGAGTGGGACTCGTTTCGCTCGATAATGATGACATTTGCCAAATGATCTTCATTTATTAGGGTTAGAAGGTAAGGATAAAGGTCTTGTAGCTACTCGTATTTACCTGCACCTAGCCGCGAGCGCTGGCTACTATAAAACAATCGTTTCATCATCCTTCTGTAGCCCTGGATAGCGCAGAATTTAAACGACTGTCAAATACTTATCCAATCAGATCCCAAGGTATCTTACTTAACTTTTACTCGCCACTAGAAGTCCATGTGGTCCTACGATCAATGGCTTTTGCGACAATGCTTAATCGTATCCCTTGAGGTTCCATACAATGAAGTCCTAAACAGAATATTTTCTGATTAATAATTGTTGAGTTAATGTTCAACTTCCAGTCACCACCGACTTTTGGACCTCTTTTGTACGCTATTAGTTGGTCAGCATTCGCAATTTCCTGAGTTGAATACCTATCAGATCGAGTTGCCTGGTGCCTGCTGAAGACCATTTTTTTATCTTTTTTATACCTTAAATATGCTAGACACACTGTGTGAGCATTAAGAAATAAAATGAACGACTGGGTCGCACCAACTTGCTCCTATGTAATAGACTAGGAATTTTAAAAACGAATGTTATTAGAGAAAAGTGTTAAAAAGGATAAAATTAATTTTTTAAATTCTTTTAATAGTAAGAGACGAAAATAGAATGCTATGCAAATATGAATTTATGCAAGAACAAAAATTATATGTAAGTCGTTTTAGTGGTTTCTTAAAAAATAAGCTTAAATATTAATTTTAAAGTTTTGAAATGCAATGTCTTTTAGACTTTTTAGAAGCTTCTCTATAAAATTTTTTATTAAGATCCGTTATGTTATGAAATTCAAAATTCGAAAAAATGGTTCTATGGTAGGTACAAGCTGTAATAGTTTTGAAAAAAAAAATTTGAAGTTTTTTTTAAAAATCCAAAAAAATTTTTTTGGAAAATTTGAATACACAATCGGTGATACCGTTTTTGAGAAAATCAAAAACAAAAAAAAAATGGTTCCATGGGGGGTACCCTCAATAACCATTTTTCGGAAAATTTTTTTCAACCATTACCTAGCTTTCATTAAATGAAATGTTTTTGTGTTTTTATTTTTTAAATCTGTCCAACAGTTTTTGAGAAAAAAAATATTTAAAAAATTTCGAAGAAAATTCGTATGGCAGGTACCGTTATTTTTGGTCTTAAAAAAAAAAGAAAAAAACGTGTGGAGGGAAAAAATCAAAACCCATATCTACCAAGTTTAAAGAAAATCGGCCTAGCCGTTTAGGCTGTAGTCAAACCGACAGACAGACAGAATTGCCAGACTCACTTTAATGTCAACTTTGATCAAAATCTCGAGTTCGATTTTTTTTACGAATGCATAACTTGCCTTATAGTACCTATAAGTCGCAAGGAAAAAGGGGGGGCTTGGAAAGGAGGTGTCGGTGTACATTGGTTTTGAATTCTTGAGCATTGCAATGACAGGGAAAGACACAGCGTTATATGACATTCCACATTGGCATAGTAAGGCTAAATTCCTAGAAGTTTCTTCCCAAAATCAGCCAGATAGCCACCAGTTGGAATTCTTCTATTCGAAATCAGAGACGAGCTTCGACGCAACATACACTGAAAATAAATTCCTAGGTAATATTGATAAAAACGTTTTGTTGAACTTTAACAAAACAAATTTTTCGTTTTGATTAAATTTTTGTCAATACGAAAGAATGATTTTGTTGATTTCACAAAGTTTTTATAATTCAGCATGATTTTTTGTCAGTTTAACAAAATATGCACTACAAATAATATTGTCAGTTTAACAAACCAAGTTTTGTTAATATAACAAAATAAAACAGAGATTTTTGTCACATCCACAAACTTTTTTGTGATGCTAACAAAATGTTTGTTGTATCTACAAAAAATCTGTTTTACAAAGTTTTTGTTAATTTTTTTTTTTGTCAATTTAACAAAAAATCGAAACGTTTTTGTTAAAATGACAAATATTTTGTTCTGGGGTTGAGTTATTTTGTAATATTGATAAAATAATATTTTCAGATAGATAAAACTATTTTGTAAGGAAACCAAAAAATTCTGTGCGTATATTTTTTTATCATGACATTTCTTTTGTGTATGATATAGTTCACATTTGGTTTTTGTCAAAAAATCAATGTAATATTAACTGAACTTAACAAAAATTGCGTATTGTCCATACGCCCTCACAGATAGTTGCATGTGAGATCGTAGGGACGAAACGCCAATTTTTGTGGACTTAAATCCCCAAAAAAAAAAACTATTTTTAAAAACTAATTTTGTGGATTCAACAAAAGAAATTTGTAAAATTGACAAAATATTTTGTTGAATTGACAAAATATTTTGTTAAATATAACAAAAAAGTTTTGTTAATTTAACAAAAAACTTTTGTTAATTTAACAAAACAATTTTGTTAATTTAACAAAAAAATTTTGTAATAAAAAAAAACAAATTTTTAACATTAACAAAAAAATTTGTTAATACAACAAAAGAATTGTTAATATGACAAATAAATTTTGTAAATTGTACGAAATTTTGTCATATTATTGACAAAATATTTTTGTTATTTCAAGAAATTAATCTGTTAGCATAGGTAACAAAATAATTTTGTGGATACAACAAAATATTTTTTCTTACCTCAACAAAATTCTATTATTTTTGTCAATTTGATAAAACTTTTTGTTGGACGTATATTGACAAAATTTTTGTCAGATCAACCTAGATTTTTATCATATATACCTAGATTTTATTTTCAGTGTAAGTTGTTGTGTTGATTGTTAAAACCTAGCGGATTATCCGGTATGATATTGTTTTCGTTCGTCCACTTGGACAAAGCTCTCTTATAACCAAGATACATATGATGAAAACTTCCGAGCTAAAGTAGTCAATGAGAACATGCAATAGGTATTTTGTGATTAATTTGTTTGTCACAGCTAAAGAATACCCCCCTGCCAAAGTCATAAGATTCATCTTACTCCTACGACAGCTGTTAACCTATTTAATGTGACTTCTTACACCAGTTCGTCGCATATTGACGTCAAATCATTAAGTTTGAAGAATAACAAATTAGTTTGCAACTCTATCAAGAGTGTACTTAATGTCACCACGCGAAGCAAAGCGTTTTGGCTGCTGAAAAATATTCATGAACTCGCGGGGGTACGGCGACGAAACGAAACGTAGTATACGACATTCCAAACGCAAACGCCAAACGGTCTCTATCGGATCGTGACCGGAATGAAAGGATTTCGACTTCTTTGCGACGCCAAAGTTGGGTGGGGATATCGGGAATAAGATTCAATTTGCATTCGTTATGTCTGTGTGCCACTCAGAGAAGTGTCCTTCTTTTTTTTTTGCTGGTCGAAAATAAATGTAGAATTCTTATAGCTGTGACCTTCGCCATTGAGGAAGAAAAAAAAAAAAGAAAAAAAGTTCGACAATGTGACATGTCACTTGATGTTTGTGGCAAAATTGGTTGGTTACAGAAGCAATCATATCCCGCGTTAAGATAGATAAATGGCAGCACCCACCACATCCCGAAACCCTGTGCACATACTTGGGATTCGTAAAACGCTTCTATTTTAAGATAATTGATATTCACCACCACTTTGAAACGAAAAGGGTGAGCCCTGAGCCAGCGCCAAGCTGCTTGATTGTCATGCCAATGACAAGGACGACTTCTACTTCGAGGCTACCAACGAAGAAGACAAGCAGCGACAAATTAACATTTTGTGGCGACTTAAGCTCACGCCAACAAAAGGATCACAGAGATATTTAGGGTAAGAAGTTATAGGACCCGACAAAAAGATGCTGCTTTTGACTTAACCCCAAATGCCTGCGGCACGGAGCAATGGGGTTTATTCTATTAAAGTCATTCTCTGTTTGTAGGTAATATGGTTGTCGCTTTGTGGAGAACAGTCAAATTCTGAATATACAAGTACATAAATCTAGTATTTGTTGCAGGATTACCAAATTGAATGCCAAGGGTTAGATGATTTTTAGAGAGACAAGAGTTTGAGATTATAGTATTTGCTGTTATGAGGGCTTTTGGTTTTGTACACTTTGGGATATGACGAACCTTTTATACATAAGATTATTTTTTTTTTTTTGAGATAAAATAATAAAAGATGTTTACTTCATAGATTTTTTCAATGGAAATAATTTTTTACTTTAGCTGAATTTAGAGGAAATTAGACAACACAACTTTGGATTTTTGGAATGTCAGAATCCGACGTAAAGTCAAATTCTTAAACAATACCACCAGAAGTTCAATTTTCAAAACAAGGCAAGATTTATTACAATGAGGGGATAATATTAAGATTACAAGTTATGATTTTAAGAATTCAATTGCTGTACAATGCTTTGACAATTAGTATTCTAGAAAGAGAACAAAAATCAGAAGAAGAAATATGTATGTATGTATATACACAAAATGAGTTTCGTCAAATTACACTGACAGAAATTATAGTCAAACGCATTATTCAACATCTTTCACACCATACAAGATAAAGCTTTACAATTCCAAGCGAATAAGGTTAGATGCAATGGACATCTTGGCATTGTTCCATTGGCTAACTAGCTCCAGCTCCAACTGTTAATTTCCAGAAAATCTTTGGCACACGTGGATTACGACATTGTTTGTCTGTTTTAATATTGAGTATTGGTGAAGGAAACGAAGTTGTTGAAGATACTCAAAAGCCTCCAACGTTTCTCAAAAAAAAAAAAAATTTAAGTATTTATCCTCGAATTCCATAATCCATATTCCATATTCGACACAAAGTCTTTCATTGGGTGGTTTCCAGTTCACCGTGTCAGAGGACCTATGTTCTCAGGATCATCTGAAATTATGTCAAAGGTCTAACACTTATCCTGTCCACGTCAATGAGAAGTGTTAAAATTTCTTCAATGTTCAGCACTTCTCGCCCAATTGGCAACTTAAGCACAACAGACAAACCCAGTCCCATCAAGCTGATAGCTGACCAAGCTGTTCTTTCGACGATGAACTTCCATCGAAAGAAGGGAGCATTCAGTCATTAGGTTAGTCATCAGCTCCAAATGGACTCCTGGATGTAAACATAAGTGAATTTACACCTTCATCGAGGATACATTGGTAACATCCACTTCTATAAACAGCATTATGGTGTAGCAGAAACTTCCCTCCATTTATTGGATTGATTTTAGAACAAGTTCGCTTCTCATCAATTTTCCAATAGTGATTGAATAATATTATATTTGAGGTGAGTAATGAAAACGGTTTTAAATTTGAGTCTGTTTTTAAGTTTCCGAAACTTTCTTTTCAAAAATTTAGTGTGTGTAAATAGGGTGGCTGAATACACTCGGCGAATTCAATGGCGATGACAGAGTATAAAGCTGGGATGTAAAGTGCGAGCCTACTCGTTATCTCAACTGCGTTCACTGTAGCTGAATGATGACGCAACGAGGTCCACGTCTTCTGATTGGCCGAACGCACTTTTGAATTGGAAAAAACAAGCGGTCATCCAGACAAGGTAAAAGCCTGAGAGGGTACTTCTTACCCTGAAAGACAGTGAAAGAGAACTTCTGAAGAGAAAAATTTTTTGGAAAATTTGGAAAAAGAAAAAAATTTAATAGTTTTTTTTTTGTAAATTTGGACATTTCTCCGATTATCGAGAAGGTGCTTGGAAGATTTTTTTTTAAAAAGAAAGTGAAAATTGGCGTGAAAAAAAGACTGGAAAAAAGGAGGAAAATTAACCTTAATATAGGAAGGACAGAAAGTTACGTTTGCTTTATTATCACAAATGTGACTTATGTGTTTATTACTATTTATGTTTTATTATGAAAGATATTAATATACATATGTAACTTAGTCATTCCTAGAATCTTTTTTGACACATTCAATATTGACGAAGTTTTTGACACTTTTATGAACTTGGATCACTTCTACTTTGAAAAAAAAATTATACACTATGGAACAGAAATGAACGAGCTTTTATAGGAAAATATCTGTATTAATAAAAATAACAATGCCACAATTAGTCACTTTCATCGCCCTCTTCGATTGGTAGCACATCCCCCTCATTTTCTGCCGCATTGCTCCTGTCCCAAAGTGTGTAACTGCCTGAGGTAATAAACTTCACCTCTTTGTACGAGGGGAGTTGGAAGAGTACGTTGCAAGTCAAATGTGATCAAACAAGAGGAGCCATCATTCAATCCTTTGTCTTTGCATGAATTCATCAATGATCTTGCCTTCTCAGCTAAAGCATGATGTTCCCTTTGCTTTGCTTGGATCTGCATCCTTTTTTCAATGTCATGCTCATTTTGAATTATTTCTATTTGAAATATATCACATGTTTTACATGTGTCCTTCTTTGGAAATGTAGAAATGCAAATTGTAGGTGTTGAAAATGGTTCTGTAGTAGTTTTTTTTTCACGGGAACTTTATCAGCTGTTCTACATTTTTCAACATAAGATAAGACAAGTTTTTGCAAATTTAAATTTGGTTCCATATGTATATTGGCGGTTAAAAGATCTTTCTCCATAGTGACTGACATAACGAGGAATACTCTCAATGTGTCGCTTTAAAATTTTTTTGTTTTCATCTTTGGTTTTATTCCCAGACAATTGCTAACCTCTCTGATCTGGTATGGGCATTTTTGTTTTTTTATTTTATATTTCAAGAACTTTAAGAAAAAAGGACTTACAAACCTTATTCTCATAGATAAGGAAACTCCGAGTGTGTTGCTTATGACTAGGTTCTACACGGATGCTTTTTCTTCGTCTTTTAGGCAAACTTACTTTCACTGTACAACATAGCCATGTAGTTTTTCCATTTTAGTCCATACTATAGAATTTAGAATGAATACTCTCTTGCAATCCTGTTGCAACATTTTCACTGCATTTCCTATAGCAAGAACTTAAAATAGGAGTAAACGTTTTTGAAGGTATTGTTTTTCCAGCATAGTTAACATACTTTTCACCTCGGTTTCGCTACCACAACTTCTCATTTCGGTGTTTTTTAGTAACTACTTATTCAGACTGTCCCATATTTTGTGAACTTGATGAAGTTGTTTCTCTTGCTTCGGGTCTGGATACATTTTCAATATTTTCATCTTCAGATTCACTACTGTATTCTGATTTCGATGATTCTGGTGTTCGATATGATCCACTTTTGTCACTGAAAGGTTCTGATTCTTTTTGCGAAAATTGGTGTTCAAGTGTTGCATTTTCAATATGAAGGTGCTGCTATTGGGTGCTGCTAAAAAATATTAAAAACTATTAACACTTCCTAGTCAATGAGGCAAAACTGCAATCATCATCATCATCATCATCGGCTCGACAACCGGGTTCCGGTCCTGGCCTCTTTCAACAAGTCTCTCCACCTATCCCGGTATCTAGCCGACGCCATCCAGTTGCGCACCCCAAGGCTTCGGGCGTCCTGGTCTACGCCATCTCTCCAGCGCAAGCATGGTCTACCACGCTGTCGTCTACCATAGAATGTACCACAAAGAACTTTCCGAGCAGGTTCCTCTTCGCTCATGCGAGCTAGGTGCCCTGCCCACCGGAGTCTACCGAGCTTAATTTTTGTCACGATATCTGCTTCTAGGTAGATTGCGTACAATTCATGATTGTACCGTCTCCGGAATCGTCCTTCCTCACATATGGGGCCAACAATTCTCCTTAAGACTTTTCTCTCGAACGCAGCTAAGAGGTCGGAGTGCCTTTTGCTAAGCACCCAAGTCTCGGATCCATATGTGAGTACTGGCAGGACCATGGTCCTGTACAGCAGCAGTTTTGAAGTTATGGTGAGATTTCTGGATTTGAAAAGCTTTGACAGACTATAGTAGGCTCTGTTGGATTTGAGAAGCCGCCCGCGTATTTCTTCTTCTATATTGTTATCGGCTGCTACTATTGACCCAAGGTATTTAAAGGATTGCACCACTTCAAATTCGTGCTCCGCAACCTTGATTGTTTGACCAACTGTTCCTCTCGCATTCGACGCCACCATGTACTTTGTTTTACCTTCACTAATGTGCAGCCCCAGATTTTTTGCCGCCTGCTCGATCTGGATGAAGGAATCGTGTACAGCTTGTTCGGTTCTTCCGATGATGTCAATGTTGTCTGCGTAAGCTAGTAACTGGCTGGACCTGTTGACGATGGTCCCCCTTGTTGCCGTGCCAGAGTCACGGATTGCTTTCTCCAACGCCAGGTTGAAGAGGAGGCAGGCCAAACCGTCCCCTTGTCGGAGTCCATTAAAGATTTTGATTGGTCTGGATAGCAACCCGGCTATTTTTACTTGGCTTGTTACGTTGGTCATGGTCAACCTACATAGTCGTGTCAATTTATTTGGGATGCTGAATTCTCTCATGGCTTTGTAAAGTTCTACCCTGGCTATGCTATCATAGGCGGCCTTAAAGTCTATAAACAGATGGTATGTTGGGATGTTAAATTCTAGACTTTTTTCCATCGCCTGCCTAAGGGTAAAGATCTGATCAGTTGTTGATTTGCCTGGAATGAAACCACACTGATATTGTCCGATGACGGTTTTAGCGTATGGGGCTATCCGGTCTTGTAGGATAGAGGAGAGTATCTTATAGGCGGTACTCAACAACGTGATACCTCTATAATTGCTGCACGTTGTGACATCTCCCTTCTTATGTATGGGGCATATTATGCCTTTTCGCCAGTCTTCTGGCATTTCTTCCTGCTCCCATACGTGCACTATAATATCATGAATTGCTTGACGTAAGGCTGGCCCGCCGTGATGAAATAATTCGGCTGGTATGCCATCGGCTCCCGGGGATTTGTTCTGTTTAAGCCGGCCTATATGCTTGGTGGCGGCAAGATAGGGTACTCTTCTTGAAGTAGTGGAGCCTCAACTTCTGCAGTGAGCTGACCATTTAGCAATTCATTGAAGTACACTTCCCATCGCTCCAGTATGCTTTCAGGATCGGTGATCAGATTTCCCTCTCCGTCCTTGCAGTATGTGCAGCGTGGTGTGTACTGCGTCATGTTTCGGACGGATTGGTAGAACTTCCGCGCCTGGTGCGGACCTTGATCTCGGCTGTTTTCTATTTCACAGATTAGGTTCTTCTCCCAGGCTGATTTCTTTTGTCTGTGAAGCCGTTTTTCTGTTCTTCTGAGCTCTTTATATTCCTCTTCGCGTGCCCGCGTTCTATGAGATTGTTGCATTGCTCGGTACGCAACATTCTTACGTTCAGTCGCTAGCTTGCATTCATCATCAAACCAGTCGTTCCGATTTTTACGACTGCTGCCTAAGATGGAGTTGGCAGTACTAATGACAGTATTTTTAAGACGTGTCCACTTTTCATTTACGCCCAGCATACTGGCTCCAGGACTTACTCTCCCTAAGTCAGGTGTTTCTAGGGCGAGTCCTAACGCATTACCAAAGGTGTTACTTGTGTTTTCATTGCGCAGGGCAGCCGTGTTGATTCGAACCTGATCGGCGGATGCAATGCGTCTTCGCAAGGCAATCCGCCCTCGGAAAACCATACCAACAAGATAGTGATCCGAGTCGATATTGGCACCTCGGTACGTTCGTACCGTCATCAAGTTCGAGTAGTGGCGACGGTCTATCAACACGTGGTCTATTTGGTTACGAGTGACTCCATCAGGTGATACCCAGGTGGCTTTGTAGATATCTTTACGCGGGAACCTGGTACTCGCAACGACCATGTTTTTCGATGCTGCCAATTCTAAGACTCGAAGTCTATTGTCATTAGTGTTCTGTGTTCTCATGCAAACTATGGGTGCCTGAATACCGGCTCCCGACCTATTTTTGCGTTCAAATCCCCAAGGATGATTTTAACATCATACCTTGGACAGGCATTGAGGGCCCTCTCGACTTGTTCGTAGTAAGTCTCTTTTTCTTCGTCTGAGGACTCCTCCGTAGGTCCGTGAACGTTAATGAGGCTGATGTTCGTAAATTTACCTCGCACGCGGAGGGTGCATAGCCTTTCGCTTATAGCGTTAAAGCCGATGATAGTAGACTTCAATGGAAACAATTTTTTTATTGTTGAAACTAACATATCTTGGATTTCAGAAGCATTATTGGAATGCTCCGAGTACAAAATTTTGAGTTTGACGCACTGCATACCTTGAACAACTTGGAGTCTCAAGTCCAACAACTCATTACTTCCTAAAAAATAAACAACTATCACAAAAGTCCGCAAAAGAAAAACAAAACACTATTGTTCTTAAAACTAAACTCACTGGTTATTGGGCCATTATTCGTATTACTACCTCTTTTTCATTTAAAGCAGCTTATCTTGCTAAATCTACTAATTTTTTTGACCGCTACGCTAAAACATTTTCACAATACACCCAAATTGACATTGAAAGAACCTGTAACAATCAATCATGTAGCGGTAAAATTAAAACCACACCGTATAGGATTGCTATACACACTTTGAACAAAACTGAATAGAATATTGATCTAAGTGACTTGTGTAGCTTTAGATTACCTTAGCAGTAACTTTTTCTTAAGTAAAAAATGATCCAAGTCATAACAACCGACTTGGATTAATTCTGAACTTACGTATAATCAACAGTGAAATGAAAATGATCCAAGTAACATTCAAGTAACTTAGATCATATATGCACTAATAATTTTATATTTAACGCAATACAGAAATGTCAAAAAGTGGAGTTTAATAGAAGAAATGTTCGATAGCACTTGGATGTCTTTGACATTAACTGAATTAATGTTTTAGGAGCCCAATAACATACTTAGCTCAGTTATTAAAAAAATGTTACTTGGATCGCTTCTGTTCTTAACTAGCCATTTGTTCTCTCGGGACAAAGTGTTAACGGTCCATCTTTTTCATTGTTCACATCTTGATAAAGCCTGGCATCTTGCTCTTTTATCGAAAATGCGTGCTTTCGGCATCGATAAATCCCTACTTCTTTGGATTAGAAATTTTCTTTCGAACCGTTCAATACAAGTTGTACTAGACGGATTCAAATCTGAAACCCACAATATAAATGCTGGTGTGCCCCAGGGCTCCGTTTTATCCCCACCCTCTTCCTCATTTTTATTAATGATCTCTTGTCTACAACTTCTAATCCAATTAATTGTTTCGCTGACGATTGTACTCTCAGCTTTTCATATTCGTTTTCAGACTCACATTCCTCCTCTTCGGATGTGGAACTGCAACGACAAAATATGATAAGTTCATTAAATCACGAACTAAACAGCATTGTACAATGGGGAATAAGAAACCGCGTCATTGCCACTATTTATGAGTGGCACTTGCATCAACGAAACTGAACATCTCGATATTCTCGGTATGTGCATCACGAACCACCTCTTGTGGAACGATCACATACGCGATGTTGCCAAAAATGCCGCAAGATGTTTGGGTTTTCTGAGACGGTGCAAGAAATTTTTCTCTCCTTCTGATCTGGCTACAATCTTTAAAACCTATATACGTCCAAAACTTGAGTATAACTCCCATCTATGTGCTGCTGCTCCAGTAACTTACTTAAGCCTCTTGGGTAGTATTCAAAGAAGAGCTTTTAAAATGATTGGTGACAATAACATAATTGACTCATTTACGTCACTCCAACATAGTCGTGATGTTTCTTGCCTCACCCTTTTTTACCGTTATTTTAACGGACTATGTTCTAGTGAAATAGCCAGTTGCATTCCTCCCCTTAAACAATTCAACCGTAATACTCGCACTTCTAGGAATGCCCATCAATTTACCCTTGAGCCCAACTTCGTCGTACTGTGAAGTACAGAGATTCGTTTCTTAACCGTACTACGCGAATGTGGAATTCCTTACCACGCTCTGTCTTTCCCAGTCATTGCAATGTTCAAGAATTCAAAACCAATGTACACCGACACCTCCTTTCTAACCCCTCCCTTTTTTCCTAATGCTCACGCTATGTCTCTGACATATTAAGGGTATACACAAAACCTTTGAGTGTGTGCTAATTATATAAAAAAAAAATCTTTCGTTCACAAAAATTCACTAAAAGATCTTGGGTTTTACTCCTACTTGTAAAGTTTCCCAAGCAAAAGTAAAGCCATTAAAATTCTTCTTTTAAAACTTGTAAAGTCATTTTTAATTAAAAATTTCGTTGTCACGTGTCGTTGCTTTCCGCGCCAAAAGGTTTGTGATTTCCTTCAAAAAAAAATCACTGGCGCCCATTTTATTTCAGGTACACCCTATTAATATCTATCAATTTTGTTTTTGTAGTTTTGATTATTTCTCTATTAATTTTATTGATCGAGATATAATCAGGGGCCAAATTACCGCATCAGTGAACGAGTGAGTGAGTCCCATCAGTGATCGAATGAAAACGTCAAATTAGAGTAATCGGCTGCTAGTTGACGTAAGCGGTAATGCCAAAGTCACATAATTCATTCACGTATTACTCGATAACTGATGCGGTAATTTGGCCCCAGGTTTTGGGCGGACGTATGCCTTAAAGATTGTAGCCAGATCGGAACGAGAAAAGAATGTCGAATGTATGATCATTCCATCGTCCCATACACGCCAATTATGATTGTTAACACTGCCATTCATTGCCATTCATGAAAATGCGCCTCGTTGCCGTGGCGATGTTCTCGGCCAATCTAGGGCCAAATTACCGCATCAGTTATCGAGTAATACGTGACTGAATTATGTGACTTTGGCATTACCGCTTATTTGTAATTTGGTAATTTGGCCTCAGATTTTGGGCGGATCGGACGTATGCCTTAAAGATTGTAGCCAGATCGGAACGAAAAAAGAATGTCGAATATTAAGATCATTCCATAAGAAATGGTCACTAATCTCAATGGGTTGGTGTCCAGGTCGTCCCATACACGCCAATTTTGATTGTTAGCACTGCCATTCATGAAAATGCGCCTCTTTGTCGTGAACCGTGGAGACGTTCTCGGCCAATCTGGTGTTTCACTGACGTACGAATGTTGGCTGATTAATTACCAAGACGGTGGTAACATATTTGACCAACAGACTTTGAAGAGTCGACTGTGAAGAGCCACCAGCACCACGTTTACCGTAAAATGGACGCAACACTTGCACTTACGAACACTCATTTGGATAATAATGTCTTAGCATTTGAGCATGTTGTGCAATCGTGTTACTTTCCACGGTTATTTGGCATCAGAAACTAATTGATAAACAACAGATTTGACAAATGTCACAGCAATACAACATGCCCGCCAAAATCCGCCCGCGTCTATTAAAACACCCTTAACATCAAATACTGGGATTTCGACCAAATCTGTGTACTTGCTTGGAACTTAAAACTTAAAGCTTGGACAAATATTTCGTTTTGACCAAACTTCATGCAATTGTTACATAATGTACATATGTATATGGACTTTTATTAACTATTAAAAAATAGTTATTATTCATGGGCAAAACATTGAAAAATATTTAAGTTGAGTTAATATCCTTTCAAATCTTCTTACTTCTTCTGTAACGTTAGCAACATGAACGTCACATACAATACCTACTACCCGTATATGAGCAATTTCGGAAGAATATTTTAAAGTTTTTGTGATGTGAGCCGATCTACTTAAGAAGGTCGTGGCGTCTCTCAATGGGGACTCTACATTCAAGAGCCATCTATCCAATGCATCGTTTGTCGTCCTCGACATCGACAGCGTCCTTGTTGTCGTCATCATCGTCCTCGTCGTCGTCGTTGTCGTCTTCCTTGTCGGTTAGGTCGTCTTCTTGAGGTAAATTTACTTAGATGCTGCTGCTATCAGATAATTTTATTTGTCAATATCGGGCCATTTGCCAAGTAATGAAAAGTGAATTTTCTTCCTCTGGTACACTCTCAGAGTGTTTTTCTTATTTATTTTTTTTATTCTCTCCATATTTTTCTCCTCTGTCACATCATCAATGAAACTGAATTCAGGTTCTAGGTGTCCTGTGTAGTGTGTGTAGCATGTATGTGTATACAGTATATTGTGTATGCGTGTTATGTTGTTTAACTAAAGGGATATAAGGTACCTTCGAAGGTGACATTTTTTCTTCCGAACTCTATTCAAGTTTAACAAAAAAACAAAAAAAAAAGGATCCAAAAGGGTTGCAATGTTACTGGGGAATAATTTTCGATTATTGCTTTGCTGGATTTCTTTTGTTGGAATGGGATTTATTGGAGGAGTTTTCTTCGATGTTTCTTTTTTCTTCTTTGCTTTGTTACAATCACCTTTTTGTTTGCCTTGAAGGGGCTTTTGGCAAAGGAACTAATCAAATGACAAAGAAGGTGTTCCTTAAATGTGCGATATGTCAGTTAACCTGATATAAGCTTATCTTCTTTGCGACGACGAAGTATGGAATGTGCTAAAGGTGCTAGTTTGGGGTTTGAAAGGGACAATTTTCTGAGTATGGAATGAAATTGAGTTTAGTGAATTACGACAAAAGGTATCTAATCTATAGCTGGGAAAAGGTAATTTATATATAATGAGAAACAGGTATATGGTCTTATCAGTAGTGGAATCTTTTAGTTTGTTCGGAATACGAGTTAATGGTGAGATTTGAGGTCCCAATGTATAATTTATCTAACTGTACAACTTTAATATTTTGATTTGATTTACCAGAAAGTAGAAAGTAGCTGCCTTACAAAACAACTAGAAGAATCTTTTATCATTTACTTAATATTAAAGTCGAAAGCATAAGCTATTTAAGGAGGATAAATCTCCCGATTTCTATAGGAGCACCTCATACGCAATGGAAAAGTCACAAAAAGTCAATAGATCTTTCACTTAGCAGTAGCTTAGCAACCTCATACCAAACCGGGGTTGCGCCGCACCGCGCCGCCTCGCCGCCGTGCCCTTAGGGTTTCCTGAGTAGTAGATGTGTCAGTTAGGATCGATCCGAATTTTTTGATCCGAACATCGAAAAGTGTTGATGATGGAAATCACAAATTTTCATTTTAATCGATCCCAATTTCGATCATTTCGATGATTCTCGATTCTCAATTTTCTATTTCAATCGCAATCATTTCAATGAGTCTCGATTTTCGATATCAGTTATCTCGATTAACCATGATTTACTCGATTCCATTTGTTCCGATTCAATCAATGTGGATTATGAAAGCCAATGGACGGTGGACTGGAATTTCTAGGTTGAACTCGGCATTGAAGAACATGATTGATTATGAGTTGGTTGTTGATGGTGTGGGCCGCAAAAACGATTGTTGGGTTGAACTGGTGTTATTTGAGGTATCAGGATCCGGTTTACTGTGGGAATTGAACTCAGCATGTACCTAGCTCGTTGAACTATCGAATTAAAACTGTAGACTTACATATCCGACAGTAGCTAAAAGTTAATTTATTCGATAGTACCCAATCATTCAGTAACTGTTAGTAGTAAAAGTGCTCTTTTCGGGAGCAACAAATAAAATCTCTTTTTTTTTGCATTCTTAGACGTTTCTAAATCCATCGACATCGTAGCCATCCTTTGATGAAATTTGGCAGTTTATGGCTTGACAAATAGAGGACGAATTCAGTTATGACGTACATAAAATATTTCGTTCCAAATGACAGCCGAAAGCTGTAAAATTGTTCTTTTTCGGAGCAATAAATAAAATCTTGAATTCTTGAAATTTTTGACGCTTTTTAATCCATGCACATAGTAGCCATCATTCAATTTCATTTGGCAATTTATGACTTACAGTATTGAGTATTTTGTGACAACTGTCATAGCCTCAAGGTTAACAATGTCAGATTGTATAAGATTAAGCCCATTTAAATTTTTACAAACATTTTGGTTACAGCAAACACGAGTAGATAAAACTGGATATTTATTAGGTGAGATGACCATTACTTGGAAGCTAAAGTAATAGGTTGATTAAATATTACCAAATAAAATATATTTTAGAACAAATAAGAAAGGTAGGGTTCGGG
Organism: Philhelius festivus; assembly: GCA_963931855.1. Taxonomy (NCBI): domain Eukaryota; kingdom Metazoa; phylum Arthropoda; class Insecta; order Diptera; family Syrphidae; genus Philhelius; species Philhelius festivus. The sequence goes on along the minus strand of OZ007555.1, from coordinate 204,156,075 downwards.
TTAGTGACAAAATTTCATCTTTGCAATCATAGACCTATTTGTATTATGCAAAAATAACCATTTAGTTACAAATTCTACTTGAACTGAACGAATGAATGAACGAATTCGTTCGATAGTTCAAATCCATTAATTACTAACTATCAACAGTTCAAATCATTCGATAGTGCCCAATATTAATATTCACTCAGACTTGTTGAGACCTCAAATGTCCTTGAAGATTACACTGTGCAACGCCGCTCAAAACTAAACGTTTTTTTTGGCACTTTGCACTTTGGTGTTCCATTAGAAAGAAATATGAAAAGTGCACCCATAGTGCAGTCCGTTTTTTACAGAAATCTGACATCTTACAAACAAAAATTTATTAAATTTAAATTTAATTAATAATTTTTGACATTTCTCGACGTTTCAAGGTCCCTAGAGGCTATATCAATCATTTTTAGAGAGATGTCTGTGTGTGTGTGTGAACGTACGTTCGTACCTTCGTACGTTCGTACGTTCGTACGTTCGTACGTTCGTACGTCCGTACGTTCTGGTACCATTTTTCGTCGTCGATATCTCAAGAACGAGTAAAGATATCGACTTTAAATAAATTTTGTTTAATAGATAATAACTTCGAAAGAGGCTGAAAGGGCGTTTATTAAAATTCAGTGAGTAGTTTTTTCACTATAACGGTTTAAAAAAGTAAAAATTTTGGTTAGTTTCAAATATCTCACGAAAAAACAATGCTATTGATTTCAAATAAAATTTAATTTACTCATTATAAGGTCCATACAAATTTGGTATGAATTTGGAAAAAAATGAACATACCGTTTTTTTTTTAAATAAAAAACTGAAAAAAAATTCCATAACCCAGATATTCTAAGAACGGAAAACAATTTGAAACTACAAATAATTTTATTTTACGAAAAATAATGTGTTTGACAACTGGTGAAAATTTCAAAAAACAATAGCTTACAGTTTTTTTACAAAAAAATAAAAAACTTTATATGAAGGTTTTTATAATACAAACTCTATATTCTACTGAAATAAATCAGCCAAGTAGAAGACTTAGCACTATTATTGGACTTGTTGAATTATTGATTCAAATTAGCTTTTTTGGCCTTTAGTCCACAAAAATTGGCGTTTCGTCCGGGGATCTCACATGGACTCATCAGTTGACTTGTGAGGACCTTGTCAATACGCAATTTTTGTTAAGTTCAGTTCATCTTACATGAATTTTTTGACAAAAATCCAATGTGAACTATATCCAACAAAGATTAGGATTGTAATCATTAATGTTGGAATGAGATCACCCGGACGAAACGCCAATTTTTGTGGACTAAAGGCCAAAAAAGCTAATTTGAAAAAATAAAAAACTATATAAAATTCTATTGAAAATTGGTAAAAATTGTTTTTCGACTCAAATTTCTCGAGAACTAGTAGTGATATTGACTTCTAATTTAGTTTATTTTATACATAGTATAATTTTGTACAATTGGTAAAATGTTGACAAATATTGAATTAATAGTTTTTTTTTAAATAAAAAAACTATTAAAAATTCTAGTGAAAACTAGTTAAAATTGTATTTCAAGTCGAATTTCTTGGGAATGAACACGGATAGTGCCTTCTAAAGTATGTTGTTTTATACATCGATACCTTCCCGTAAGAATGTATACTAAGCGACATTTCTAAAATTGTTCAGGAAACGAAAAAAACGAAGAAAGTTCTAGTTGAATCATAGTGTGCTAAGATACAATTTTGGTTAAACTAAGTGACATCTAACAAAATTTTTTGTTGCTCACGACAATGAGATCTTGATTAATGTCGCTTCGCTTAGCATAATTTTTTTTTGGCGGATAATACAAATTTCAGGGGGCAACATTATTTTAATGAGAAAACATGGCAGTTGATAAATTTTTTTATTTGTGCTCTAGTTTCCTTTTCATGTATAATAGGTTGGCGAAACCCAGGCCAAAACGTGGCCCTTAACATATAGTAAATTTCCTCATCAAAAAGTCATTTTCGAAAAAAAGTGTCGCTTAGTACATTCTTACGGGAAGGTATCGACATGATACAGTTATTAACATATGGTTAAATTTTGACAAGTATCGAATTGACAGTTTTAACAAAAATATTTCGTTTTTAATTTTTTTTTCAATTAAAATGTTTGGAACCGAAATAATAAAGTAATTTCTATAATATAATACATAATTTTATAATTTTATTATCAACTTAGTTTTTAGAAGAATAAGGTTGTTCAGTTGTACCCAAGTCCCACATATTCAAATTCCATTAATAGCTATGGTAAAATTCAAGAAAACGGCACAATATGTTTTTATCTTTTTGTCCATGAAAAAGATGTAAAATTCTTCTCAAGGTTTTCTTAGGTGTAGGAACACAGATATATTAAAAAACACGGAAATCTATAATTCAGTACATAATATGTACCTACCAACCCTCGTAATTATTACAAGTTTGCAAGACCACAAATGGGAAGTTATCAGTGTGAGTCGCACCCAGCCTCTTTTTTAAAATGTTAAATTTCTTGTAATAATTACGAAGGTTGGTAGGTACATATTATATACTGAATTATAGATTTCCGTGTTTTTTAATATATCTGTGTTCCTACACCTAAGAAAACCTTGAGTAGAATTTTACATCTTTTTCATGCACAAAAAGATAAAAACATATTGTGACATTTTCTTGAATTTTACCATAGCTATTAATGGAATTTGAATATGTGGGACTTATGTACAACTGAACAACCTTATTCATATAGGTATGTACAGTGCATACATTCTTCTAAAAACTAAGTTGATAATAAAATTATAAAATTAAATATGTATTCATGCTTATTTTGACATTCTCATGAATAGTCTATTCGTTAGAATGATTCTATTCCTTCGAATGAACTTTCTTAATTTTGAGATTCGAACGAATAACATTCATTTGCGAAAGATAGCATAAAATGAACTTCAAAAAAGATTCATTTTCATTATCAGCTGTTTGACATTTACTATATTTCTATTTGAATTAGTATGACCGTTTTACATTTTTTTTGTTTCTAAACATTTTATAGATATTGGATAAATAATCAAGAAACAAAATAAATAATACACTTTTTCATTATAAAGTAAAGTTTAAGCATTAGGAACTACATATTTATTACATTTTTTGTGTCAACTCAGCTGTTTTGAAACTATTCTTAAAAAAAATAAGTTGTTCATGACGCGTACTAAATTTTTATTTTTTTTTCGTGTACACTTGGTCACACTAACATATCGAAAACAAAAGAGAAGTGTTTGTGAAATGTCAAAACCAAAAAGTGAAATCTTTTAGTTGTGATTGTTTTGTTTATTGTTAAATAATTTAAATTTCTTTGATAAAAACATAAAATAATAAATAAAAAATAAAAATATGGCATTTGTGTTGTTTATAAATGAAGATGGTGTTGAAGAACTGCAGAGGAGAATGATAGTGGATGCTTTCCGTATCAACGCGGGTGGTAAAAAACCCTTCGCTACCTCCGGATTTTCTTCCACTATTTTGATTAACTTTTCCTTTTGTTCGCGGTTTGTCCAGTTGAAATGCAACCTTTAAACATAAAACAACAAAAAAATTAATAAAAGTAATTTATTTTCCATGAAATAATTAAAAACTTACATGTTTTGTTTCTTACTCGACAGAAAAATTCAAACGACACAAAAATGACATTTAATTCTATTCTTTCGAATGTCAAAATTGAATTAGCTTTTGCAAATGAATGAACTTTCTATGGATTGGGTGAACTTTCGATTTGTTCGATTAACATTCTAACCGCCGAGTCTCAAAATTAAGTTTCAACGAATTCGACTCACTTTCAAACGAAAGAGAATGTCAAAATAAGCACCAGAATTTTTTCTTTAAACCTAAATAAAATTTGTCCTTTCGAATAACGGAAGATGTGACCGACTTCCATCCATAGGTCCTATTTCTATTTGACTTATCCTTTCCTTTTTGGTTCAAAATTTGGTTGACCTTCATTATCAATTTAAGAAGCGTTTAAATCGTGAAAATGTGAAATAAATTCCTTTTGTTTTATATAATTGATAAAAAAACTCTACTTTTTAATACAAAAATTGTCCAAAATATTATTTTTTATAAAACTTAAATTCAAAATAAAAGATCAAAATCAATAAAAAAATCAATAAAAAAGATCAAAATTATAAAAAAAGAAAACTGTATTTTTTAATACAAAAAATATATAAAATTCACGTGGAAACAACTTATACGAGTACATCAACAATCTCAATTCCAAATCTCTTTAAATAATTAAAATGCTTTTCAATCTTAAAATAATGTTTGTTTGAATTTTACAGCTAAAGTTTGTTTCGCTGAAAATTTGGTTATTTGAAAAAAACTAAATATAAAGTTTTCAAGACCACAAATGGGAAGTTATCAGTGTGGGTCGCACCCAGCCTCTTTTTTTAAATATGGATCAAATTGATTCAATCAAATTCGGCACATTAGGTGTGTTTTGTTGAGCGCTCTAATGTTCATATTAAGAACTGTCCAAGAAAACGATCTAGCCTTCCAGTTACATTAAGACATATTGATTCTAAATGTTGCACAATCTGCTTGGTTTGTTGGTCAAAAAAATATATATAAAAAAGGTTGTGTCCATGAACTAGATCATGTGACAACATAAACTAATCATTACAAATTCCGATTATATTAAAATTGAAAAATTGTGAGGATTACTTTCAAATTATATGTTATTGTTTTTATAACCATTAACTTATTTCGTTATTTTTTTCATAAATTATTTATATATTATAAATATGCCAATTTCATGAATAATCTTATCTAGAATAGTCATACTTACCGAACATATTCATGGAAGTCTTGCAGATACCAACTTGACATATTAAGAAAAGAAATTCATTGGAAAGTAAATGTATACATTAAAATTACTAAAGAGTGAATGTGCTGTTAACTTGTTGTTCTTGTATTTACATGTGCAAAATAAGCTTAATGTGTAATATTTCCTAATGTGTACATTAAGAAACTCAACAAAACACGCCTATTATTATTAAACTGGAATTTCTTAAAATTCTGAGATTGAATTTCATCGAAATCGAAATGAAAATCGAATCGGAACAGTATTGAATCATTTGAGTGAAATGAAAATGATCGTATGATCGATCGATTGAAATGATCGAATCATTTTCGTAATCGATTCTTGAACGATTCGATCATTTGAAATGAACGATTTACACAGCTCTAAGACAGAGTCGCATGAACTTCCTCTTATGTTTAAGAAACTTAGAATTTGAAAAATATTGATTTTAGTAGTGTAGGACTCTTACCCCATGAAAAGCACCAAGATCAGGCCTAATAAATGGAAGGTCGACAAATAATATTTCTTTTTTAATTTAAAATCACATTAGGAGAAGATAAACTTCTAATACTTTCTCATAGCTTTGTGACCATCAGCTCATGAGACTTGGTTCTTCTTGGTTGACGAACATTTTCTCGCAGATTTAAGATGACTTCCATTCTGGGGATGGAATGACAAAAAAAGCACTGGGAAGATAACGTTATAATGATAGACTTCGACACAACCATCTTTACTTTCTTTTTTTTTTATAATTCACATGCGCTCAAGGTCATATTAAGAGACTCTTCTTATTTGAAACATAACACAGACTATGGGGAAATTAAGGGGAGGGGTAGAAAGAAGGTGTCGATGAACATTGGTTTTGAATGTTTGCACATTGAAATGGCAAGGGAACACCGTGCCGGGGAAATTATTCCATAATCGTATTGTGCGACTATTTTTAACGGTACGACCAAAATTTAGCTTCAGAGTGAACTGATTACCATTTTTAGCAAAACGGGTATCACGGGTAAAGTGACAAAGGGGAGAATGCAAGGAAATACATGAAACATTCCGACGGTATTCAAGTGATGAGAATGACTCCATGCTAGCTCTGTTTCGTATAGCAGTTTTAACGCTCTATTCTGAATTCTATCGAATAAGTGGATAGAAATTTGTGTTACACCTGCCCAAAGATATCTAGAGTCTGGAACGTATAAAAGCCTTATAAATGGTACCCAGATCAGAAGGGGTGAAAAAATTCTTACTTCGATATAGAAATCCTAAGCATTTTTGGCGGCCTCGAGAATGTGGTCATTCCAACGAAGATTCCCGTTGACACGCATACCGGGTGCTAAGAGTTTTTCCATTTCTTCGATGCAAGTGCCCATTAAAAAATGCTGTAAAGATAGGAGTTTAATGAGCTTATCATACAATACCGTTGCAATTCCACTTCCGAAGGAAATGGACTTGAGTTAGAGAACGAGTATGAAAAGCTGAGGGTAGAGTTGTCAGCAAAATAATGAAGTGCTTTAGAAGTTTCAGACAAGAGATCATTTATAAAAATGAGGAAGAGAGTGAGAGAAAAAACTAAAACCCCATGCTCGATTTTGTTTAAACTTGATAAATAAAAGTTTCTTAAAATAATCAACAAGATATGAGAAAAAAAATTATTTTACCCAAAAATAACGGTACCCTCCATACAAATGTTAAAAAATGGTTTTCGATAAATGGTTTATTGTATTTTTCTCGAAAACGATTCCGAGAATTTTGCTTAAATTTTTAGTCTTTCGATTAATATTTAAGATCTATAATTTAATAAAAAAATTACCATAGGACAATTTTTTTTAAATTTTGAATTTCTCATTATCGGCATAACGGATTTTAATGAAATGAATTTTTTTTGAAGTTTATAAAAAGTTTAAGAAACATTGCATTTCAGAACTTTAAGAAAAATATTTTTTTTTGAATTTTGAAAAAAAAAAAAATCTTTTTTTTTTTGGAAAATTCAATATTTCGAAAACGGCTCAAAATTTTTTTTGTAGATTAATTTTTATTTGAACAATAATAAACCTTAAATTTGCGTAGCAAAATTTTTTCTTTAAAATGTTTTAAAAATTTCTTATATAAAAGCTTATTTTTTTAAGAAACCACTACAAACTTATAATTTTTGTTCTTGCATAAACATATATTTGCTTGAATCACATGGCATCCTTTTTTCACTTCCAACTACTAAAGAAGTTGTTTAAGTCATTTAAAAAAATTAATTTTATGTTTATGAACAGTTTTTCTCTAATAACATTCATTTTTGAAGTTATTAGTCTATTACATAGGAGCAAGTTCGTGCGACCCAGTCGTGCATTTTATTTATTCAGCAATTTTGTTCCGAACGAGATAAAAACTAAGTTGATTGAAATTTTTTCGTTCGTTTCGTTCACTTTATGTTCATTGGTTTCAATGGCAAGAAATTAATATTAGCATTGATGGATTTGGTCTACTGTGATTGCAATCAATCAGTCTTTTTGGTGAACGGGTCACAAATACCGAATCGATCGCGATTGACACAGCTCTCACCTTCTCTAAAATAATATAAGGATCTGTTCCACTCTTTGGTGAGATATGCCATCAAGTCTCCAGTGGACCGATTGCTGCGAAAGCCGTATTGACGATCATTCTGAAGCTTTCGATTTTCGAGATATTTCTTGATCTGATAATTTATCAGCGATTCCATGACCTTGGAAAGAACGGACGTAAGTGGAATTGGTCGATAGGAGGAGGGGAGGAAGGGTCGGCATTTTTTAGGAACAGGCTGGACAATTGCTGTTTTCCATCTTCTAGGAAAGATTCCATAACAGTAGAAGCTATCGTTAGTCTTACGCAATGGTTTTGCAAGCGATGAAGAACAGCCCTTCAGAAAAATTAAGGTTATACCATCAGGACCAGCAGATTTGTTTGTATCAAGATCTTGAAGGGCTCTTGCAACTGTACGATTGCGGAAATATACCTGTCCCATTGAATGATTAACGTTCTCATCAAGTAGGGTCGATGTTGCTATCAGACAATGTGAAGATAGCAGCAAAATGACCTACAAGTACATTTGCCTTATCTGAAGATCTAGTTATCGGTTTTTCATTGTAGATGAGCCCAGTGGCGGATTTACACATTTCCCAAGTATAGGCTGTTGAATTTTTGCCGCCCTTACCTCTACAATTGTGATTTGTCAGTTCCTAGATTATCTTTTTATTGGAAAAATCATCGATAATGTCGTCGTAAGTGATCTTGTTCATTAATTCTGGCTCTATACACAAAAGAGCTAAAGCTTTAATTTTTCTTGAATTAAGGTCGATTTCAGATAATTTTGTACCCTTTTTAGATAAGATAAGCTTCTCTCACCCGAACAATTTGTCGCTGGAGGACAAAATGCCCTACGAAGAGCTTTGTCCAAGTTACGATAAACGTTCTGCAAATTCTGTTTTCGCAGAAAACCATCCGTTCGGAAAAAAAAGATTCGAGGAATTGAAGGAACCCAAACCTCGAAAGGAAGGTACTGAGGATCTGCACTGGACTTTACTTCGACCGTCAACGACAAAAACACTACAGGAACGAGCATCTCTACACAGAAGCGAATTTAATTCCACTGGGCAAATATCTAGTTCATTCAACGAAGAAACTAATGGGGATGGGGAACATCATCGACCACCCGAATCAGGGGCCCTATTTTGTAAAACGATTGTCGTTGAAATTACTTCGTTATCGTTGAAATGCGATTATGTTTTACGAGAATCGTTTAATTTTAACGATACTTGTTAGTTCTAACGACTGCCATATACCTATCGTTTAACTTTCGTTTTATCGTTTCTTGATTTATAATTTTTTTTTTCATTTATTTATGACAATTCCTAATAGTCGAGAAGTTGGTTGCGCTTCAAAAAAAATGTTTTTTTTTTCGGTTAAGTTTGGCAACATCTTTTGTATGACTTTTTCGTTTTACTAAATTGCTCTTTGTCGTGACTATCGTATTCCTCAGTATCGTTGACTTGCCGCTCATTTCGTAATACAAAATAGGGCCCCAGCTTATGAGAATAATGACCACAGAACAACGACATCCCGAACCGGGGTACCTCAATGTGATAGAAACTCTGGATGACAACTTAATCATGGATAACGAAGAAGTAGTGTCGTTCGTTTCGTAATACAAAATAGGGCCCCAGCTTAAAATATATTTTCCGCAATTTCACTCTCATTTCACTCATAGAAAGTGTGGGCAACGGCTGATTTCTGGTTGGGGCCGTGAACTGGGTGTCTTAACGTAGGATATAGAAGTTTGCGGTATCGTTGAATGTACAATAAAAGAAAAGAGGGAAAAGTCATCGGAAAGGTGTCTTGTGGACTTCTAGAGAGATATTAGAAAACCGTCTTACAGAAATCTTTTCGATTTCTGTAAGACGGCTAAGAAAAAAATATCGGTTTTCAAATTTGCCGCCCCTAAAATCTGCCGCCCTAGGCTCAAGCCTACTCAGCCTGCTGGTAAATCCGCCACTGGATGAGCCCTGGAACCGGAGCTGCCTTTGAGACATAGCAGGCTGTTATGCCTTAATTTCTGGTCATGTAAGAATTTGGTTCTTTTAATAATAGCGTTGCAAATACTGACTGCTTGCGCTTTTTCCATTTTTGTCAGTTGGGTTGGGTTCTAAGAAGCGATTGTGAATTCTCTTCAACGCATACTTCGATCTCAAAACAGAAAAATAGTACCCCTAATAGAAGTTCAGTCAAATAGATAAAACTAAACTACGCAATATACCGTATTTGCGTAAAGAGTCGGTTGTTAACCTAGAGTCAAAGTTGGAAAGCGCTAAGGCATCTATGGTGTGATGCTTCTTTTTCTTAAGCTGAGGTAAGCTCGCCGGACTCCAGGGTCGTCTCGACAAAGCACGAAACTCGAGTATAGAGAGTCGACCAAACTGCTCCAAATGAAAAATAGATTTTCCTTTTTCAGATTTTATTTTTATTAATCCAATAAAGCGGCTGAAGGCTAAACAATATGATACCTATAGATAATAATACCTAGAGATAATACTACCTATTATATACGAACTTAATCATACGGTCAAGAGCCCATCGACACCGGAAGGGTGAAGGTAAATAACTTAATAATTCGGCAAGTGCCCGTCGACACCGGAAGGGTGAAGGGGAATAATACAATGTTTTGTTGTTACCACACAGCACGCTATGGAGCAACGGCCCATCGACTCTTTAGTAGAGAAGGGGAATATCGGGGGAAACTTGTGCTTCTGTATTATAAAGTAAAAACCTTAATAAACTTCGGCGAGCAAGCTTCCAATTTCTTTGGATTTCTTGGGTCCATAACCCAATTCTCCTGCAGGAACCAACTGTGAACTCTATAACGATGAACCACAATATCGCGTATGTATATTTTGTTTTTGTATTTCGGCTGCGTGTTGGCGTTGGTTATTTCACTTGGTGGGTATGCAGATGGAGGTTGATTGGTGTCGATCGGTCGTAGGAGTGTGACGCTTCGTTACAATGGACACTTCTTTAAAAGTTTCTTGTCCAGTTAACTGTCTAAGCGAGCTATCGCAACAGCCAAGCAAATTCTGCCAATCTATTGGAAATATTAAGAATTCCGCAAGGCATAGCATGAAAAAGTTTGTGGGATCCTGGGCAGTTTCTCCAGTTGAGTCCCTTGACCTATTGTAGACAGCGCACTTTTTGTCATGCGGGAACAGGAACCTCTTAGGCCCGGTGCACACAAGCGTTCTTTTGACACGCGGTACCGCAGCGTCACCGCCTTTGCGTCTTACAGTACTCGCAAATGAATTGAGTGGTGCACACACGAGTGCGATGACGCTGCGACATCGCGCGTCACTCTTGCGGGTAAAAAGACTCGCAGGTTTCCGCGACCGCTGTGTCACCGCACACGCATTTGCGTCTTTAAGTACACTGTTTGTTATTGAACAGTGCACACATGCGTGATTTTGACGCTAGTTAAATTCGAAAGAAATATGTCCAACATGAAAGAATTTGATATAGAATTATTTATCAATGAGATAAAAAGTTTCTAGAAATATGGAGTTTTGCTTCCGAGGCACACACCATGCCCGCAAAAGAAAAGAGCTTTGTTGATATGTGTTAGCCGAATATTTTGTGAATTCACCAAATGATTTTACACTCATTCGAAAATATTTAAAAAACTTGTCAGAATATTTTTTTATAATTGTAAATGATGTTTAAAATATTCCTTTTGTTAGCCGATGATCAACATAAGGATGTACCCAATAAATCCGTTTATTTTTAAGCACTAGGTATACGCGGAAATTATTCGTTTCTTTTTAGAAACCTCCATTGCTACAGGCAAAATGCGAACGAAACCTTTAGGCGCGAATGGCTACCACCAGCCATGCTGCATAACCATTGCAATTCCTTGGCCAGATAACAACATAAATCATGTATCCGAGTTATTGAGACATTTTGGATTAATTATAATCGCAAAAGTCGGAAGGCGCATAAATTCCCGAAATATTTCTAAACGTTCAATCCTACTTTTTTCTTCAATAAAACTATCAAACCCATTCAAGACAACCATGAGAGACATCCTGTAAATGTCATCTTGAAACCTCTCAGCAGCACGCATGTAGGTATTAATTTTATCTTAAAGAGCATTTGACAGAGCTTGTAAAAAGATGATTATTAAAATTGGAATCTTTTGAATGATTAAAAATACAAACTATTGTTTCTTTATAAATATAACTATTTGTTTATCAATATTAAACGATTTTCCCATTGTGTTTATTTTATTATTTCCGCTTAAATTTTTGTTCAAATATTTGTATCTCAATCTCATGCCTTTTCTACATAAGCCTGGAGTTGGTACCTACCCATCATACTTGATGCATGAACCCATCGCAAAGAAAGATTAATTCATTTGTGTTTGAACTTAGGTTAGGTAAATTTACCTACCTAGACAAACTGTTGAAATAAGAATATTTATTTAGAAGTGTTTATTCTAGCCAACAATACAAAAATATATTTACTTGTTTCCAAAAGCATTTGTATTCCAGACTATGGTATTTTAGTTTAAACACAAGTGGTGGAGAGAGTAATTTGCCAAATTGAATACAAGAGCGCTTTGCACCAATTAGACCACAGTGGCCAACAAGACTTGGTCGTCGCCAAAGTTGCCGACAACCATACAATGGCGACGACCAAAACTACCAGTACCACAACTATTAGCAGTAACACACACTATACGCAAGCAGGAGGACATTAAGTCGTCAGTGACGGGAATAAAGAAACAGCCAAACAAAATTTCCTGACAACAAGAATCAACATACAAACAGAGGATACAGCGCAATGATGTACTTACAGTTTCATCCTTGCTATCTTCATGGCATGAGAGACCATTTAGTTAAACAAGAATGGCTTTCGTCGAAAATATGAATACGAAAAAATTAACATACTCGTAACATTACCTAACTTTTACCTAGTACAAAGTCTATATTCAGTTAGCCACATGTAACTACTGTGAATTTAAATTGAGTAAAACAGGGACAACTAATGCGTTTGTTAAATAAGAAATAAACCTATACCAACATTTTAGAGAAAAAAGTAGTTTCCATGGAATCGTAAAAACTGCAAGATTAAAAATTAATTGCAATTCTAAAGCACAAATTTCGAAGTGCAAACCATGTATTTCAAAACATTGTTTCCCCTTCAGCGCCCAGCAGTGGCGTGGCGTGGATAATTTTAAATGGGAAGACGTTATAAAATTTTGTCACCTGTAAAAATGAAAAAAAAAATCTTAGAACCTTAAAAACAACATTTCTAGTAGGGATTTATCTACTAAGGGATATATATACTAAGCTAAAAATGTGTAGCTATTTTTTTTATACTTCAAGACATTAATATTTCAATCAACAATGAGCTTAAAACATTATAAAAAAGGACATCCTTTTAGACACCACCCCTTTCGTCGGACATAACTGCGGCACCTTCCTAGGAATTTTCTATTAATTTTTCCTTGCAATCATGTGTCAAGAATATTAAATATATGATGGGACAACTCATCTGCATTAAGACTCGCCCTAACATTAAAAAATACAAGATATCTTTCTTGTATTCCATTCTCTGACAAGAACCGAAATATGGCACTCAGTTGTCTCCTATGACTTAAATCTGATGTTTCGTCAATCATAATCGACACGAACCGGGCTTCTATGATTTCTGTTTTAATTTCAGATTTAATAATAGGCGCGATACTATGTATCAAGAGGGATTTACATGTATTCATGAAACACGCACACTAAACAAAAAATTTCGATCTGGGATCGAAATCCTTGGTGTGTAAAGGAAAAAAAGATAAAATATAAACTATCAACCATCCTTACTAAAATTATTTGGTTTCTCCGATAGGTAATCTGTTAAACAGCAATCTACATTTATCAAAGACAAAAAACAAAATCTACAACTGCACTAAAATTAAAAAGCCAATTTTTTTATCAATATATATATAGATAATAAAAGGAATTAAATCTTCACTTTAACATCTAACTTTTCACTATTTTTAATTAAGTTCAAATTGGCTTTTCAATTTCTTTGAAGTTATTGAAACTGTGCAACACAGTCTTTTATTGAATGCCAGTTGAATCTAAATTTAAATTCCTATTAAAAAAAACAAATGCATTTTATTTGACCAGAAGTGTTCTTCAGCGATATGCTAAATTTACACTGCTGACAAATTGCCATATATTCTACCATGATTTATTTCATAATTCAAAATTATCACAGTAAATTTGCAAAAATATCAATCGTGTATATTATAAACTATCACGAGAGAGAAAAATGAAAGCATTTTACATTAGCATGCAAGCCAACATCAAATTCAAAATCAAAAATCAACAATACCCACATGCCATATTTATATTTACATATAGGTATGACATATGTATGTATTAAAGAAAAAAAAAAAACAAATAAGTCGAAGAACCCGTCTTATTTCTTACACATTCGAACACCTGAACTCCTGCAATGTATTATCTTCCTACTGAAATGCAATGCTAATTGCTACAGGGAGAATAAAATACAAATAATTCCAACTCCTACTGGTATACATCGAAAATTTTATAAGACGGAATGTAGCGTCTTATTTTTTGCGGATGTTGAACAAAGAGGATCCGAAACACAATGCTTGGGGAAGAAAGGGATATAAAACAAATAAATAAGACGGTGATTGAAAAGTTAATGTCAGAGGATTTTTGTGACTCTCTTGGTTAATGTTGGTTGTGGATTGTGGAATGTGTTTGGATAAAGTATAAGATACAAACGAGAAACAGAATGGAAAATTTAAAATTATTCGATGTTTATTTGGTAGATTGTGTTATTTGTGGATTTTCTAAAAGGGAAGACGATAGGAATCGTGTTATATGGACGCCACGCCACTGGCGCCCAGTATCTTAAAATCTTTAGATGTCTTGATATTAACATCAAATACCCGAGAAACTTACTTTCATGTTCAAGAGACTTTAAAGAATACTTAAAATGTTAAAAATGTTTCATATAAAAATATGAACGTTAATAATTAATCAAAGAATGCCTTGAAACTTGCAAAGCAAATATGAATTTATAGAAGAACACAGTATACACAGTGATCAGTGTTGGGCCCTTTTTTTGTACAACATCTATACCAGGCTACAGGAATGTTAAATTGCTATATTTGCTGATGATACAAATTTACATCATGCACTTGAACTGATGATTCAATATTATCAAAAGTGGAAAATTAAGCTGAATGCTGATAAATTACAAGCTATCTTTTTCAGCAAAAAAAGAAAGTCTTGCTATCTTCCCAGTAATCAGCTTATTGCAAATGGCGTTAATGTCAAATGGGACTTGAATGTAAAATATTTAGGTGTTTAAATGGTGGATACGTGCATCCAAGAGGACACAAGCGTCCACAGGTTTCTTACAAAACCCACCTCTGTCCACCAACTCCTACTCTCACCTCCCCGTGGTGAACAACGGGTACCTAGTACCTCAACTGGAGATTGGGTCTCAAGTCGCAACCCCAGTGGAAAGTTGTTGTGGGTAACAAACGAGAGAGAGGGGAGAGGTGTTCCCACTAAGGCACCTCTCCCTTTACCCAGGCGGCCGCGGAAGAATTCCCCAGATGGAATCTACGGTGGCGTCTACAGCTCCAGTTAGGATGAACTACTTGGTGAACAACTTATATGGGCTACGACATATTCGTAGCTCAGGCCTATAAGGTGCGGATTCGTCCCGCTCCCTACCCTTGGAGTTATACTAAGGGTCTGGTCCTCCAGTTCGGGGGTTGTGCGTCGGGGTAAATTCCCTACCAAGTAAAACTTTCTTGGTCCCAAAACAACAACAAGCCTCGGATATGGATGATTTTAATGTTGACGACCACAGCAAACGAAACAAGGACAACAATTTTCGGTTCTGCACGTGGAATGTCCGGATCTTAAACAGGCCACGTGCTACCGAACAAATAGTGGAGAGCCTGGATAGGCTAAAGGCTGACATTACAGCCATCCAGGAAGTGCGATGGGATGAAGAGGGCATACGAAGGATGAAAACGCGTGCCATCTACCTCGGCGAGTGCTACAAGGAGCAGGGTCAACGGCTTTTTAGAGGATTTGTAGTAAGGGCAAGACTTAGGCAAAAAGTCTTGGGCTTCAGATATGTGAGCGAGCGTCTGGTCACAATCCGCATCAAAGCGAAATTATAAAAACGTGACGCTGATCTGTGTCCATGCCCCAACGAAAGAAAAAGATGACTCAACCAAAGAAGAATTCTACGACCTTCTCGAGAAAACGTATGATAGGTTCCCCAAGTCTGACGTCAAGATTATTCTTGGCGACTTCAACGCCAAGATCGGAAAGGAGGGCATCTTTGGTTCGATAGTCGGAGAACACAGCACCTGACGGGCTCCGGATCAACTAACCGTCAACCAGATTGATCATGTTGCGATAGACGCGAGACATGCTTCCAGTATCCTGGATGTCCGAACATTCCGAGGGGCCAACATAGACTCGGATCATTACTTAAGGATGCGGATATCCATGACGCCACAACGACGGATGGATGCTGTCAAAAGATTCAACGTCACGAGGTTAAAAGCGCAGGAGGTCGCCAGGACTTTTGCAGGCCGCGTCTCTCTTAATCTCTCAGCAATCTCGCCTCCAGCTTCATCTACGGAGGACCTGTGGAAGCACTGCCAGAATGCCATCAGTAGTGCCGCCACTGATGTGCTGGGTTTCACAAGGCCACCAGAACGAAACCCCTGGTTTGATGAAGAATGCAGGTTGGCGCATGTAGCAAAGATCAAGGCCTACCAATTAATGCTGCAGGCAAAAACCAGAGCTGCCCGGGAGCTCTACGGGGAAAGACGAAGGGAGGAACGCTGACTTCTAAGGAAGAAAAAGAGAGAGCATGCGAAGCGGGTGGTCGAGTCTACTGAGGACTGTACCGGGGATGTTCGAAAGTTTTTGCAAAGGGTGAGGCAATCCACCCAGGGCTACAAAGCTAGAACGAAAGCCTGTTCGGATGAGAATGGGAATATGGTAGTAGACACGCAGTCCGTGCTGAGGATCTGGAAACAACACTTTTCCAGACTGAACTTAAATCAAGCATTATAGTGGATACCTAGCTAACTAAAGCCTTTACTCCACTGCTTAACCTCAAGCACTGACGGCCCAGGCCTAGGTCCCAGTTGCTGTCTATCTGGATGAAAGGTAGCCACTCCCTTCCAACCTCGTGCAAGACTAACCCCCCAAGACAAACTGTTTTCCGCATGGGTCCAAATGCATCATCGTTGGTCTTGTCAAGGGAGTGCGAATCAGGCATCTCCAGGTTGTTCCAAATTTTGTACTGTGTAGGCAGTTCATTACCCTTTGGTACGGATCTAATTGTGTTATATCTAACTATTGCAGTAAGCCACAATAGCCAATCGCGTGAATTGATTGGTATAACCACAGCCACCTCGAGCTCTCTTTACAGAGGGCCTTCCCAGTGACAGTGATTCCATGGTCCTTACTCCATGGGGGCTTTAATTAGCGGGAGATTAGTAATCACTATCCCCGAAGTACCCAATTAGGGTGTTCTCTTATAGATATCACTCTACGGAAGATATCTTTATCTTGTTCTTAATTGTTACTTTAAAATATTATGGAGTTATTTTAAAAATATCACCAATAATATTACAGGCGCTTAATAAAATAAGCAGATGGAGTAAAACTCCGTGGTGCAGATCATAGCCGACCAAAGCCAACCATGATCCTTTAGATATCACTCTACGGAAGATATCTTTTCTTATTGTTCATACTTGTTACTTTTAAAATATTATGGAGTTATTTCAGAAATATCACCAGTAATATTATATGCGCTTAATAAATTAAGCAAATAAGATGCAGATCACAGCCGACCAAAGCCAACCACAACCTGCACCGAATACGATTAGTCTTGCTCGTCCTACACCAAAAGGGATAGAGACATTCCCCGCAATTAAATTTCAGGTACCGGGAAGGACCGTCCATTGTATTGCAATACCAAGACTAATAAGCAAAAGAGACGGTCATATCGCTCAACTACCTTTCGTCATTGGCCGTGACCCCCACATCACATTGTTCAAGATTTGTATAAATCAGCACCAGGGACCCGTTGCTCAGTTTCTGATCGGATCTTTCCGATATCTGAGATTGGGTATAGCACCGAGATTTTTTCGGACATGGCTTGAACTACAACCGATGTCCTCCAAGCGTTCAAAATTAATTATCTTATCTAGCAATCTCATTTTTACATCATTTTCTATTACTACCTTAGATTGCTTTTGCATACACCGGACGAAAGAGATGTCTCGATCGTTTTTGGATGTGTATGTCACGTGACTTATTTTAGATAAGTTCTACGTGTTGAGTTTTCTTGGTTGTCTAACTCCAGCGAGCCGGAGAAAGACGTAAGCCCCCCCACCACGACAAGGTGAAACTCATCGAGGGGGACTTTTCCAGACTGCTGAACGGCGAGGAAGGCCAAAATTCCGCAGCTAGGCGGAACATTCCATTCAAGCTGGACGATGATGGTCAAAATTTCCGTCCAGCCGACCTAAATGAAGTGCGGACAACGATAGCCAAGCTCAAAGCGTAAAAAGGTGCTGGCGCGGATGGCTTGGCAGCTAGAAGAAGAAAGGAGATGCTCTGAAGTGTGCCAATTACAGAGGTATAAGTCTCTTCAACGTCGCATACAAAATCCTGTTGTCTGTACTGTGTGAGCGCCTAAAACCGTTTGTCAACGAGCTGATCGGCCCCTATCAGTGTGGTTTTAGGCCCGGAAAATCTACCCTGGTTCAGATGTTCACACTTCGACAGATTTTGGAAAAAACCCAGGAGTTTCAAATCGATACACACCACCTCTTTATCGATTTCAAAGTCGCGTATGATAGCGTGGACAGAGAAAAAACTATATAGAGCCATGTCTCATCTCGGAATCCCTGCCAAGCTCGTCCGCTTGTGCAGGATGACGATGGAGAAATCTGGCTGCTCCGTCAAGGTCGGTAAGAACACCACCGAACCCTTTGATGTCGAGAAAGGTCTGAGGTAAAGCGACGCGCTATCATGCTGTTGCACTTTAACTCGACGACAAACCGATATACCGAATAAATAATTAATTAAGGAAAATGAATTAAAAGTAATTAAATTACAAAATTAAAACAACGATGACGAGCGCGAGATCGACCGGCACGACTTGAATATAATTTTGTAAATACGAACAACTGTCAACGTCAAGTAAAATAGAGAGCGAGAACGAAGGTGAGCTTGAAGTTGAAGCGCAACAGGGAGATAGCACTTTGGATGCTACTCGAATGACTAGCTCAGATTTAGGGGTGGGTTTCACCAAATTAATTTAATTGATTTGATGAGCGATTAATCGATCAATTCCTGAAATGTAAGTAAAATATATGATAACGACAGGGGCGTCGTTGCTGAAAGAAAATAAAGGGCGCCAGCAATTTTTTTTTGATTAAGGAAATTACAAACCTTATGAAGCGAAACCGACGATGAAAGCAAAAATTATTTTGAGAAGAAATGATAAGCCACAATTTGAATTCCGAATGGGAAGTTAAATGAATTTATTTTTGATTGGGAAACCTTTTTTAATATAGGATAAAAACCCAATATCTTTTCGAAAATGAATTTACAATTTATTTTGGAAATAATCAAGATAAATCGTTACCGCTTTGTCCCGAACAAACAACAGGTTTTCGAAACGGGTCACGAGTTCCGCTTTTCCGGAATTTTTAACGGTCAGAAGCCAAACGCATATTAAGATTTAAAATTAACCAAATGCAAAACGATAAAACCACAAAAGCCGAAATTTCCACTAGACAAGAAACAAGAATACTTATCTTTTTATTATCCAAAATTCTACCAATTCCTTCCTTCTATAATATGTTCCTTCAGACAACCTCCTCCAATATCCAATTTTTGTCCTTTTTCTCCTGAACTTTATTTTTCAACAAAATTTTCCTTTTTATTCTTTTTCCTCTTGATTTTCTTCTACACCAATTTATTAATTATTTTCACTTTCTTTTTATATTTCTCAAAAACTTTTCTTAATTTTCTTTTTATCTTCCAAACTTCTTTTATTAACCACAGCCAAAATTGAAGTGTCCTCTCAGGAATTTTTCATCCTGGGCGAACTCTTCTCTTAAGACTCATCCAGTGCTTTCAGCCAATCAGTGGCCGCGGTTTTCGGTCACGTCATCATTCAGCTACTCTCCGCCATCTTTGCTGTAGAGAGCGCCGACGTAGTTGAAAACCAGCGCTCCTGCTTACTCGCAATTTCTCTCTGCATAATCATCATAAATCCGCCGATCGCTGGTGTCATTTCCAGGAGCGGCGAATATGACGAATGCATACAGCCATCAATACCCATTTTTTTTTTCAGTTATTAAGAAAAGCTTTTAGAAACGAAAAAGAATCAAGTCGCGATCAATTTTCCCCTCGAATAAAACAAAATCAAACCATTATTGTGGAACATATATAAGAAGCGATTGACAGGAATACGATTTCCGCGAAATTACTTTAGAGCGTTGGGCTTCTGTGCAGATTGGGGGGGATTGGGGACTAGCGAGTAACGTTTTATCTTTTACAATATCATATAAAATATAAATCAGATACGTTGGGCACTCGGCCATTCTCGAAATGAGTAACTTCTAGCATTCGGGGACCAACTGTCGCCCGTGCTTTTCGAAACCAGCTTGTCCATATTATCCATAATTAAATAGTGGAACATTCCTCCACATTTGAGTTCATAAAATATGTCGATTTTGTTTCTCCAAGATACTGAGAGAGCGTACCGATGGCTGATGGACCATGGCTGCCCCACTCTCTCTCAGTAAAGTGAATGAAACACCTGTAGGAAGAAGAAACTGGTATGGAAGGAAGAGGATTTTTGGGAATAGAAAGAATGATTTTTGTCGCGGTAAATTTTACCGTGACAATGCAACCTATTTAACATCGCTCTTGAAGCAATTGTACGAAACTCAAACGTCAACAATAGAGGTACAATTTTTCAAAAGTCAGTTCAATTGCTTGCTTATGCGGATGATATTGATATCATTGGGAGGACGAAGCGAGCTTTTACCGGTGCGTTTGCAAGTATTGAACTGGAGGCGGCGAAAATGGGTTTGGCTCTTAATGAGAACAAGACGAAGTATATGCTATCATCGAGAAAGGAATCTCAACATCCTCGACTCGGGCAAAAGGTCACGATGGATAGGTATAACTTCGAAGTCGTCAAAGACTTGTCTACCTGGGCTCCACTATAACATCGCAAAACGACATCAGTGCAGAGATCAAGCGAAGAATTACTCTTGCCAACCGCTGTTTCTTCGGGATAAGAAGGCATTTGAGTAATAAAGCCCTATCTCAAAGAACCAAGGAGACCTTGTATAAGACCCCAAGCATGGACACTTTCTAAAACCATTGAAAATCTGCTTGGGTGCTTTGAAAGAAAAGTTCTTCGTTTGATCTTCGGTCCAGTCTGTATCGATGGAGTATGGAGGAGAAGGTTCAACAACGAGCTGTACGGGCTTTACAGTGACGTTGACCTAGTCAAGAAGCTGAAAATACAACGGCTGAGATGGCTGGGACACTTGGAGCATATGGACACCGACGCACCATCCCGTCGAATCTTCGAATCCACCCCTGATGGTCTGCGCAGCAGAGGAAGGAGAGCGACCTTAACCAACTTGGAGTGCGTAACTGGAGGCAGCTAGATAGGGCCCGAGCTAGTTGGAGGGGCTTGTTGGTTGAGGCCGTAGTCCACCCTGCACTGTGAGCGCCATCCAAAGTAAAGTAAGTAAGTTTATCTACACCGAAAACTCAACCAGACAAGAAAGGGCCGCGCAATTAGACATCACCAGACGGACTCTACAGCAAATTTTAGTGAAAGACTTATAGACATGTTCCCGTACAAAAAAGTGCGAACAGTGCATCAGTTCATGCCTGCTGACCGTCCGTCGCGTTTGAAATCAAGCCATCCTCAATCTCAACAACGAATAGTGGTGCGGTGTGCACGCGGGAGAAGGGATTGGGCCGTATTTTTTGTGGACGCCATCAGTAATACAGTCACTGTTACTGTGTTACTGGCAAACACTACAGAGCACTAAGAAACGCCTTCTTACCGAAGCAGTATTGAATGAGCGGTGCTTAATGAACTGGTGGTTTCAACAAGATGCTGCAATTGCACACACAGCACGAGCCACAATGGATATTGTGAAGCGTAAGCTCTCATTTTGGCGATTTGGCTTGGGCAGCAAGATCGCCCGATTTAATCATCTCAGACTTTTTTCTTTCGGGCAACTTGAAGTCGTGGGCTTATGCCAAAAAGGCCCAAACAATCGAAGCCCTTAAAATATGATGGAAAGTTCTGGAAAATGCGATAACACGGGCACAAATGTTTATCAACACTGGCGACTCCACTTGACATCTATCATCTTTTTTACTTAACAGAAAAAATTGTAAAGATCCAAATATAGATTTATATTAATATAAAATCTTTTTTTTTTTCTTTTGTAAAAAAGTAATTCAAGAACATAATTGGATGATTAATTTTGCCCCATCTTGAACAAGAAATTGAATTTAAATCCGTGTTGCCAATAATGGGAATGTCGAAAATAAACTATTTTTGAATTAATTTCAAATCAATTTCTTTTCTCAAAAATTAAGCGAAACAGACAAAAATTTATAAAAATTCTAGGTACCGTTTTCGAGAAAAATAATTTTTTTTAGTATTTGTTGCTGGGTACCGTTATTTTGGGACAAAAGAACAATTTTGTGGCTCCAGTTCGTATATAGAAAAACTAATTATTTTCAAGTTTCAGGGAAATCAAACATGTGGTGTTCGAAATATTGTGTTCAAGAAAAAAGTAAAGTTATTTTTAAAAATCCAAACAAAAACGAACCGAACTATATTCACAATACTTTTTTCTTTTTTTTAGAAACATTTCTTTTGTTTTTAATTTTCACAAAAACGGTGCAACTGATTTTGGTATTTTTTATGCTGAGGCTTTTTAGTATTTTGATGACAAGACATATTATAAATGATGAATTGAGTTTTGTACAACTGGAAATTCATATTCTTTTTCAATAAAAATCAAGTTTAAAAATCTGCCAGGGTATGGATTTTACCAAGAAAAAACTTCTTGAATGTTTTTCATGCTAATTAGAATAAACTCTAGAAATTTCATCCAAATCTTATGAGCCGTTTCCATTAAACCGAGATACATACATATAATAAAAGAACTATCAGTGTGAAATTAAACTGAAGAAAATTAGAGAATTACTTTTGATTGAGTGGAGTGATTGAATATAATTCAATTAAAAGTCAAGCGACCTCAACTCTAAAATATGTTTCACCTAGGTAAAATATTTGGCCCATCAGTTATAGTTGCTGTAGTACCGACCGTCCCCACCAAGAGTCTAATACATATCAGATGTGTTCTTTCGGGTATCGGAAGGCTTCTTGTATAGTTCGAAATGGAGTAAGGACACCTGGGATGTGAGAAATATTGTGGTAGGCCTCAAACCTTACACCAAGTCTGTTTCTCGGAAATTGGTGATATCTGGGCAGTTGTAATGATCTAGCAAAAAAGCAAAATTCTTACCACAGCTACACCTTCTTCTCTGTGAATACAGAACGATGAAACCATAGCTCACACAGCTTGTCAAACAATATGAAATTTTTTGACAATCGAATAGTATAGCTATTTTCAAGTTTCAACTTCCCTTGCATTCGCCCAATTTAGAGGCTACATAAGGGTAAGGTTTATGTAAGTAAGCTAAGAACCATGCAATAGCCAATATTCCAGATCACTTGAGATATTTTTTTTTATTCAAGGCTTATTTTAAAACTAAGAGCTAAAGATTTTTAGATAAATGAAAAAGTAAAACAAAATCAGAAAAACACAGTTATTCACACTTATGCGCCACTCATGAGTGAAATCTGTAAAATTTGTTTACATCAAAAGTTAATGAGTCATCCATATAATACCTTCCATTAAACGTTTCAAGTTTTTGACTTTCGTATTAAGAACTCAACCAGTTTCAACAATTTTTGTTTACATTCCACGTTTAAGATAGCAGTTGGAAAGCAGATTTAAAAAAATTTATATTTCGATTTTGGATAAGTACATAATACTTTAAGGAAAAGTGGATATTTTTTTTCAAAAGAAATCCATACGCAGTAGTTAACAGCATCCAAGACCGAAGGGCTCCGCTTTTATTTGTTTATTTTTTTTTCTGTGTGTTTTATGGAAAACGGACTAACAGCCTTTTTGTCTGCTCGCCTGAACTTTTCCGTAAAAATTTAACGAATTTTGGTTTGATTTTTTGAATTTATTTACTCGGGAATAAATTTTAAAAGGATAACATCGAAGGAAGCGATGCATGAGCATCGGGTCTTACCGGTATTTTCGATACGGATTCTCTGGCCACATTGCCACAAACACTGGCATTCTACGAGCAAGGAATACAAATAATGCTGACTTTAGCAACTTTTTTTCTGTGGCTACTTTTTTTCGAATACACGTTTGAGACTTTTTTTGATGTTGTTGTAGTTGTTGGTTTTTTTTTATTTTTTTTTTTTTTTGTGAGCAGACAACAAATTTGGGGTAAAAATCCTTCGACCGGAAATATGGCCGATGATTCATATCCGCAATGAAATGGAAATTGTCCGACCAAACAGGATATGCACATGTGAGCTGAGCAATCATCGTCCATCCATATACTATAGACATGAGTAGAATCAGGGATACCAGAAACGAATTCATCTCGTGTCGAAGGTATTGAATGTATCGTAGTTTTGGATTTGTGATCCTTTTCTATAGAGAGTGTTCCTTTAGGGTGTGGGTTGAGTATCGCTACAGTGAGTTTGACTTCTGACTTGAATCTCCACTTTCTATTTGCGATGAACCAGTTAGAATTGGTTGACCATACAGTGGGATTGGAACGTTTTGAAAATTTTCAAAGCAACAGTCAAGTTTTGAAGTATTGAATTAGTTTCTGAAATCAAAAATTTTACTTAAAGAAAAAAAAGGGATAATGTACTAATTTTACACAGTTCATCAGGTATTTGTTGTAGATAAAAAAAGAATACAAAAATCTCTTCACATCTTTATTTTAAAAATCAAATCAAATTAAAGTAACAAATTTCTGTACACCTTGTGTAGATTCTTGTTTCATAATTAACGTCTCACTATCATGGATTTAATATGAATTTGAATAACAATAGTATGGTTGACTTAGAACACAAAAAGTCAGATTTTTATATTCCCAGAAACTTTTAGACAAATTTGTTTTATAAATTGTATTAATTTATCTTAACCTGACTGTAAATGTTGCTAAACAGAGAACATCAACATTTTAGTGTATTTGTCTGCTGGCGGTTTTAAAATTACGACTCGTATGCACTTTCTTCAAAGGTGAGCCAGACCGATGAATTCATCAAAAAACATCCCATCCTATATATTTTGTATTTGACATCAGGATGGTGCTTAAAGGATGATGATTGAATGGCTCTAGCAAAGAGTCTTCAAAGTCAGCTGTAATCATAGAAATATAAATCGTAAGAGAAAATTGAGGACATCATTAGTAAGTATTTTGTTCGTGGTAAATGAGCCCTTGTGTAATTGTACCTGATACATACATACTTACTGAACGCTTTTTGTCTAAATTGTATCTTCAAAACCATCTCAAATTTATTCAAAAAGAATTTCATTAACCATTAACAACTAAGGAACTTGGGGAATAGAAAGGTTCACATTATTAAATAGATAGAAAAGGATTTTCTTTTCGACTTTTGTCGAAGGATATATTGAAATTATTACACAATGAGAGATTCAAATGATTCTAGTATAGTTCTATCAGCTATCCTTTTCAAAGCTCTTTTTTAAAATTCTATCCAATAGACTCAAATGGGTTATTGAAGCACCTGGGAATGGGAATTTTCCTCAGGCTTTAGACGAATATAGACCAAATTGGTGACAAATTGTTTGCATCGGCACAGAAAACCTAAGCACTTAGCAGCGTTTTTAGCGATGTCAAATATGTGATCCACAAAAGATGGTCTGTGATGCACATACCTAGAATTGAAAGCTGTTCAGTCTCCTTGATGCAAGTGCCACTCATAGAAAGAGGCATTGGGGGAGGGTTATGCTTAAGCGACACGATTTTGGATTCCCTATTGGACAATGCTGTCAAGATCAGAATTTAATGAGCTTATCCATACGTTGCCGTTGGATGTGAACATCCAAAGGACAAGGATGTGAATCTAAATGAATATGAAAAGCTGAGTGTACTGTCGTCAGCGAGACAATTTAGAGAATTAGAAGTTTCAGACAAAAGATCATTTATGAAACCAAGCAAGAGTGTCGGAGATAAAACGTAGCCCTGGGGCACACCACAGTTTCTTTTGTGGATATTAGATTTGAAACCGTCCAATACTACTTGTAGTGAACAGCCCGAAATGTAGTTTCTAACTCAACGAAGAAGAGATTCTGCGATACCAAATGCACACATTTTCGATAAGAAAGCTTGATGCCAAACTCTATCAAATGCCTTTGAAATATCAAGCGCAATAATCTTACTTTTTCTAAAAGAATGTAACGATTTGTTCCACTCTTCGTTGAGATATACCATCATACGAAAGCCATAATGACGGTCATTGCGAAGCTTTCGTTCTTGAAAATATTTCTTAAGCTGATAATTTATCAGCATTTCCATGACTTCAGAAAAAATGGGGGATACTATCCGGATCTGCCGATATGTGTATATCGAGATCTTTCAGTAGGTACTCTTGCAACTTTACGAGTGCGAAAGAAAATTTGTCCCATAAAATCATTAATGCTTAAGATTACAGGAGGAATTATGACACTATCTGACAGCGTTAAATTTAACTGACAGCAAGCGGATTCGTTTTTTCTTGTGATCTGATATAAGCTGACCTAAACGAGCTTAGAAGACGAAGTAGTATTTCGTACGACCCCACATTTGTACTACCTTAGGAAAATTGCAGTATTTTTGGTTGTAGTTTTTGGTCATGCATAAACTTGTTCTGTAGAAGTCGGTAGTGCCCAGTGCCCAGTCAAGTTCTAGCACTACACCCTTTTTACAGGAACAAGCTCAGGCGATTTTTGACCCCTTCCTATCTTCAGTACCAATGAAGTCAAAAACTTAAAATTCCGAATATTTGCTAAGCTAGTCAAGCGCAGGCGCCTCACCAAATTTCAATTTTTTAGCATAAGCGGTTCCTGAGATATAAGGCCTCAAAAATCACAAAAACCGTAACTGACTGACTGACTCACTGACAGATCATCAAAATTATGGAGCACTTTGCGACATCGTAGAATCTTGTAATTTTGCACAACGGTAGGTCTAGCATGCAAGTAGAGGAAATAAAATGCACGACTGGGTCGCATGAACTTGCTCCTATGTAATAGACTAAGAATTTCAAAAATGAATGTTATTAGAGAAAAACTGTTCATAAGCATAAAAATTAATTTTTTAAACGACTAAAACAACTTCCTTAGTGGTTGGAGGTAAAAGTAGAATGCCATGTGATTCAACCAAATATAGGTTCATGCAAGAACAAAAATTATAAGTCTTTGTAGTGGTTTCTTAAAAAATAAGCTTTTATATACAAAATTTGTAAAACATTTTTAAGAAAAAAATTTGGTACGCCAATTTTAAGTTTTTATTATTGTTTGAATAAAAATTAAATTAACAAAAGAATATTGAGCCGTTTTCGAAATATTGAATTTTCAAAAAAAAAAAAAAAAAAGATTTTTTTTTCAAAATTCAAAAAAATATTTTTCTTAAAGTTTTGAAATGCAATGTTTTTTACACTTTTTAGAAGCTTCTGATAATGAGAAATTCAAAATTTTAAAAAATCGCTCTATGGTAGGTACAGTCAGTAATAGCTTGTTTTCAAAATTTTTTTTATTAAATTATAGATCTTAAAAATTAATTGAAAGAAAAAAAATTTAAGTAAAATTCTCGGAACCGTTTTCGAGAAAAATACGATAAGCGTGTTGGTGGTTTAATGTAAAACAATGTAAATAAATTTAGTCACAATCAGGACCGGCCCGAGCTTAATTAGAGCCCTTCGCAAGCTTCATCAGTGGCGCCCCTCATTTGGTGTGATTGGCAAAAGAAGTGATTTTATCATTACCCAAGGGGTAGACTTTGCAATGCGTTTTATTTTTAACGAGGTATCCCCAAGAGGCCTATTCCTAGATAATACTTATATCTAATTAAAATAAATATGACTTTTATTAAAAACTAAAAAATCAAAAATATATCACAAAAATAATATGTACTAAAGAATACAAAAATAATTGTAAGATAAATACAACAAATAAATCACAAAAATTTAGGAACTAAAAAAATATTTTCTTGAAGACTTACAAGTCTTATAAGACTTTGAATTTAACAATAAGACTTATAAGTCTTATAAGACTTTGAATTTAACAATAATTAATGAGTTAATTATTTATTTGTATGTTGTCATGTTTTTGAATTAGTTTTTTAATACTTTCTACTTCAAATTTTTGTGATTTATTTGTTGTATTTATCTTGTTATATTTACATATTTATTCATTGTAGGAAATAATAATAAAACTATTATTTTAATAAAAATAAATGGAACCGAACTTATTGCAATAGACTATCTTTTCCGGTTTTGTTTTAGCAAACTCAGTAACCAGACCATCATAATCTAATGACTTAACAAGCTCTTACTCTATAGCCATGATTGACAAGTCAACTTATCTTTCTTGAGTCGTTGGGGTCCTGAAATAGTTTTGTATTAATTTTATTTTCGAAAAACTACGTTATTTGAGGAAACTGTGATGGTATTTCTAGATTTAGAGCTATGGCTTCAGCCGATTGCGCGTTAGTGAACTGTTCTTCTGATCGCATTTCCACAAAAGAGTTTTTATTAGCTTACAGAACTAGAACGCTGTTAGATAAATTAACCAGCGGACTTTGTAAATACTTACTGGTTTTATTATTTTTCTAAGATATCAAACTAGATTAATATGCAACATTTAAACTTGAAACTAAAATTTTACTTCCTAATGACTGCAGTGTTTCTATTCTCAACGTTTCTAGCCTCAGATATTTCAATAAGAGCTTCATATATATCTCCTTAGATTTTTTTAATGGTTTTAAGGCATTTAGTCTACTTTCCCACCTGGTTTCAGAAAGAGGTTTAAAGGTCAAACCAACGCCTTGTTGAACTTGATAAAAAAGTTTTCTAGGCATTGAGCAATGTCAAAAAACTTAACAGCTTCCAACAAATAGCAAGCTGAATCATTAACAACCAAATTCAGGGAATGCAAGTAGCCTGAACAAAATAAGCTCTTGGTTCAAGACTCTTAATTTTGTTTTGAACACCAGCCCCTTTTCCTTTCATGTTTGAACCATTGTCATAACCTTATATTTACATATACATACACTACTGGAATAGGAGCGTAGCAAATTTTATCCTGAATATAGATTCCCTATCATTTCTTTTGTTTTGAGTTATTTCTACCAGAATAGACAAATAAAGTAATAAGATTAGTCAAAAAATCCCTTTTTTTAATGTAAACAATAACTGACAAGAACAGAAAAATAGAGAAAAGGAGAAATTGATTAAAACAGATTCACTCACTAACGACAAACCTCAAAATTAGCTACATGACATGACACTCATGACAGTGATCACTCATAAAGAGAGGCCAGTGCCGAACTAAAACATAGTACAAAAAACACTCAATCGGAAGAGTTTAAATTCATAGACGCAATTTTTAATTTCGCGCGCTGTTATGTCAATGAGTATGAATTTTGTACCTCAGAATTTCTGTTTAAATAACATTGCTGACTTCGATTTCATATAGTAGAACTGACATCGGACGCATGTTACCAACTTGCATTGTCATTGTTGTTGAAATTTTGTTTTTATGTTGCACAGGGGAGGGTTATCGAAATAAAATAAATGCCTTCTCTCATACACGCGATGGGTGAGTGTGAAGAATATCGTCAACAGATTGACAAACAGAAAAATTGCAAATAGAACAAAATCGTGCACTTTGTAAAGATTTTGTGATGTAGTTTTTTTTACTGTGGTAGTGTGGGTGTGAATAGGAAGGTAGATATGTATATGTCTTTAAATTCAGAAATGAGACTTAAAAAAGAAGGTTGGTAGAGGTTACGCAGTAGTGGCTTTTTTAACGCTTACCCAAGGCGCCCCTTGGGTTCAGCGCCCTGCACATTTTCAGAGCTTGCACGTATAGCTTGTCTGGCCCTGGTCACAATAGCCCGAATAGCCACCTCAGTAGGTCGATTTAACTGACCATAAAATGGAACTTGGTAGATATGACGTATCAAGAGCAGCTTTATTAATTAGTAATTACAATTGCCTGGCATTTATTTGAGTTAGGTTTTAGATTATTTTCCTGAGATCACTCTCCAACACTCAACAGCTCCTCATTTATTCTGGCTGTTGCATCTTCAACCATACCAATTCGATAGGTCAAATGAATTTCTACATCGTTTGCATACATATATGTATTTTACAATGGTTGAGTTTCGAAGGTAGATCGTTGTTGAACAGCGTGAATAAAAGTGGACCTAATATTGATCCCTGAGGCACACCAGAACGCGTTGGGAGACAGCTTGGAGTCTCCCAAAATTGCCTGAGTTCTATGACCAAGATATTGCTAAATAAAGTATAAAGCTGAGTTTTCTAGAAAGAAAAATTTCTTGAGTTTATTCGAAAAATTTTCTCGCGAGACAGTATCGAACCCCTTAGACAAGTCTAGTAAAACCAGAGTTGTTACGTTATTAATATCAATTTTTTGCCGTATGACGTCGATTATTTTGAGGAAGGCCGTTGCGCAGCTGTGCAAAATGGGTTTCCAGAAACGCTGTAATTTGTAAACCCACGAGCTTTGCAAAAGCTTTTGAGAAAAAATGTAGAAGAGAAATTATTGGTCGGTATTCTTTTCCTTGCGAGCTAAGCTTCTTAAGAAATTGAATTATTTTTGAAGCTTTCCAGAGTTTTGGATAGCAGGATTTTGTTGTTATGGTGTTAAATATATGTATTCTAAAAGGCTATACAAAAGTAAGAGTAAGTTTTAACAAATTTATGATGCATATCGTCTAGTAAAATAGGTTCCGATTTAATGTCTTTTATATAGCTTTGTACACCTCTACTTTAAAATCTTTTCTAAAATTGAAACTTGAAAGATATTTTTCATTTCTGTCAACCTCAGCAACATCATTTACATTAGATACAGCTCTTATATCGACTGTTTTTTAAGCTCATTTACATCGCAATCATCTTCAGCTGTACCTTGTTGCTTCGAGATACCAAGAGATTTGCTATTTTTCCACAGAGTTTTGGAAGATGATTTGTGGAATTTTGAAGCAAGAAATCTTTGTTTGGATTTTTTTATTTCAATATTGCCGGCATTTCTTAGAGTTTTGTACTGCAATAAAAATTGTGGCAGGTTGAACCTTTTTCAAAGTAGGTACCTTACCTGGTACAGTTTTAGGCCTTTTCCTATTTCACAAATTACGCATCGTACTATTTGTTTTCTTGCATCTCTTCCCTTATTTACTTTCTTCTGCCATAAAATTCATATTGTTTTTTTTTTTTTTTTACTTAACAAGACAATTTTTTTCGTTTGGAATTTAATTTAAAACTCAATCCTAAAATAAGAAGGGAAAGTCCTTTGATCCTGGCAGCAATGGCCCCTCGCTGCTCCAGCCGATAAGTATAAACTCCAACTATTTGGTTTTAAGCAACAGAGACAGAATAAAAACGACAAATACGAATGAATAATAATACAAAACAGAATAAGAAAAATCGTTATAAGAAACCAAAAAACAGTTCACGACTAGGTTGCACGTACTTGCTCTCATATTGTATAATTGAATATTGAAAATAATGGTAAGTAAAACAAACACTAAATTATAAGGTACACTTCATGTTGCAGAAGATGGTAAGTAATTTTGTCTTTAAAAGAAATATAAAGGGTGTTCAATAGGGATTTCCTATCTTTGGCAGTTGATTGCGGCCATTTTGTTGAAGTCTGTCAAATTGGTTGTCATTTATTATTGTAAAATCAACATTCAGAGTAATAGCGAACAACAAGATATGGAAACTATGAAAATATTTGTATATGTTCGGCCAACCTTTCGCGCGCTTCATCCGAATATCATATTCAGCACCGAGGTCCATATCTGGATGAATGTGTTCGCCAGCAAAATTTTAAAATTTTAAAGCCAATTTTTTTGTCGGCCTAAATTGGATGAAAAGAACAGCAAACAACATTTGGTTTCAAGTGAAAGTTTCAACACTATGGGCCTTACCAACAATCAAATTAAGAGACGACTTTAATATTTGAGCGAAATGAAGCATAATTTAATTAACTCTATATAACTGTCCATATATGCTGCATTTTATTTTTTAGGTTCCGTACAATAAATGGTTCATAATTTAGAGTTCACATAAATATTAAGTTCATAACATGTATGGTTAACTTCATAGAGCTCTTTAAATAATGGTCCATTCTGCCCAAATATTAAAGTCATCTCTTAATTTGATTGTTGGTACGGCCCTATGTGCCACACAGGCACACAGCCCGTGTCACAATTAATTTTTTTTCACGGTAGAACATACATATAACCGCATACATAGACCTTCTAACAACACATTAATAAAAAATCAATAATACCTCACTCACAGCTGAATTTATTCAAATTTTTAACTGATTTGTTCATATTTGAAAAAGGTCTTCCTGTTACAGAAGTTTTAGTGAAATCAAAATCTACAATGATGCAGCCGGAACGTCTGCCAACAATGCTTCTGTTTCTGGCTTACGATCCATGAATCTACCAGGTATAGTTGGCAATAGATTGTAATTTGGAAACAATTTCGAATTTTCATCCAACTTTAGATGAAATTATATCTTACATTTTATCTAATTTAAATGCAAATACATCCAGTTTTTCCCGCTTTTTACTTACTAAGCCCAAAGAAAGTGATCCTAGCTCAAAATTTGCGAACTTGTGCGAATTGATTTCGTCGATTCAGTCTACAATGCGCACTTTTGGCCCACGGGAATCATCATTCGACCATTTATTTTCATTCCAAGAAACGTAGAGTAGATAAATGAGAACGACGATACTCCAATTGTTAATGATCTGAGCAATAATTGTAAAATCTATTATCTAATTGGTCTATCTATTACAAGTGGTCTAAGAACTAAAGTGAATAATAAATATCATGCTTCGAGTCATACTGAATATGATGTCATAATTATAACTGAAACCTGGCTTTATGATGGAATCTTATCAACTGAGATATTTGATGGTAAACTTTACAACGTTTTCCGTGTTGATCGTTGTAAAACTGCTGCTGATCGTGGAGGTGGAGTTTTAATAGCAATTCGTTTATCTCTTGCGAGTAATCAAATTGATCTGCTTGTTCCAGATGTCGAGCAATTATGTGTATCAATTAATCTTGATTCTCATATTTTACATTTTATAGTTAGTTATGTTCCACTTAATAGTGTTTTGGATACCTACTTAAATCATATTGTAATATTTTTCCAAGGTTCGTTAAATAAAACTTATTACTCTTTTTAGTCTTTCTTCTTTATTCACACTTTCCAATTCAAAACAGTAAATCTCAATTTATAAACAACTCAAATACTTTTATTCAAATTTAAATCACACTTGTTTAATAACACAATCCAATAAGCAATACTTTTGCACACTTTCATAATCCAAAATCAACTGTGTCTCGCTAACCGTGAACACTCCCTTATATACTCAAATTATTTGTTCTCGAAAGTTCTTGTCTTGGAATGTTCTAGATGGTTGGAATAAGGGGAAATACATTTGACATTGGAAAAGAGCTTTTGTTTCTTCCAGAAATTAGATATGTAATTTTCCAACAGATGGCGCTGTAGTAGTATAAAGCTCTGTTCACAACATTGCCCCCTTCTTAAGATTGTTCGTCCCGAACAATTCTATCTCCAGCTTCGCCACTGTATCGGTGCAGTCGATCGCTATGCACAACTTTTAACTTTCCTCTGGACCCTCTTTGAATTCGGTAAACGACATCATTGATTTTCCTGACGACAGTATACGGGCCTTCCCAGTTTTGTTGAAGCTTCGGCGACAATCCCTTTTGACGATGTGGATTATATAGCCATACACGATCTCCTACTTGGAATCCTGTCGTGTTTGCTCTTGTGTCGTACCTTGTCTTCATTCGATCGCTGTAAGTGCTCATTCTAGTCCAGGTCCTTTCGTGGATGTCGATTAGCCTCTCTTTTAGGTCACTCACGTAATCCCCTATTTCCTGAGACTCTTGTGGTGGGTGTCCAAACCTTATCTCACTAGGCAGCCGTATGCTTTTTCCGAACAGGATTTCAGATGGTGTTTGTCCTGTTGAGCTATGTACTGCACTTCGATAGGCCATCAAAAATAGTGGTATGTGCCTATCCCAGTTTCTTTGGTAGTCGCCTACGACCTTAGTGAGGTGCTCTTTTAAGGTCCTGTTGAATCCCTCGACCATTCCATCAGATTGGGGATGAAGTGGTGTGGTTCTCGTTTTCTTAATGCCAAGGAACGCGCACACCTCTTGGAATATGTTCGACTCAAAGTTCCTTCCTTGGTCAGAATGGAGCTCCATAGGCACACCGAACCTGCTTACCCAGTTAGACACAATCTGGTCGGCCACGGTCTTTGCTTCTTGGTTCGGGATAGCGTATGCCTCAGGCCATTTGCTGAAGTAATCCATTACCACCAGAATGTATTTGTTTCCATCATTCGTTTCCGGAAATGGTCCAGCTACATCAACAGTAATCCTTTCAAATGGTGAGCCGACATTATATTGCATCATTTTTCCTTGCAGTTTTCTACCAGGTCCTTTGGTTGCAGCACAAACGTCACAATTTCGGCACCACTTTTCAACGTCGTCTCTTGCATGCAACCAGTAGAATCGTTGCCTTACCTTTTCTAACGTCTTATTGACTCCCAAATGGCCTCCTGAAGGTCCATCATGCATCTCTCGAAGAACCTCTTTGATTTTCGATTGAGGTAACACAAGCTGCATCACATAGGATTTACCATCAGCGGACTCCCATTTTCGCCGAAGAACACCTTCTTGCACATGAAGTGAGTCCCATTGTGCCCAATAAGCCTTTAAAACTGGACTCCTATCGGAAATGTCATTCCATGCGGGTTTTTCTTCATGTTCTTTCCATGCGAGAAGAGGTTCAATGTCGGGGTCTTCTTGTTGAGCCGATCTTATTTCCTCATTGCTCCATCCACAAATGGGGTCAGCCCTTATTCGCAGAATGTTGATGGATTCCTTTTCTTCTTGTCGCCTACAATGCTTGCAGTCTATTTTACAAGGCCTTCGGGATAGCGCGTCGGCATTTGAGTGCAGCTTTCCCCTTCGGTGTTGAATTTCATAATCGTAAGTCTGCAGTCTTTCTATCCACCTTGCGACTTGTCCTTCTGGGTTCTTGAAGTTCAACAACCAGTTAAGAGCACCATGATCGGTTCGTAGAAGAAACTTCTGTCCATAGATGTATTTGTGGAAGTGTTTCGTTGCCAAGATGAGTGCCAAGAGTTCTCTTCTGGTCACACAGTAGTTCCTTTCGGTCTTCGACAGTACTTTGCTGAAATAGGCGACAACCTTTTCTTCGCCATTGTGCACTTGTGATAGAACAGCGCCGACTCCCACATTGCTTGCATCAGCATCGATGATAAAAGACTTGTCTGGAGTCGGATAGATCAGCACCGGAGCATTGCATAGACGGTATTTCAGTTCTTG
The DNA here is from genome assembly GCA_963931855.1 of Philhelius festivus. Classification (NCBI taxonomy): domain Eukaryota; kingdom Metazoa; phylum Arthropoda; class Insecta; order Diptera; family Syrphidae; genus Philhelius; species Philhelius festivus. The sequence continues at coordinate 204,120,806 of OZ007555.1, read as the reverse complement.
GAAGGCTTTTTCACACTCACCTGACCATCTAAACTGCTTGTTCTTTTCCGTAAGCTGATGCAAACTCTTCGCAATTCCGGCAAAGTTCTTAACAAAACGTCTGTAATAAGTAGCAAGACCAAGAAAACTTCGTAGTTGATGTTTGTCCTGTGGTGTTGGCCAATTTTTGACGGTGTCAACTTTTTCAGGATCGGTCTTGACTCCTTGGGACGAGATGATATGTCCCAAATACTTTACTTCAGTCTGAAACAGTGCACATTTTTCTGGGTTCAGTTTAAGGTTAGCCTCTCGAAGTCTCTGGAACACACCCTTTAGGTTCTTACAGTGTTGGTCGTATGTCTTTCCATAAACGATAACATCATCCAAGTAGACAAGACAAGTTTTCCAAGTCAGACCTTGAAGGACGCACTCCATCAAACGCTCAAATGTTGCCGGAGCGTTGCAAAGACCAACCGGCATTACCTTGAACTGCCAGAGCCCATTACCTGTGGAGAACGCTGTCTTTTCTCGATCTTCAGGGTGAATTTCAACTTGCCAATATCCACTTTTCAAGTCCAGCGTTGAAAACCACTGTGCTCCTTCCATCGCATCTAAGGTGTCACTAATTCTTGGCAGGGGGTAGCTGTCTTTCTTGGTTACGTCATTCAACCTTCGGTAGTCAACACAAAACCGTGTACTTCCGTCCTTCTTTTTGACTAGGACCACTGGTGACGCCCAAGGACTCTTGGAGTTCTCAATCAAACCATCCTTCTTCATGGTGGTAATCATTTCGTCAACTCCATCTTGTTTGGCCAGTGGTAGACGTCTTGCGGGCTGACGAATGGGTCTTGCATCTCCTGTATTTATTCGATGCTGCACCATTTGTGTCCTTCCATATTTCCCGTTTGGTGAAGCGAAAATGTCGGCATACTCATTCAGAAGGCTTTCTGCCGTTTTAACCTGATGTTGGTCTAGGTTAGATGAATTGAGTATCTTTGCCTTGATGGTATTGAGCTCCTCAGGGTCTAATGTCTTTCTCGGTGTTTCAGCGTCGATTTGTGTTATGGCTGCGACAGATTCGCACTTACCGATAATTTCTCCTTTCGTTAACTTTACATCGTACGGTTTGGTGTTGAGTATCCGTACGGGGACCATATAGTTGTTCGGAGCCACAAGTGTCTTCCCAATGATAACCTTTTGGGAAGAACAGTCTGGGCCTGGTTCCACCATTAGGTATCGATGGCGTCCACACTCACCATCTAATTTTGTCCAAAGAAAAACCTCAGAAGAAGTAGGAATAACCACATCTTCTTTGATGACAGTCCTTAGAGTTGTTATTCCTTCGTGCCCATAGATCATTGGAATCTCTGTATTCTGGTATTTGAGTACCTGGTTGCCGATATCCAAAACTACTCGATGTTCTTTCATGAAGTCCATTCCGATGATGCACTCGTCACATATATCTGCCACCAAAAATTTGTGTGAGAATTCTAGATCTGCTATTCGAATTCCAAGTCGGACCTCACCATAAACCCTAGCTGCTTCTCCTGTAGCAGTTCTTAGAGGGTAGCTATTGGTGTTGTGTAGCCAATTCAGGTGTACTAGGTCTTGACGCACAATGGAGGCGGTGGCACCGGTGTCGATTGTGACCACACGTTTGTTGCCATTTAAAGTTGCCTCGACAGTCAGACTTTTATTGTCTCGTTTAGTCTGAGAGACCTGGATTGTGTTTCTGTGGCCATCGATACCAGAAATCAGCTTCTGCCCCTCGAAGTTAGTTCCTAGTCGTTGGGAAACTGTTCGGGAAGTAACACTGGTGTTATTGTTACCTTGTTCTGAGTTTGAAACTCCGTGCCCGCAATGTTGACAAGCTCTTCTTGGTGGTAATCGACATTGACGCTGTAAATGTCCAGTCTTGTTGCAATTCCAGCACTTTGCAAGTCCGTTTCGTTGGTTCCTTTGGACATCAGTTCTTTGGCATGAGCATTCTTCGACGATGGCTTCTCTAAGTCGATGTACTCCATGAGAAGCTTGCTCAGCTGCTTCCATTGTCAAGGCAAACGCTAATGTTTCCGAAAGAGTTCGTTTTCCAGCAGTTCGCACGGCCCTTTGAAGATGTATGTCGGAAATGGCGCGAACAAATGCCTCAACTGCAAACTGGTTACAGATTTCCTCTCCAACATCTGGATATGCAAGATGAACAAGCCTTTCAATGTCCGCTTGCAGTTGTAGAGTTTCGCCCCTCTTCTGAACTCTGGAATTGAGTTGCACTTTGAAGACTTCTTTCATGTGGCTGTTACCAAAGCGTTTGTCTATAGCCAAAACCAAGGAATTGAAGTCGCCGCTCTTATCTACTGGTATGGTTTGCAACAACTCAGCAGCTGCTCCTCTAAGAGCAAGAGTTAAGGCTATATACTTGTCAGCCTCATCCCAGCCATTTGTTGTGGAAGCTGCCTCGAATTGCTTCTTGTATATAGACCAAGAAGTTTGTCCATCAAAGGTTGGAGGTTGCATCTCCTCTTTCCTCAAGGTTTCTCCAGAACTTTCCCGAATCTTTATATTTCGAATGCGATCTAGCTCTTTTGAAAACGTCTCCATTTTGTTGTCGACTTGATTCTCTAGCAATGAAACACGTTCATCAAGTGCAGACACATTATTCTCGATGTTAACAAGCTTGCCTTCTAGCATGTTTCTCTGCTCTTCGAGAAGGTCCTTTTGTTCGCTATGCTGTTTATCAAGGCGTTCGAGAATATTCTTTTGTTCATTTCGTTGCTCTTCGAGACGTTCGAGAACATTCTTTTGTTCATTTCATTGCTCTTCGAGACGTTCGAGAACATTCTTTTGTTGTTGAAGCAGAAGACTAATCATATTTGAAACATCTACATTTTTACTTACGTCTGCTTCCTCAGCGTCAGCTTCAAAGACGAAGATGTCCGGGTCTTCATTTTGCTGTTTCAAATATTCGGCCAAACGCAGAACAAGCTCATTTTTCGATCCTGCTCTAGAAAGTTCTCGCTTGCCTAATTCACTTTTCAGCTCATTACAGTTGAGCTCTTTTAGTAACTTGCTCATTTTTTTATTTTACTATTTTTTTTTTTTTTTTTTTTTTGTTTTTTTTTTTTTTTTTTTTACACTTCACTGTACAATAAGTTTTATTCCACTTTTCTGACTTCAATGTAATATTTTTCCAAGGTTCGTTAAATAAAACTTATTACTCTTTTTAGTCTTTCTTCTTTATTCACACTTTCCAATTCAAAACAGTAAATCTCAATTTATAAACAACTCAAATACTTTTATTCAAATTTAAATCACACTTGTTTAATAACACAATCCAATAAGCAATACTTTTGCACACTTTCATAATCCAAAATCAACTGTGTCTCGCTAACCGTGAACACTCCCTTATATACTCAAATTAGTTGTTCTCGAAAGTTCTTGTCTTGGAATGTTCTAGATGGTTGGAATAAGGGGAAATACATTTGACATTGGAAAAGAGCTTTTGTTTCTTCCAGAAATTAGATATGTAATTTTCCAACAGATGGCGCTGTAGTAGTATAAAGCTCTGTTCACAACAATATTATGAATATAGATTTTATTTCTAAAAAGTGGACTTGGACTTTGGACTTGGTCTCATAATGACAAAATGTTAATCCCTTTTCACATTAAACAAAATTTCGAATTTGAATTCATTGATCATTTGTATTCTTTAAAATTTTTAGAGGAGAATTCGGTCTTAGATTTTTTTTTCGATTTTTTAGATTTATTGTTTGTTTTCTTGTTTAAAATACAAATTTAAGTTACAAAAAATCATTAAGCATTGCTTTGCTGTCTGCCTGATTGATGTGTAAGTAAACATTTGATAACAGGTTTGTTTTAAAGTGTATTCAATTTTTAAATTAAAAAAAAAAAATTAATATATTTAGAAAATAAAAAAAAAAAAAACAAATATGAAATAGAAAAAGATTTGAAGTTAAAAATTCTCAGTAATAATTTTACTACGGTAATTAATTGCTGCTTTGTAGAAGCAAAAAAGTTGCCTAATATCACCTTCGCAGTTTAGAAGGGCTATAACTTCTTCCTCTGATTTCATGTCGTTTCCTAGAAAATATCTTCTTATTTCTTGAAGGATAGGACATCTTCCGATGAAATGGTTAACATCTTCTTTTTCAAGTAAGTTACAAAGGCTGCAATAAAGTGGTAAGTCTGGTCGATGTGGGATATAATTAAGCCGTATAAGTTCGCCTCGCATCTTAAATAAAATGCACGACTGGGTCGCACGAACTTGCTCCTATGTAATAGACTAGGAATTTAAAAATGAATGTTACTAGAGAAAACTGTTCATAAGGATACATTTTATTTTTTGAACTCTTTTAGTAGTAAGCGATAGAAACAGAATGTTATGCAAATATGAATTTATATAAGAACAAAAATTATAAAACGTTGTAGTGGTTTCTTAAAAAAAATAAGATTTTATATAAAATTTTTTTAACCATTTTTAAGAAAAAATGTTGGTACGCTAATTTAAAGTTTTATTATTGTTCAAATAAAAATTAAATTTACAAAAAACAATATTAAGCTGTTTTTGACATATTGAATTTTCAAAAAAAAAAAAAAAATAGATTTTATTTTTCAAAATTCAAAAAAATATTTTTCTTTAAGTTTTGAAATGCAATATTTTTTAAACTTTTTGGAAGCATCTCTGTAAAAAATTTCATTAAAATCCGTCATGTCATTAATGAGAAATTCAAAATTCGAAAAAATGGTTCTATGGTAGGTACAAGCCTTAATATCTTAATTTCAATTTTTTTTTAAATTAAAGATTATAAAAATTAATTCAAAGAAAAAAAATTTTATCAAAATTCTAGGTGCCGTTTTCGAGAAAAATACGATTTTTGAAAATTTGAATACACAGTTCTATTTAAATTTTTGGGGAGCTTTAGCAAAAAAAACTTATCAAAATCGGTTGTTCCGTTTTTGAGAAAATCAAAAACGAAAAAAACGTGTGGGGGGAAAAAATAAAAATGACATCTACCAAGTTAAAAGTCGGCCGAGCCGTTTAGGCTGTAGTCGAACAGACATACAGAATTGCGAGACCCACTTTTTTGGTTTTCGCTATCATCGTAATGTCAACTTTGATCAAAATCTCAAGTTCGATTTTTTTTACGAATGCATAACTTGCCTTATAGTACCTATAATTCGTAAGTAAAAAATGCAATGTCATAACTTTTTCTAGAAGTTCTTCAATTTATACAAGTATCTATGATTAAAACCTTAATGTTGTCAGTAACGAGTAAGAGTCGACCGAATTAAGGATCTTGATGTTAATATTGATACAAAAATGACATTTAACTCGCATATCGATTATATCGCAGCTAAATCTCATTCAGTTGTTGGTTTTATTAAAAGAAGTAAAGAATTTGTTTTTGCTTTAATATGCCCATGAAGATTCAAGTTGTATGTCATCATATATCTAAGATACTTAAATTTATTTACCATTTTAATAATGTCACCATCTAGGATCCAGTCCAATTTCTATTGCATGGGCTCTTTTTCTAACAGAAGAAATATGGCACTCTGAGGACCTTCACTTCCATTTGAGAAGCATTCATTCATTAATTTTTTGTCATCTTTGTCTCGGTAAATTAGCTACACGTCCTCAACACATATATCACCGAACAGTGGCACAGATCTTTACATCGTTTTGGAATATGTATTGCAATTGATATTTCAAAATCAGTTGATAGAATTTGGCATCAAGCTCTCTTATCGAAAATGTGTGGATTTGAAGTTGATCAATCTCTTCTTCGTTGTTGTTATGCCACAGGGCTCCCTTTTGACTCCGATTGTCTTTCTCATATTCATCTATAATCTTTTGTCTGAAGCTAAACTTCTAAAAGTCGCTGCTAATTGTTAAGATGCTGCAATAAACCTCTTGGGGATAGGAAACATTGGGATCTCTCGAACACAGCCGCAAGGTTTCTTATTATACCGTTATTTTCAAAGCCGTTTGACTCGCGCTTCAGGGAGTGCCATCAGGTTACCTTGAGGTGATTACTGTTAAATTTAGAGATTTTTTTTTTAAGCCGCATCACACAAATGTGGAATGGTTTAACTGGCTCAATAATGTAAACCTAGTGACTTAAAACTCTTACTCATTCCTGCCTGTGCCGAAATGGAGGGGACCTGTAGTTTAATTTTCTACCGAATGCAAAAGACTAAGGTGGGAAGCGCTTTTATTTATTTGATTTATTTAAAGTTTTGAAAGTTTCCATTGGAAAAATCTTATTAATATCGCTTATTCCGGTAATGAGAGATAAAAAATCGGATCAGAATAAAATGGCAATACATAGAAACTTAATTTAAAATTTAATGATGTTATGTGGATGGTTTTTTTTTTTAATATTGAAGTTTCGGAATATCGTAAGGTCTTATTTTAAGTTTATCCGAACCCCTATTATGTATTTTTGATTGCAAAATTGAATTTCAATTTTAATATGAAACCAATACTTTCCATCGCAAGAAAGTACAAAAATATATATAAAGTATATGCTGAATGGTGGAACTCTGTGTTGTGCAGTGATTATGTCCTTTTTTTCTGTCTGACTCAAATTAAATCCACGAAAAAAAAAAATACAAAAAAAAAAACTTTGACTTACGTTACCGCCAACGACTGATCCCGTCTCCCTTTCAGAGTTCCGTTCTGATGACAATGTGGAAGGAGACACGACCAAAAAAGAAAACACAACATTGGAAAAGAATTTTTTGAAAATTGTATCATCTCAAAAGTAGACTCCCTCTCGATTCAATAAAGAAAAGGATGCGCCTCGTGCGAAGCAACAACTACAACACAACAAACTCTTACAAAGAAAAATGCTAAGAAACAGAAAAGAAATAATTGTATATAAAGAATAGAAAGAAACGTAGGTACCTGTTCCATTGCGGACAAATCTGCTTTCGCTTTGCCTCATTCCAAAGCAAAAAAGATGTCTTCATTTACAATTTAATTGAATTTTCTTCATCCCCTTTGGTATTCAATTTTGGATTTTGTACTTACCTCAATGTCCCGAATCCACACTCTTTATCTATGTCCTTCTATTTTCTTTTTACACGCACACCTATTAAATGTGGTTCGTCAAGCTATAGTTACCCGGCAGGTGGATTTCACCTGCATAATCGAATTCACCTTTTACCATTTTTAAGATAAAATTAAATGGGGGGACTTATTAGGGACCAATATGAAAGCAACCAAAAACCGCAGAAGGGACGAACATTGACATTTCGTTCACATATAATGAAAATCTGAGGGTAGAGTTGTCGGCAAAACAACGAAGTGACTTAGTAGTTTAAGACAAGAGATCATTTATAAAAAAGTGGAAAAGAATAGGAGACAAACCGGAGCCTTGGGGAACACCAGTATTTATTTGGTGAAGATTAGATTTAATACAGTAGGTATGCACTGAACGATTGATACCAAATGCACGTATTTTCGATATGAGAGCCTGGTGTCAAACTCTATGATATGCCTTAAAAAATATCAATCGCAATAATCTTTTTTTCTGGAAGACCTGTTTCACTCATCGGTTAGATATGCCATCAAATCACCATTGGACTGATTGCTGCGAAAGCCGTATTGACGCTCATTCAGAAGCTTTCGGTGTTCGAGTTATTTCTTGAGCTGATGATTGATCAGCGATTACACGACCTTGGAAAGAAGGGACGGAAATGCAACTGGTCGATAGGAGGAGGAAAGGTCGCCTCTCTTAGGAACAGGTTGGACAATTTTTTTTTTCATCACTTAGGGAAGATTCAAGAACATAAGGAGCGATGGAAAAGTTTCGCAATACTTTTCCAGCGAGGAAGAACATCTCTTCAAAAGAATGGGGGGTATTATTTATGGATATGTTTAAATCAAGATCTCGAAGGGCTCTTCCAAGTACAGAAGGGGCAATGTTGCTATCAGGCCATATAGAGCTAGCAGCAAAATGAGCTGCAAGTACATTTCCCTTGTCTGAAGAGCCATTCATCGGGTTGTCGTTTTCTACTGCCTTTGGGACATTGCAGGATTGTTTGCCTTAATTTCTGGTCGTGTAAGAATTTGGTTCTTTTTATATTTTCCGATTTTTATCAGTTAGGTTGGCTTTTTAAGAGCGGAAACTTACTTCTCTAAACCCTGATAGCTTCTTGGCAGCTTGTATGGAATCAAGACTGTTCTGTAGGTCTTATACTCTTAATTCTATAAGGAATGAAGGACGCATCCCAGAGGAATCACTTCTGTGATCATATCGACTCTGGTATCAACGTCACTATCGTGGAAACATAGTTAAAGATTCGAAAAAATTATACAGACCGTCCCAGTTGGCTTTCTCGTATTGCCAAACCGTCATAGTCGGATGTTTTCCTTTAAAAAGATTGACGGGACACTAAAAATTGACTGATATTACATAATCCGATCGTGGATATTGCCGAATGTAGAGTTGATATAATTTATAAACCTTTTGAGTGTGAGAAGTAAGGAATAATTCGAGAATGAGTAGAGTAGTTTAAAGTGTCTGTCATATAAAGCAACTGACACACTTAGACTTATTACCCGAGGTCCATTGTTAAACCACGATCTAATAGGGAACAAAAAGTTCCTTACAAGTTAAAACCATTTGGAGCTTCTGATGAAGCGAAGGAGACTTTTAATGTCCTAGAAGAAGTTTGCGTCTGTAAGAGAGAGCAGGGCATGTACAAAGAAGGTGTTGGATTGTTTCCTCTTCCTCCTCGTCCAAGTAACTCCTCCAGAAGTCGTTTGATAGTACACCGAGTCGTACGGCCGGCGTGTCTACCTATATAAGACAGTGTCCAGTTATGACACCTATTACGGAGCTGATGTGAGATCTACTGCGGGACAACAAACAATTTGACCGTTTCAAATCTACTTTGGGCCAGATTTGTTTGGTTGTGGTAGTGTTAAGCCATCTTGTATTTGATTGTTCCAGTGCAATTCGCCCCAGCATAAGTTTACTAGTAGCTATAGGCATACCTATATTTACCCTATCGGGCAAGATAAGCATTTCGTCGGCTTTAGAATTCCCCGGAATATCTCTGTATCCCGTGCACCCAGAATAGGTAAATATCAAACTGTTTGGCCATCTCGAGACGATCGACAGTGTTGAACCGTAATGGAGCTTGAAGAGACTGATGCGTGGGTGGTGCATCTCAGCAAAGATTTCAAAATATCTTCCTTCAGGTGTTGCCTGTCCTGACTAGCAGAACCAACTTGAATTGTGTACATTGAAGTCGCCCGCAAAACGGCTTCAGTGTGAGCGTAAAAACAAGGGAAATGGAATCAGCCAACGCATCAAACTCATTATTAAGAGTTGGATTCCTGTCAAAATTTAGGCTCCTTTAAATGAAAGAATAATGGCTGATGGGCTTGCGGACACTAAATTTGAGCCACATGAAGTTTAAGTTCGTATTAGAACAATTTCCGTAGTTAGGAATGCTCTGGCAAGCATCACCATATCTAACATAAATTAAATGGCCGTGCTGCTAAAAGAGTCATGGCATTAGGTTATAGCAAGGCAGGCGAAATTCTGAAAGATCAGTATTAGCTTCAACCTGTGTTTCACTTTTTGCCTTTTCCTGTTGGACCCAAAATCTAAGACAGTGAGTGTTGTGAGGAAATCGTAAATTTAACGGATGATCTCTTTTTGGCTAGTCTCCCCTATAAGTAGCAACGATCTCTGATGTATGCCTTTCCTGGGTCTACCTATCATGTTAAATGTTGGTAATATTATTAAAGTTGCCCCAAATTTTAGAGGATAGGTATAATGCAGTTATTTAACTGTTACAGCTGCGGTTCGATAAGTTGATGTAAGGTAGCTGAGGGCAAGTCGTGATGCTAAACGGATGCACGCTTTAATTAATTTGCGTTTATTACTGAATTGACCAGTGGCGTACATCAGGGGTTTTGCTTCTTTGCTTCAACTGAGAATGAGAAATACTTCATTTAAAATTTTATTAAATAATTTGCCAGATATCGAGTTGCTGTTGATAGGTGAGGAGGTTGGTCCAATTTTTTTTGATAATTTGATATTTCAAAAACTTGTTGAGGATTTATATAAATTTTAAAATTTATTTTCATTTGCACAATAATAGAAACTTAATATTGACTTTCCAATTTTTTTTAAAAAATGTATTAAGATTTCAATCTATTCACATTTTCGTAAGGACCGCTCCTGAAAATGTAAGTCTCTGAAACACAAGAGCAACTTCAAATAGAAAAAATTGTGTATCGGTGGTAACACTTTTGCGATCAAAGCTACCTAAAATATTTTTTTTTTTCTAAATATCCCGACTTTTCTGCTTATTTTACAGAGAAAAATATTCAAGAAAATCTTTTCAATGCGATTCTTGTGAAATTCCCTTCACTCCCTTGACAGCCACCCACCATTTTCTACACCCTTTTCTAGAAATCTAGACAGAGAAACATCCACCTTCTGTACAAAGCTAAGGGAAAAAAATAATTCAAACATTAAAAAAAAACTCCTGGAAGAGTTTTTATGTGGGCCAAGAATAGAAAAGAGAAAAAAGGAACTTTCCTTATTATGCACGGGAGGAGCTTACAGCTTAGTTAAAATTGAATAAGTTTCAAAGTGATGACGCTTTTATTTCACATTTCACTTCCCTGCGTTGTCGTCGTCATCGTCATTGCTCGGGAATCTTCTTCTTCTTGTGTGTCGATGTCGCCTTGTTCCATTTCTGCGCTTAAGGTTTATATTGAATAGAGTATAGTGACTCCAAGAAATGCATTGACACCATCGGAAAGCACCCATGGAGACATAGACTCAGGACAACGACGATGACTATGACGATGACAAGTTGTTAGTACATCCAGCTGCAAACTGCAATCCTGAATTCAATAGAATGTCGGATAGATTGATTATATAAGGACACACGGTGCTAGTGCACTTACCTTGGCATCGACGTTTTACCAAAATGTGCTTGTTGATTCTTTTGAAAAGCGATCGTGCAAAATGTATGTTGTTGGTCTTTGAGGCGAATCATTCGGAGTGTAACGGATTCCCTCATCGGTGAAAAGATACATTTTTTCCAATTGGTTGATTTCATAAAGGAATACTTCTTAGAGGTATGAATTATATTGTGAATAATATAAAGGAAAGATTGTCATGTTTAAAAATCTGTTTTCATCGAGGACTTGATTGAATTTGAGATTAAGGTTCTATTGGAATTCGGGATGGTATTGAACAATTGTGTATTTTTTTGTGAGTGGGTGAACAATTTTAAAAATAGAAACTTTGCGCCCGCTGTTTAGCAAGGAACTCGCTTTAAGGTCTACTTAGTTCTTTGTAGTCGTAGTCAGTGACTATCGGATTGTATTTGACGCTGGTATATTTCGATATTCAAAATTCTGTACCAAAGCAAAGCAAGAACAATAAGAACAAATTGCAGGGTCTTATGGATTACAAACAGAATTTTTTAAAAATGAAGGTGATATTTTTGTAGGGTTCATGCATCAAATCAACCAATATGGCTATCAGCACTAAATGCCCCATCTACAAAAAACCAAACCTATGCGACCTGATAGAACTATTGAGACATCTTCTCCGAGATGTTCCATAGTTTTTGTAAGAGGATATGACTCCTTCAGTATTGTGGGATCGGTTCACTAGGGCACTATTAACAACAAATCTATCCAGCTAATAGGCTAAGTGCACGATTTCTACATTATCGCTGTTTCGTTATATAGTCCCTTATCGCCATTGAAGAGCAGGCGAAACTTGTTGGTCTTGAAGTTAACGCAAACAAGATCAAATACTTGCTGTCTACTAATCCACTTGGACAAATCGGAACGTCACTTACTGCTTCCAAGTAGTTTAAGAGTTGTTCTACCTCGGAATAAATATTATTTCCATGAAAAGATAGATCCGACCCCAAGCAAAGCAGTTTCTCTTCAGTTCGATAAAATCGAAGGGTTAAGAGCTCCTTAGAAAGAAGTCGCAGTGCAAGATCTACAAACCTCTTCTAAGTTTTGAGTATCAGTTTGTTATTATTCTTAGGTTTTTCCTTTTTAAGTTGATGCAGTTTTCGAAACGTTGCTTGCTGGTTACAATTGTCCAGTAGTAGTAGTCTCATCTGCCTCAGATTTGGAGATTTGGGAGTTCTTTACAATTCTTGGATCTGCTTGCCTCCTCTTCATGTTTAATTTTGTTTTTGATGACATTTTCTTCTATTCAGAAATAGGGCTCAGGCCATATTATGGGGGTTGATGCTAAGGAGCCTGCCTCTTCGTTTCCATGAACACCCACGTGACCAGGAACCCATTGAAGTGTGACCCTGTTCTATTTGCCAAGTTCATTAAGCCTTCCACACCAATTTAGAACTGATACTCGTAGTGCATAGTGCCTTGAGTGCCGCTTAATTATCTGACGTTCTTGTTACGATAGTTCTTTCGGAGATTTCGATGCACGCATTTCCCTATGGCGTTTACCTCTGCTTGGAAAATGCTCGTGGAATGCCCCATCGGTATGGAAAGTTTGGTTCTAGGCCCAAAAATTGATAAATACCACTCCCTTCGCTTGTTTTCGATAAAGCAGTGTACCACTTGATGGTATTTGTTTCGAGGTTGTAGTTTGTTTCCCGTACATCTGATGACCTCGTATAGAGGGGATAGACAACCGCCATACATGCGGTAGGGCAGGTTCTCATTGTCTTTGGACTTTTTCTAGGGTTTTCCTAGTTGTTCATAATACGGTTCTCTTGTGCCATGTAATCGCAACATAGGTTACGATGGGTATTATTACATCCACCTGAGGATGTTTGGTTTGCATCCCCATGACTGCAAATCTTTTGCAAATCATTATAGGGCTTTTGTGGCTTTCCCGATTATAGTTTCTAAATGTTTGTTCCAGAAGAATTTACTATCTAGTGTAATTCCTTTAGCTCCCTCTGCGTTTTAATTACTTCACTAGCTAACTGTATAAGTTTCATATGTGGCAGAAGTCTTTTCCTGGTAAATGGTATGATTTTCGTCTTGGAAGGTTTTATTGATAGTTCTGGATAATACCGCAAAGAGTTTAAGCAATGATAGAGATATCATCAGCAAAGCCAATACATCATATACCTTGAAAGGTAAGATTTTTTAACAAATTATCCACTACAAGACTCCACGACAAGGGTAATAATAACCCAACCTGAGTATAACCTGTTCTCGGATTATTTAGTCATGCTTGTGCCTCTGCATTTCTTGTGCCTAAAATTTCTTTTATCCGTCTGGTTATGGTAATAAGTAAGCAATTCCTAAAAAGAGCGTTGCCTGCAGTCTCATGGGATGTGTTAGTTCAAACAGGCGGTCTCTGTTGATCTGCCCGCCCTATGTGCGTGTTGTCGCTGACTAAGAGGCCTACTTATTAAAACTCCTGAACTTATGAAGATATCAATTACCTTTTCCAAAGGGTGTTAGGCTAGCCGCGCACTAGCAACTTTTAGTTGCGAAACTGTTTGGTTACTTATAGAAAACAGATGAACTGTTTGGTTGAATGTCCGTGGATTTGCAGATAATTATATGTTCAATAAAATGGCGAACTTATTTTAGGCAATCGTTTAGTTTGTGTCAAAACACAAACTTTTTAGTTGCTCGAACCAAGCAGTTTCGCAACTAAAAGTTGCTAGTGCGCGGATAGCCTTAAGGTTATTGGGCCGTAAGATTTTGGGTGGGTTGTATCTGTTTTCCCTATTTTGGAAATGAAGCTGTTCTCCATAGACTTAGTATATACCCACTGGCAATGCTACCCCAAAGAATAATAATGAAATAGAGCACATAGGGTCTTCTTTTCCCTTATGTAAGAGAGCAGAGAAGATACATTCAAAACCGGGTCTACACATTGGTTTTTGTCATTCTTGATTTGTCTGAGATGCTGATCGTAGGTAAGAAGACTGTATTCTCTAACTATCGCAGTTGCTGTAGCTTAAGCTCTATACTCAGCTCAATGCAAGCCATAAACATCCCGTAGAGATCATCTTTGAATATTCTACTCCAAACTCCGCCGACTATACATATTTTTAATCTTTCTTGACAAGGCCAAACTCTTATACTCTTGTATAAGAAGAAAAACCCATCAGCAAGAGTTTTTCTTCGATTGAACTACTGAGGTATCCTTGGTGGACTCATTTTTACTTCACTTCTTTGAAGTTATATCTATCCTTCGTGACATTTTGTCCGAGTCGATATTGTTGAGACGTCTCGTTTCAAACCTTTCTCGACATAAAAGCCTTAGTTGGTATTCATACTGAAGCTAAAGGAACAGCGAGATTTCCACATCGTCACAAGTTCATCAGCTTGAGACAAGTTTGACAGGAATGCCAAGATAGTATTCGGCTGTTTATAATTTGTCTCTAGTAACTCTATCAATATGCGTGTTGTGATAACTTCTACTACAACAAGTTTCACCTACCAATTCGATTTTCATAAATCCATTTGAAGCATTCCTGGTTTCCATTTCCATCAACCACGGACCTGCTCTTAAAGTGTTCTGGAAAAGTAACAAAAACAAGGTTTCGAAAGATTCAGTGGAACAGTAAATTCTTATATCTATGTACGTTCTTGTAACTATGAAGACGGGTGTTCTCATGTTGATCTACTCGTAAAAGTAAGCGAGTCAGGCGAACTCCTACCTTAAACCAAATAAAATAATACTACCTTAGCTATCGACTTATATTACATTACATTACATATAAGACTACATTACAACAAAAAGAAAAAACAACAGAAGAAACTCATGTCAACAGGATACGGTTGGTATTTGAACGGTCCTCCATTCAAGTACTAACCACGCACAATGATGCTTTATTTCGCTGATCGGTAGCAAGCGATGCTTTCATCAAGGCCTAGGCCGTTGACCGACTTATATAAATTTAACATTTTAACTTAATATTTAAATGTTTACAAAATATGTAGTTAATGATCTTAATTCCTAAAATCTTGTGTTTTTATTTGCGACTTATAGGTACTATAAGGCAAGTTATGCATTCGTAAAAAAATCGAACTCAAGATTTTGATCACAGTTGACACTACGATGATATCGAAAACGAAAAAAGTGGGTCGTTTGTCTGTCTATATTACAAGAGATATTTTCATCAAACACGGTACGCAAGAGTCTTCCGTGATTCCCAAGAGGAGAAATGGATTTTTTTCTTAGCTCTAAACCTAACGGTACCACCCATACACCCGTTATGAAAAATCTTATTTATCTAAAAAAAAAGGCTCCAATGATTTTGATAAAAAATAAGGTTGGCAATAAAATTTTCGGAAAAAATGTTATTAACGCTACGTGTCATAGAACTGCTTTTTTGATTTTCAAATTTTTCATTACTGGCTCTAATGATTTTAACAAATTTTTTTTTACAGCAGCTCCTTGGAATTTAAAATAATATTGTATATAAAAATGTTTCTTAGGTTTAAAAAAAATCTATTGTTTTTTTTGAAAAGCAATATCTTCAAAACCTGTGATTATTTTACGATTATTTTTTGAAATTGCTTCCTAAAATCTATGTTAATTAATACTTGAAATTGGCATCCCCAATTTTTGTCATTCAAAATTTTAAAGGAATTTCTTATATGAAAAAGTAATCTATATATATAAAAATCAATTGCTGTTCGTTTGTCTCGCTTAAACTCGAGAATGGCTGGACCGATTTTGCTAATTTTGGTCTTGAAATATTTGTGGAATATCAGTGAAGGTTTAAAAAGTGAGAAACATTAATAATAAGTATCGGAAAATACTAAAAACGTCAATTTAATTTTACAATACAAAATGTTCCTAGTGAAACTTTTGATGTCTTTACACTAGAAATTACTGCAGATATTTACAATGAGGCATTGATCATGATAAAAGATATGTGTTTATTGATGGTAAATAAAGTATTGTCGTGTGTGGGCATGACAGCACCCAATCGTCCTATGCGCAATGTCTTAACCACGAGTTGCAAAGAGAACAACAATACGATACTGAAGTATTGGCCGAAATCATTCGTTCAAATGTTCCGTATGTGAATGAACAACAAAGAATTGCGTACGATACTTTGATGGAAGCTGTGAACACTGAATCTGTTGGAATTTACTTCCTTGATGCTCCCCCTAATTTCATTGCTGTTGGCAAAGATCAGATCATTTGTGATGAATGGCTCACAAGAGGTCACTGGAGACATTGGACAGAACGTTAAAAGATCTTCGTGACAACCAAAACATTTTTGGTGGCGTTATGATTCTGTTGTGGCATGTAAATGTAAAGACACTCCAATTAACAACTAACTTGCGAGTGTTTTTGCAATATTATCAAACAGCGATTATGTTGACACCTCGACCGGATTAATACACTACTTACGGACTTTTGTCACTTCGTCGACTCAAAAGATGAGCTTATTCGGCGTGTTTGTGAGGACATATTTAGAACAACAGTTCAGAAATTATAATTGGTCGAGTGAACGAGCAATATTTGCGGCCAAAAGCAAAGATGTCGATGATCTCAATGCAACCATTCAGAATTTTCTTCCCTGCGAGTTGTTTTCTTACAAGTCAGTTGACACAGTAACAAACCAGGATGACCTAGTCAATTATGCCACAGAGTTTTTAAATTCCCTGGATGTGCCTGGACTACCGTCTTACAATTTACAATTAAAACTAGGATCAGTTGTGATTATGCTGCTTTACGTTAATCAACCTCGAATTTAACGAGACTGGCTGTAAAAATTCAAACGGATTTGTCATTCGATTTTAAGCGTCTATAATGTCCCGTTTGTCTAGCATTTGCGATACCCATAAATAAATCGCAAGGCCAGTCGTTGAAAAGCATCATCTTTACATATTTACGCACCGCAAAAAAAGACAAAAAATATTGTACATCAGAAAGCCCTAAATTGATTAAGTGTATAACTATGTTTCATTTAATGTAGATAAAAAATTTGTGTTAGGTTGTGACCATATTTTTTAAAAATATATGTATGTGATACGAAGTTCACCGGGTCATCTAGTTTAGTAATAAAACAATTTTAGACATTGTTTGTATAGATTCATACTTTTCTAGAAATCAGACGACAATTTTATGCATTTAAAAATTTATAAATATTTTTTTAAATTCCAAAGCACTTTCACATAAGAACAAGTACGTTTGATCCAGTCGTGCATTTTATTTTTACAGAATCAAAGATTCTACAAATTGAACGAAAAATGAAAAAAAAATAACAAAAATGCTATGAGCCGTTTCTGAGAAGAGAACGATTTTCGAAAACCATTTTTAATTCTTCATCTTGCAGACAGTACATATACTAAACTGTTAATTCTCAAGTTTCAAAAACATTTAGCATACAGTTACTGAAGTATCGAATTTTTATTAAGGCTCCAAGAATTTCTTTTTTTTAAATGTATGTATGTATTACTTTTCAAACTTGTTTAAGTCTACAAAAATTCATCAAAATCAGTTGTTCCGTTTTTAAGAAAATCAAAAACTAAAAATACAGTTATATGGGAGATGGTTTGTTATTAATGTAACAATTTTTTGATGACGTTTCTTTTATCCTTCAAAAAAAAAAACTTTAAGGGGAAATATTAAGAATAATATCGAGCAAGTTTAATGAAAATCGACAGAGCCGTTTCAGTAGACAGGCAGAATTGCGAGTTAGATTTTGTTCGTGTTCGATTTACAACCTTTATGTGTATAGCAGATAAAAATCATTACTGGCTAGGTTTTTGTAATTTTGAAATATGGCTTTATTTAGTTTTTTTACATTAGTTTTGCTCTTAAAAAAAAAGAAAGAAAAATTGGCCGAGCACAGGGTGTTGTCAAACATACAGAAAGTTATCGTAAAGTAAAATTTAATCAAAATCTATAGTAGATAACTTACCGTTTGGAGCATATATAAATATCATAATAAATAATTTAGTGAAGGTATGAACAACATTTTCCTAAATAGCTATTAAATTAAATTTTTATTTTTTTTTTAAATAATAAAAGTTACTTTCCTTAAATAATAAAAATAATAATACGAAAATTGCATTATCAAAATTAAAAAAAAAATATGTGAAATTTTACAAGAATTTTCAATATTTCGAATTGTGTTTTTTATTGTTTATTAAAGTTTCTATGTTAATCTTAAGTGTTAGTCTTTTTATTTACACTTAAAATTAAAAATTAGCTAAGAAATTTTTGTTTTGTTTTTAATTTGTTAAGGCTCTTACATACACAAATTTAGTTTGTAAGAAAACCACTCCAACAATTTTTGAAATGAACTTGCACGAATTTATATTTACTCTAGAAATTAGACGTCATTTTGTTTTTTTATTTTTAGTTATAAATTATTTAAGGACTTTTTTGTAATTAAAAGATAGAATTTCATGATTTTTCTGATTTTTTCTGATTGCCACCCTATTTGATTAGTAAAATCTTTGAAATTCAAAGCAACTTAAGCTACCAGAGCAAGTTCGTGCTACTCATTCGTGCATTTAATTTTCTGACGTGCTGTAAGCTTGTTTATTATATTATGTGTAGTAAAATCACCCTATCTTGACATCACTGTTAACAGAAATCTTTCCTGCTAAATGGAAAGTTTTCTTTTTTTTGCTTCACAAAAAAATATCTATATATTAAATATGTACCCCATCTATGAAAATGTACATTAAGACTCATTCCAAAGACATCGATTAGGATAGAAGTTTAATACACTCTGCCGGATGTTACATCAGGATAAATTATAATTCTCACATCCGAAGTTTGCCCCATTTCTCATGTGATGTAGCAATTCATGCATGCAAGAGCACGAAGAAAAGGAAATTGTAGAATATGAGAATCGGGAGTCCAAGGGGATGTTAGCTAGCGATATTCGCAGGAGGATAGGGGGGGGGGGATTAAGGCCAATAACATTGTTGGCAGTTTGGCAGCGATGAATTGTACTCCCAACGGAGAGGAAGTGAAGTGAAATGCATCAATCGAAGTCGTTAATCAACGATGCCTGTCATTTAAAGTGCACTATCACTAAAGGCGCATTGTCATTTCACTAATTTATCAATAATTTTTCGAAAGGAAGAAGCAACAAAAAAAAACTTTTAAAATAAAATAAGAGATAAAATCATGCGAGGATGGCGTGAAGAAGGTGAACAATAAACGACACAGTGAATAAGCACGACTCCGGTTGAATCGCAGTTATGACTTACCGAAATGCGAGGACTCTGACAGGACAGGACACAGGAGGCAGGATCATGATTTCTAGAAGAAATAATATATTATATACTCGTATGTGGAAAAATTCAAAGTGTTGGCTATGCAGCGTTTGAAGATTTGGTAAGAAGGTGCACACACCAATTTAGGTACTGCGAAATTTGGGCGGATGATAGTATAGATATGCCGACGAATGGAAACTCGATGGCGTACACGAGTCTTTTAGAGGAAAGAAGATGCTCTCTGAACTGTTCTCACCTTCGATGAATGGGCTTCCTAAATGTCATCACAATTAGGGCGAGATAAATCAGCAAATGTACCGATTTTGGACCTCCCCCCCTTGAATTATTATAAGCAAGCATATTGTGAAATTATTTAACTCGAATTCATCTTATCTTTAGGAAGTTAATCTTCAGTATTTTCGGTTGGCGGAACTACAATCCGCAAACTCAAACCATTCAATAAAAAAATTAAATGAGTTATTAAAAAAAATAAATGCATGAAAACTGGCCCGCGGCGTGTGAAACGAAATTTAAAGATAAGAAAATAACGAGCTGTCAAACGTTGGGTGCACGTAATAACTTGAAAAACTGACAAAACAAACAAACAGTAGTTCAGCAATGAGGTGGGCTCAGCCAACCAGTGGGATGCTATTAATCGAATTCGATTAATTAAATTCTGCGAGTACAGGGTGAACTGAACTGAACTGACTTGTACCGAAAGTGTGATGGGATCCATGAATTTTTGCTCCACAAATAGTAAAATTCTATAAGAATGGTAATTATAATATTAAATAATAAGAGAGTAAAATGGATGAAATAGATTAATTTTTAACTGATATGACCACAAGGTGGTTTTTAAAAATAGTTTATTTGGAAAACATTTAAGCCCGGAGCCCAGGATGAAAACCAAACATTTTTTATGTAAAATGTGAACGGAAATATAAATTTAATTGGCTTACGGGGGACCGTTAAACCCAAGAAAAAAAAAAATAGTCCGTTTACAATAGAAATGGATTATTCAAAGTACCTCACTGCCTCTTTTTCTTTGTCGCCAGAATTTTCCTTCAAGTTCCTCCAAATTTAATCTGAACCTCGAATTACCTTTATTGAAAAAAAATTTTAGAAAACTTTTACCAAGGTTTCTCTTTATAGACTAAGAGCCCACAGCAATTTTTGGGTGTGATTGATAACAAAAAATAATAAGCATAATTAGATAGGCCTTTTATAGTTATTTATGAATGTGAACGTCTTGCATACTCTAGTGGGCGCAATAGCGCATAATAGTGCATTAAGTATGCAGTTTTTTCCAAGTCCAAATAATTGTGATAACAACTTTGCCAAAATGTAGAGTTAAACCCCCTGATTGAAAATATCGAGGTCCAAGACGTTTTACAGACAGACTTCTGCCTACCAGACGCGATAAGAATAGGCTACTTCTTGCACTAAGAAGGCCACCTTCAAAACGTCTTGGACCTCGATTTTTGCAATCAGGGCACTTAGCTGTTCATTTTGAAGTTCCCGGGTAGAAAATTATCTAGGAAACACTATCGAATAGCGTGGCCCTAGCTAGATTGGCCATTATAGAGTAAATCCTATGCTGGGCCTAGACAGATGCAAGCCTGGCGGATCTTGACTAATTTATGCTTATCCTGGCTTTATATTGAACCTGGCTAGAACTGCCTATTTATTGGCTTTTCCACGAGTATCTTAGACTGGGCCTAGATATTTTTAAATTGATTTAGCCTAGATATGAAACTTTTTCTTGGCGATATCTTGGCTGTAGATAGTATCGCTTCTTTATTGGCATTGTAACATATAAACTATAAGGGACCTGGATTGTTTTTACTTGGTGTAACCTGGATAAGGAATTGTATCTGGGTGTAATATTGGCCTTAGCAGGTCTCGCCTCTTTATAGGCGTTCTCAGATGTTACTTATACTGGGGCTATATAGTTTTTACTTGATGTATCCTAGATGTGCCTATACATACTTATGTCTCTATAAAAGGCTATCCATTATCCTTCTAAAAACATAACTTTTTTGTTTTGGTCCTGAATCGGTATTTTTCAGATTCTTTAATACGTATTTAAGTCTTCTTAAACAGTATAATTAAAAGAGAGTTATTTGAGTAGCACTTTGAGACACGATATTTTATATATCACAGTGGCGCAATAGGTAGCGCACAAGCACGGCAAGCGAGAGGACTCGGGTTCGAATCTCAGTTCTCAGTGGAGGTAAATTAAAAAAAAAAAAAAAATTCTTTCATTCCAGCAAAAAATCACATAAAGAGTCGAATATAGGGAGGCAAAGAAAAAATGAAAATAATCAACAATATAAAAATATATATAAGTAAAATATATAATATAATATATATATATATATAAATAAAAATGAATCGCAAAATGTGTTGCTAAGCGTAAAACTCGAGAACGGCTTGACCAGTTCGCCTAATTTTTTTTTAAAGTTTTTGTTAAGGTTCAAGGAAGGTTCTTATGGAGAGAAAAAACGTAAAAATTTCAAGGAAAATAATAAAAACAACACTTTTAGTAGTAATGATGAGTGTTTTTATTTGAGATACTCTTAGTCATTGTTCGAGGTTCAACATCATTCCAACATTTACATTAACGAACTGTTAATGGTGAATTATGTGGCTCTTACAGAGAAGCCTGTCAGCGTTTGCAACTGTTAGAAAATGACGCTTATTGGGATCAATCTTTAAATGATGCTCTAATTTCTTCAAAAGCTCAACATATACAAACATTGTTTTCTCTGCAATGGCAAAGTTTTTGCAGCAATGCAAGTTTATAGTATGGGATGAATGCATGATGGCACATAAAGAGTCTTTGAAGGCATTAGACAGAACTCTGAAAGATCTGCGAAACAATCAAAACCGATTCCGTGGAGCGATAATTTTGTTAGAAGGAGATTTTCGTTAAACATTACCAGTTATTGCACGGTCTACACCAGCGGATGAACTGAATGTATGCTTGAAGTCCTCCATTTTGTGGAAAAAAATTAAGTTACTAAATTTGAGCAAGAATATGCGTGTCGAACTGCAAAATGATCGATCTGGAGAAATATTTTCAAAACAACTCACTGACATTGGCAATGGTAAAATCCTTGTAGATGTTATGACAGGCTGCATTACATTTCCTGTCACTTTTGTCAGTTTACAGAAAAGATTATAGGTAAGGTTTTCTCAAACGTCGCTCAAAATTACAAAGATCATTGTTGGTTGAGTGAACGAGCTATATTAGCTGCCAAAAACACGGATGTTAATGAAATAAATTTTAAAATCCAAAATGAAATTGCCGGTGAATTAAGGACAATAAATCAGTTGATTGCGCAACTAACCAAGATGATGTCGTCAATTATCCACCAGAATTTTTGAACTCACTGGATTTTCCAGGATTACCTCCCCATAATTTTCAATTAAAAGGAGGATCGGTGGTCATAATGTTACGAAATATCAACCAACCGCGACTTTGTAACGGCACACGGCTAGCAGTGAAAAAATTACTGAACAATGTGATCGAAGCAACCATTCTAAGGGGAAAATATAAGGGAGAGGATGTGTTGATACCCCGCATCCCAAAGGTACCAACTGACGTACCGTTTGAATTTAGACGACTGCAATTTCCAGTGCGGCTTGCTTGCGCTATGACCATAAATAAATCACAGGGTCAGTCGTTGAGTGTTTTGCGGCGTCAATCTAGAAAACCTATGCTTCTCTCATGGACAGTTGTATGTTGCCTGCTCTCGCGTCGGAAAACCGACAGCTTTATTTCACGCGCCAGGTAATCAAACAAAAAATATCGTGTACGATAAAGCATTACAATGAAAATACCATATTATTACTACTACTACTAAAGTCTTGCAATGTACAAAATAGAAAACCTATATTTGTAAGTAATCGTTGTTTATTATGAAGACATAAATCTATAAATAAAGTGATCACTCTGAAATATGTTTTATTACTGCGAAGGGCCAATCACTTTTGACAGACCAAAGTCTGTCAGAGAGGAACTATTATCATAAAAAATCAATATTGTGTTGATTGTTGATATTGGGATTGTTATTGCAAACCTTTAATTTGAGGTATCCCAATAAGAAGAAATCGCAAGGTGTGAGGTCTGGTTACCGAGGCGGCATGGAATGTCTCCGTACTTGCAGATTGGTTTATTCGGAAAAACTGTCCTTAGCCTTTCCATCGACACCCTAGCTGTGTGCGGAGTGGTACCGCCCTGTTGTAATTGTGTTCGGTTGTTGTACCCTGAATACAGCTGCAATTGCGGTAATCGAAACTCATCAATAATACGGCAATACACCGGAGCAGTGACTGTCTCACCTTGGTCAAAAAAAAAAATAAGGTCTAATCACCCCACTCGCTGAAATGGCCCACCAAACTGTCGTTTTTAAACAATGTGAACGTTTTTGATGGCGTTCTCTAGGATTGTTGGAGCACCAGTATCGCATATTTAGTTTGTTAAAATATCCATCAATATGAAAATGTGCTTCGTCACTGAATAAAATGTTTCCAAGCGTAAGTGCTTTCCGAAAACGTTCCAACATTGTTCTTGCGAAGGATTCTCGCAAAGGATAGTCACTTTCGTTGAGATAATGAACAATTTGCATTTTGTACGGGTGGAGCTTTAATTTATTTTTCAAAATAACATGCACTGTTGATTTGTTTATTCCTGTGGAGGCCGCAATCTTCCTTGACGATTTACGTGGACTTCGAATGATTTCATTTCGAACTTAAGATACCTACAAGTTCTGGCGTTGTTGCTGACGTTGATGATCCAGGAATAGGTCTATTGACCATTGTGCCTTCTTGCCTGAATCCTTGTACCCACGACCAGATAAGTTGCGTGCTCGCCCCATTACTTAGTTGTCGAATATAATGAGTACAAAAAGTCGTACCGCACTTCAAATATTGGTCCATCGCAAACGTGCGGTGCGCTCCCGACCAGTGACTCATGGCGACTAACAATTCCGCAGAACTCGATATTTTGATCAAAGCTAAAATCACGATGATAGCGAAGACGAAAAAAGTGGATCTCACAATAAAAAATTTTATAAAAAATATTTATTTTTTTTTAAAACTGTTCCACAGATTTGTTTTTAAAAAATTCACAAAATTTCAATTACTTAAAGCTATGTAATACTGGAAAAAAATTCCGAAAAATGGTTATTAGTTTTACCCCCCTGAACCGCTTTTTTTTTATTTTCACTTACTCAAAAAATATGAAACCGATTTGGATAAATTGTTTTTACTAAGACTCCCCAAAAGTTTAGATAGTAATGTCTACTGTGTGTTCAAATTTTCTAAACATTTTTTTGTATTTTTTAAAAAATTTCTAAATTTCTTGTTTTCAAAACTTAATATTTCTTAGCACTTCACTTAACCGTTAAGGGTTTTCAGATACAATTTGCAAGATGTAAGAAATATTTTTTTATTTTATCTAAAAATAACGGTACCCAAAACAGAAATGCTTAAAAATGGCGTTCGAAAATCGTATTTTTCTCGAAAACGGTTCTTACTTAAATTACTTGCTTAAGAGACAACATGACATTCTGTTTTTATCTCTTACTACTAAAAAAGTTCCAAAATGTATTTTATGCTTTTGAATAGTTTTCTCTAGTAACATTCATTTTTCAAATTCCTTATCTATATCTATTACATAAGAGCAATTTGGTGCTCCTGTTTTTCCTCGAATCGCTACTCGACTTGTTACTTGAGTTACTGTATCACAAAGAAGTGAACTTTTCTAGCTAAGCTTCAATCTCTGCCTTGACAATTCCAGCATTCAATTAACCAGCCAATAGTTTTCGTGATCATCAATCACGGGACCGCGGCTTCCTGGAAAGCTACTTGCTCTGCTTGAAAACCTCCGTTGTCGAATCTGAACGAAACCTTAAACTCACTTTCGCAGACAAGGATTCAGCAAGTTGTTGGATAACTTCCCAAAACTTGGCAAATCCTAATAAGATAATTGTCGATTGGGAAACGTTTATAGGTATACCTACAGGGTGGGCCATCTATTGATTTCTTTTTGATGTGTAAACATCTTTCCCGGCGGTAGAGTGAATTGAAAACGTGTGTAAAACTTATACGTCCCGGTTACACGTTCCGGTTACACGTTACGGTTACACGTTACGGTTTCACGTTACGGTTACACGTTCCGTGTAGCAAGCTACCTTACCGACGATTGCATTTAACACCATGTTTACATTGTAACTATTGCTTACTTACGACATCGTGTTTACATTGGAGACTTTGAGTACTGAAATCTCGATTTCATTGCCATTGCTGGCTGGCTAGAACTTAATTCAATCCCTCAACATTTCTTCACCTCTCGACCAATTAGGCCTATTCTGCCACATTTGTTATTCTGCTATAGATTTTCTGTTATGAATCATAAAAGATTTCCACCTTAAAAGATCTTTTATGATTGGTATTCAGAGGTTCGAATTTTTATTAAAGTCTGTTAGGCTAGCCGCGCACTGGCAACTGTGATCGAAATCAAATAGTTTAATCACCAGTTGAAAGAAAACCGCGCACTGGCGACTCTTTACTCACGCTCACACTCTTTTCTCTCTTGCGGTTATGGAAAACAGCTCATACTATTACGAATTAATTTTAGGCAACCGTTTAGTTTGTGTCAGAACACAAACTTTTCAGTTGCTCGAATCGAGTTGCTTTAAGTGCGCGGTGTCCCATATAAGCCCATATGTTTCATTTTAGCAACTAAACAGTTGCGAAACTAAAAATTTAATGTGCGCGCCTGGCCTTATGCTACTTCGAAAACGAGATCTGTTATAAAACTGAACTAAATCTGTTATCATAATCAGCTGTGATTATGTAAAATATTTCATCTGACATAATTGAAATGGATGACGAACAAAAAAGTAAACTCTTAGCCTAGGCGCGCACATTCAATTCTTAGTTTCGAAACTGCTTGGTTCGAACAACTAAAAAGTTTGTGTTTTGACACAAACTAAATGATTACGCGCACATTCAATTTTTAGTTGTACAACTGTTTGGTTGCTTATAGAAAACAGAAGAACTATTTAGTTGAATGTCCGCGCAGGTGCATATAATTATGTGTTACACAGAATAGCGAACTCATTTTAGGCAATCGCTTAGTTTGTATCAAAACACAAACTTTTAGTTGCTCGAACCAAGCAGTTGCGAAACTAAAAATTGAATGTGCGCGCCTAGCCTAAGGCCATTTGGTGTAACATATAATTATATGCACCTGCGCGGACATTCAACTAAGTAGCTCATCTGTTTTCTATAAGCTACCAAACAGTAGTGCAACTAAAAATCGAATGTGCGCGCCTAGCCTTACACACTATGGGTATTCATACAATGGAACACGATTTTATCTCATATGTTTCTGGGAATACCATGACCATTCTCTACTTATATGATATGTGTTTTGATATATTTTCTTTCATTTGTCTCCTTTAAAGAACATTTCATTGACGAAATAAAAGATAAATATTCATTATTACTTGATGCACCTGTGTACTTATTGAAATCTTTTATGATAAAAGTCACAGAAGTTTGTCTTTTATTCTTTTATGATTTTTAACAGATTTCATAACATATTTTGGCATGCTGAATACCAAAAATGCTATTCGTAAAAGATTTTTTCTATGTTCGAACGTTTGACAGTTCATAAAAGTTTTCTTAGCAGATTTTATAACAGATTTTAGCGTGCTGAATACCAAAATTAAAATTTATAAAAGATTTGTTGACAGGTCAAACATTTGTATGGAAATTCATAGCAGAATAACAGAATAGAAAAATAAAAGTTCTCGCCGAATAGACCTAAATATGTAAAAAAGACGAAAGACAAATCAACTGGTGTAAAATTTCATAAGGGGTTCATTTGATGTCTTAAAAAATCCACTTCACGTTATTGAAGCACGATAACATTTTATTTTATGCTCGCAAAAAATCAAAAATTGTTCTTCAGGGCAATCAGTTGACATCTGCTATGAAATATTCTCGATACGTCAAAATTTAATTTGTCCCTTATCTGTCATACCATATAATTATTTTAATTATCGAATTAGATACATATTCTTTATTATATCAAAATATACTTTTAGCATTCACTATATCAAAATATAGATCGTTCTCCATCTGTCAAGCCATGAACTGAATGATGACTACGACTTCAATGTATTAAATCTCTGACAGAGGGAGTAAGATAAAGTACAGAAACCTAAAAAAAAAGTTAAAGGATTGGTTTGATTTTGATAAGGTGAACGCTCCATCTAGTGGTTTTTTCAAAAAAAGTTTTGACTTTTTCGCTGCATGACAAATATATTTGTTAGCCGCGTTAAGCCAGATATAACGGGTGATTTTTTTGAGGTTAGGATTTTCATGCATTAGTATTTGACAGATCACGCGGGATTTCAGACATGGTGTCAAAGAGAAAGATGCTCAGTATGCTTTGACATTTCATCATGAATAGACTTACTAACGAGCAACGCTTGCAAATCATTGAATTTTATTACCAAAATCAGTGTTCGGTTCGAAATGTGTTTCGCGCTTTACGTCCGATTTATGGTCTACATAATCGACCAAGTGAGCAAACAATTAATGCGATTGTGACCAAGTTTCGCACTCAGTTTACTTTATTGGACATTAAACCAACCACACGAATGCGTACAGTGCGTACAGAAGAGAATATTGCGTCTGTTTCTGAGAGTGTTGCTGAAGACCGTGAAATGTCGATTCGTCGCCGTTCGCAGCAATTGGGTTTGTGTTATTCGACCACATGGAAGATTTTACGCAAAGATCTTGGTGTAAAACCGTATAAAATACAGCTCGTGCAAGAACTGAAGCCGAACGATCTGCCACAACGTCGAATTTTCAGTGAAGTTGGCAGAAAATCCGCTTTTTTATCGACAAATTTTGTTCAGCGATGAGGCTCATTTCTGGTTGCATGGCTACGTAAATAAGCAAAATTGCCGCATTTGGAGTGAAGAGCAACCAGAAGCCGTTCAAGAACTGCCCATGCATCCCGAAAAATGCACTGTTTGGTGTGGTTTGTACGCTGGTGGAATCATTGGACCGTATTTTTTCAAAGATGCTGTTGGACGCAACGTTACGGTGAATGGCGATCGCTATCGTTCAATGCTAACAAACTTTTTGTTGCCAAAAATGGAAGAACTGAACTTGGTTGACATGTGGTTTCAACAAGATGGCGCTACATGCCACACAGCTCGCGATTCTATGGCCATTTTGAGGGAAAACTTCGGAGAACAATTCATCTCAAGGAATGGACCGGTAAGTTGGCCACCAAGATCATGCGATTTGACGCCTTTAGACTATTTTTTGTGGGGCTACGTCAAGTCTAAAGTCTACACAAATAAGCCAGCAACTATTCCAGCTTTGGAAGACAACATTTCCGAAGAAATTCGGGCTATTCCGGCCGAAATGCTCGAAAAAGTTACCCAAAATTGGACTTTCCGAATGGACCACCTAAGACGCAGCCGCGGTCAACATTTAAATGAAATTATCTTCAAAAAGTAAATGTCATGGACCAATCTAACGTTTCAAATAAAGAATCGATGAGATTTTGCAAATTTTATGCGTTTTTTTTTTAAAAAGTTCTCAAGCTCTTAAAAAATCACCCGTTACATTGTTCAAATGCATGAAAAGCACGTGCAAGTCTATTATTTCAGTGGCGAGAGAACGTTGCCCTTTGTGTTTTTTTTTCAGCAAAATTGTGTTTTTACGAATTTCTTTGGGATTTTTGTAATTTTATCCGAGTAATTTGTTTTATTTTGTCTGTCCATTTCATCATATAATTTTCGTTTGCTGTTTTAATATTTTAATCAGTGCTTATTATGCTGTGCTGTGTTCTCATCTCTTCGACGTACTATACACAAATGAACCAATAAATACATGATCAATCATCAACCTTGCATATACAATATTTCTATGCAGTACGCTAGATTGTAAAGATTTTGATTTTTCTTCAAGCCTACATCCAATCTATACGTGTGACTTTTTCATTAATATATTTACAATTGCTGAGAAAAATGCGGAGTTTTCGTTCATTCTTCTTTGTGGTTTTCTTTTTTATATTTGGCGTTCGCTCAGTGCAATTCGCTTAACTGAGTAGAGTAAGGAGTGCGAAGAGATGACTCCTTTTCGCATGAACAAAGTTAACTTATATTAAAAATCGCTGTGTTTAAAAGCACAGATGCACTCGAAAGGAAGCCAAAAGAGAAACAGAGATTAAAATCAGATTCGTGTAAAAACAGTCTATTTTTTATCAGATAACATCTCTGTTTGAATATAAGTGTAAAAATATAATGCTGTCACAAGCAACATCCCTGGTTAAACATAAGTCAAACAAACTTTAAGTTACGTAGCGGAGTCCACTTACTCCTAACACATGCCACGAACTACTTCATCGAAGCATAATTGTCGATAAGGTTTTTCGGTCGTGTGAAATGAATATGTGTCGACATAGGAGTGCGAACTCTGGGAATCGAAGTAGTATGCCGAAATGGCGTGTAAAAAGGACCGAACTAGTTCGTCGAAACAATTTTTTATGATGTTATTCGGTTTTAGTTGTTAAAATTTACAAATCGCCTGAAAAAGCAAGAGTAAAATTCAATCTCCTTAAGCAACAATTCAATAAAGCTCTGATCAACACAAAAAAGTGGTTCTGGAGCATTAAAATTAAAATATTTTTCGGTCATTTTCACTTTACATTTATAATTTTACAGCTCTACCATTTCACAGCTGATTTTGGCATGTACTTCTACGTCGGCGTATTGGTGTGAAAATGCCCATACAAAAGCGAAGTACTTTATCGATTATATCGGTATATATCTAAAGTCGCAAACTAGTACGATTGCATTGTATGTTTATTGGGTACGTTCGATAACAAAAATTCGGCACTCGGACGAACGTTGATGTTTACACATCTTAACCGTGAGTCCTGGCACTCACACTTTTTTTTAAATCATAGGTTATTTTGATACTGACAGCTGTTTCCCGCTCGAAACTTTGACAGAAATTCAGTATCACACCTCCGCGGCACGAAATGAGTGGCTTTATTCTTGAGTTGGGAAATATTGAAAACATATTTCCAAAGTGAGTGCTGTGTAGCCCTAGCAGTGCGTTTTTTGAAAGAAGTTTTGGCCAAAACGAAGCTGCTCGATTTTTTTTTAAAACTTGATAAATAAAAGTTTCTTAATATCGATACCTTCCCGCAAAAATGTATTAAGCGACATTCTTAAAATTGTTCAGGAAACGAAAAAAACGCCTCATTTAGTTATTTTTTTGTGTATTTTATTGGACGAAACAAATTTAAAAATGTTGCTATTACATTCTACGGGAAACAAATCTGTTTCGTCCAATAAAATACACAAAAAACTAACTAAATGAGACGTTTTTTTCGTTTCCTGAACAATTTTTACAAATGTCGCTTAATACATTCTTGCGGGAAGGTATCGATATAATCTAAAAGATGTGAGAAAAAAAAATTATTTTGCATAAAAATAACGGTACCCACCATGGTTTTCGAAAATCGTATTTTTCTCAAAAACGGATCCGAGAATTTTGATAAAATTTTCTTCTTACTATTATTTTTTACGTATCTATAATTTAATAAGAAAAATTTTGAAAATTGAATTAAAACTAAAATTACTGACTGTACCTACCATAGAACCATTTTTTCGAATTTTGAGTTTTTCATTATCGGCATAACGGATTTTGATGAAATTTTTTTAAAGAGAAGATTCTAAAAATTTAAAAAAACATTGCATTTCAAGAATTAAAAAAAAATATTTTTTGAATTTTTGACAAAAAAAAAATCTATTTTTTTTGGAAAAATTCAATATCTCAAGAACGGAAATTAATTTTTTATTCGTAATAAAAGCTTTGAGTTCGCGCACCAGAATATTTTCTTTAAAATGTTTTAAAAGTTCTGTATATAAAGAATTTTTTTTTAAGAAACAACTATACAACGACTTATAATTTTTGTTCTTGCATAAACTAATATTTGCTTGAATCACATGGTATCCTGTTTTTAGCTGCAACTACTAAAGCAGTTGTTTTAGTCATTTAAAAAATTAATTTTTATCTTAGTGTTTTACACAAGAGCAAGCTCGTGCGACCCAGTCATGCATTTAATTTTTTCTAAATCACAAATTTTATTATAAGGAAAATATCAAATGGTTGTAAATGTTTGGTCTTCTTACCCATAATCCACTAGATTAACATCCATTCAGTCTTAAGAGTATCAAATACAGATCAAGCAATTGTTCTTGGTTACAAAGTACAAACATACATATATATCGCAAGTGACCTACTTTACAAATTGAAAAAAAAAAAAACAGGTGAGATTTGTTTCCGCTGCAAAGTTTCACTTCTATCCTGTATCCAGTTGCAGTTCCATCAATGATTATCTTTTCCTTCCCTTAGATATTTTTTTTTTTGTGCAGTCCATGATGAATGAGCTTAAGTCAAAAGCTAACGAACGTAATTCTTCCTCCCTATTGAATGAGGTCAAAAAGTTGAAAAGTTGAATGACAATCATTGGTTTTAGTATTCTACTATGTATATTCCGTTTGTACATATTCCTTCCGCCTTCCGCTCTGGCTTATAATACTTCAGCCCTAGTCTATGTATATCCCTTGCTTTTTAACATCTTCTTCAATGATGTGCAGAGAAAACACAGAAATTCCTGCATATTGAATTTAAATATTTCTCTTGTCCCACGGTCACGTTGCCACGGTTAATGCTGCCATATCCTTGCCTCCACCAACCCACTTTTACACCCGAATAATGTGGCAAATATTGGCAGGCAATATAAGGGGATTGGGATTGGAAACATTGTTGCGAGGGTCTGAGAAGATGGACGAAGCTTTTATTTGAAGAAGGATTATGGTTCTGGCCACTTTATAGAATCCAATGGATTTGTCCTTGGTAAACATTCCCAAGGCATACTCTGCGAAGTTGGCCTTTTGTAAATTCTTTCCAAATGGTTCTGAGGATGATAATGTAAGGACTTTCAAATTTCAGATACTTTCTCGTTGGGTGTGCAAAACTGTTTTAACTTAATTTACAGGACTCTCTTTGAAAACCTCCATTTATTGGTGGTAGTTGCTCAGGCTCACACGACTTTTGATGTCTTTATGCTCCTGACCTTAGGCAAGCGATTACAAAACTAGGAGAAAGTACAATTTTATTCATTGCCGAATTCCGAAGATGATTGCTTAAAATTTGAGATAAAATTTTATGAATTCCGATTATGACTTAAATTGAGAAGGGGGGCATAGCCATATTATTTTGAGCAAAGGGACGAAGAAGGATCTTGACTCGACGGGAAAGCAAACACTAGAACAATGGGCTCTTAAGAAATTATTTGTAATTATCTTGTAGCGATTGAATAAAGTTCCTGTTTTTGTTACGGTATGCTGCTTATGGACTTTGGCAAATATTTGTTGATGGTAAATTACTTAAGATCCAACTCAACTTTTGGCCTAAGGACGACCCCTTGTTCATGTTGGAAGCAGTATGCTGAAAGTTAATCTTATATTGATTGAGACTCAGCAATTCCTAGTTCCCAAAACTACAAATATTTCTGAAGCTTATTTTTTATTGTATTTTATGGAATGGAATTATAGTTTTCTGGAGAGGAAGGAATGTAATTATTGGAAAGATTTGTATTCTATTTACACTGAGTCCTGCAAGGAGTCGGACATTATAGGCATTTGACAGTCCGCAAAAGTGTGTACTTTGAAATATTTTCCTTAGTGATAGATTTGTTGTGTTACTGGTTCTTGTATGTCTTCGGCTCGGCTATTCATCTTTAACAAAGGGATTACTGAACAACTCTTGTCAATAGCTGCTTCCTTCTTTGGATTCAGGAGGCAATAATAAAAAAAATGGAAAGCACAACGTCCAATAGACATATTGAACCTAGTAACTTACAACTCTTAACCATTCCTTTTGCCGAATACCGAATTACCAGGAATAGAGAGGAGGTTGGATAGTACTTTTAGGAGCGTGTCGAAAAATTTAGTTTAATTTAAAACGCTAGTCAAATGTATGTTTAAAATACTTTACTTTATTTAATATTTAAATTTAATGATATTTATTGTAAGAGAAAGAACTTTACTGGCTGAAGGAAAAAAGACGAATAGGAATATATAAACCAAAATATGTAAAATGATAGGTTGATTGTAGATGGGTTAGTGTCGCACTCTTGCGGTTGGTCTGTGATACTCGGTATTATTTATTTAGATTTCAAATTTGAATATTTCAGATAACAGGCGGTTAAATTCTAGACTCCTACAGCAGTCCCCTTCCAGTGACTTTAGTTACGATGGGATAAATGTTAGTCCTTATGCATCCCAAGTCTCTCTGGAATTCGAACGGATCTCCCTGATCTAGTTTTTCTGTTATTGATGTCATCAGAAGTTTGTGGAAAGACGGGCAAAGATGATGTTTGATCTGAGCTGGGATTATTGTTGTCTTCTTTGGCTGAAAGTAGAAAAGCGGGTTTTAAACGATCGATTGAAACTGTTACTTCTTTTCCTCGAATCTCCAGAACAAAGAATGTATCTGATCTCTTTACGACGGAAAATGGACCTTCATATGGCTGTTGTAGTCCGGTTCTGACTACATATCTTCTGACGAAAACGTGGGATGCGGTAGATAATTCTTTGAAAACAAAGATTCCTCTTGAGCCATGACGAGAAGTTGGAACTGGCGTTAGATGAAGTCGGAGTTGATTTGAAAAGGTAGTCGGATCACTAATGGTATCCCTTCATGGTAACAATTATTCACCGGGAAGTCCGATGGACTCTCCATACTATATTTCGGCTACTGTAGCTTGTAGGTCTTATTTGTATGTTGCTCTGAGTCAAAGGAGTACAACAGGAGGTTAATTGACCAATGCTGGTGATTCATGGCACTCTATAGCAGCTTTCAGTTGACGATGGAACCTTTCGATCATGCCATTCGCTTTGGGGTGGTAAACAGTTGTCGTCAGATGATTGATGCTAAACAACTTTTAAAAGCCTGGAAAAGATCGGACAAAAATTGTCTGCCACGGTCAGATGTTACCATGAGTGGAACTCCAAAATATGCTATCCAATTAGCGAAGAGAGTTCTTGGAAGTGTCTCAGCGGTGGAATCTTCTAAAGGGTAAGCTTCAGGCCAGCGGGAATACCTGCCGACAACAGTGAGGCAAAATCTAAAGCCTCGTGAGTATGGAAGTGGTCCCACGAAGTCCACATGTATATGCTCAAACCTCGATGATGGTTGTTCGAAGTTTCCAATGGGAGATGACATATGACGAGTTATCTTCGATCGTTGGCACGGAATGTATGACCTTGCCCATGCTCTGCAGTCTTTACGGATTGAAGGCCACACAAATTTTGATGAAACCAGTTGAACTGAAGTGTTTGTTCCAGGATGGCTTAAGCTATGCAGAGATTCGAATACTTGATATCGGAAAGGTTTTGTTACAAATGGTCTAGCAACGCCCTTTGACACATAACAAAATATTTGCAATTGAGAGTCTGGAAGCTGAACTCTTTCAACCTGTAATGCAGAAGCAGATTTAATAATGTTTTCAAGTTCTATATCACCTGTTTGAGACGCTGCAAGTTCTTCGAAGTTAACTGACAAAGTTACGATCATGTACAACTGCTTTAAGCATCTTTCTTCACCTTTTACCAATCAAGTCTCCGTCTGGTTGATGTTTATTCGTTATTAGTGACATCAGCAGTTATAGTCGCTATATTCTCGGCCGAACGACCAATTCGGTGGCGGCCGCGCTCTGCACAAATTATTGGTCAAAAAACTCGGAGTATAGCGCTCCATTGCTAGTTCACAACAACATACGACACACAAAATGGAATCTCCAGATAGGGTGGTTAATTTCCCGCCACCTTGTGAAAATACCCTCTGAGAAATAGAATAGTCAGTAAACTATTCGACGAACATTTGATTTAAGATAAAACACTTGCGCAGTTCTTCGGTTCTAACGCTCGTTTATAATAACACTCCAGTGACTAGCGAACAAGGAGAGGCAAATTTCTTTGCAGCCTTGTTTTCTGCAAACTCGACGCTGCCGCATAGTGGTATGACTCCTCCTGTCCTTGAGAGCGTAAATGGTTTCTTGGGACGAATCTTTTTTTACACTCCTAAAGCTGCAAGAGTCTTAAAATATCTTCAGATACATAAATGCGCTGGTTCTGATGGAATATCGCTTATTGTTTTGAAAAGGTGTTTTTCAACGCTGGCAAAACCACTGCGTAAGTTTTTCTGTCCATCCTATTCTTCTGGACTCTTCCCAAGTGGATCGAAAACAGCATTTGTCCAGGCAGTCCCTAAAAAACTCTAATCCTCTTCTCCCTCCAAATACCGACCAATTGCACTTACGTCCCTTCTTTCCAAGATCATGGAAATGCTGATCAATTGTCAGCTTAAGAAATATCTTGAAGAACGAAAGCTTCATAATGACCGCCAATATGGCTTTCGTAGCAACAGCTCCACTGGTGATCTGATGGCATATCTCACCGGAAAGTGGAACAAATTCTTGCACCATTTTGGTGAAACCAATGATATTTCTAAAGCATTTGATATAGTTTGGCCTGAAGCTCTCTTATTGAAAATGCGTGCATTTGGCATCGATGAATCTCTTCTCCGTTGGATTAGAAATTACCTCTCAGACCGTTCAATTCGTGTTGTTTTGGACGGTCTTAAGTCTGATTTTCACAAAATAAATGCTGGTGTGCCGCAAGGCTCCGTTTTGTCTCCGACTCTCTTCCTCATCATCATCAATGATCTCTTGTCTGTATCTACTAGACCACTACATATTGTTTTGCTGACGACAGTACCCTCAGCTTTTCAGATTCGTTTCCTCCTTCCTCCATCCTCATCCTTCTTCTTTGGAAGTGGCGTATGATAGGCTCATCATTCCGATCTTGAAAGCATTTTAGAATGGGGTGTTAGAATTTAATGCCTCGAAAACCCAAAGATGTTTTCTGTCAGTCAAGCGTAATATTCCACCCCTACCATCATCCCCTGGTGGCACTAAATAGCAGGCTAAACGCTCTGGTAGATCAGCAGGTACCGAAGCCCCTGGTGGCAATTAGGACATTAAACTTCGAACTAAGACCCCTTACCGCTGGTGGGGGGAAGCCTTAATAAGAAATAGCTCGACAATCTCACCTACCTAACTTGTCTTCACACGAAACCCCTTACCACTGGTGGGGGGAAGCTCCGCAAAAAGCAAGGGAAGCTAAATGACCAACTCGTCTATACGGCTTGTCTACGACTGGACTTCTAAAGATTTATTCAATCAATTTACTATGTTGCCTGACTGTATGTATGAGCGAAGAGGTGATTTTCGTTCACCCGAGTAGGTCCTCTTGATAGTTTTTCGGTAAAAACCGAATGTGAACTATATAGGTGGCGAACGAAAAATATTATTGTTTGATTTTGCGTGACGTCATACGCCTATGTCGTGTGTGAATCTTATTCGGGCGAAGTATAACTCTTAGTATTAATTGCAATTCTCTGTGTTAATACAGAAGTAGTTTAGAGTAGAGCGGCATGGAACGCTTCGTTACAATTTTTCTGGCGAAAAAAACACAAAGAAGAAAATAAATTTAGCTTAGTACTTTTTCACACCTTTTTCTTGTTTAATCTTCAATTCTTTCTCCAGTCGTATCTACGAGTATACCACGCAAATTTCTTAGAAGCGATAGAAATTTTTGTATTAAAGTCTTTCGTAGATTTAACTAGATTTATTAACCTTTCCACAACCATTTTTCGAAATAAGTTTCTGCTCGAAAAAAAAAACAAAATTTGTTTTTCAGTTTATATCATTCTGTGAAAAACTAAAACACATTTTCTAGTATCTATAATAAACAATAAAAAAAGTTATGAGCGTGTCCGTAATAGGTAAACACGTTAAATTTTATATTCGCAGCTGCATAATGTTTGGTTGTATGCCTTCTTCGAAATACACTTCTCCAATATGGTTTGCTTGGTTGGGTCGTTAGATAAAAATAAAGAAAACATCTCATGCACATTAACTCCTTGTCTTATGTTATAGGTATACAATATACAGTCAGTCCGGAAGGCATTAATGGCCACTATATACCTAACTAGAATCTCAAAATCTTCTACACTTTCATGTCCGCAATTATTGCAATATAGGTATCAATGGCGTTGATACTGAAAAACGTGTCGTCTAAACTCTAAACTAGATCGCAAATAAATCTAATGTTTGTTTACCTAAACATAAAACGATGCACGTAAACACACAAGTATAATTTCTTAGCTTCGGTAAACGGTTAAAACGCACACGTGTGTGTATTATATTTTGTGTAGATATACATTGTGTGTAGGTATAAATGCGAACACCCTGAGTTTATGTTCGCATCCTTGAGAGAAAATTAAGCAATAAAATACACCGGATCCAGGATCCCAAGTAGACATAAGAGAAATCTTCTTCTTAAAATTGTCTAATACTTGCTGCTCCTTGCCACATGTACAGTTGTAGCACTATGTGTTGTACAAATTTTTCTCGCTCACAGTCACATGGCAGGTGAACAGGTACAGATTGCTCGAAGGCCGAAATAAAGCTTAAATGGGCGCTAGAATTTGTTCGCCTTTGTGTGCTATTTAGGCCTGGCACAGTAGATGATATGCCGTTAATCCGTTTCCGTTAATTCAGAAAATGGACGCTAAAAACTGGGCAGTGGACATGTTGTGTTCGTGCGAGCTTCTTATTAGACCAGTGAGTCCCGTCGTTGCCACCTCAGATCCATCATTTTGTTTGTCAGTAAGCATTTTACAAAAGAACGCACCCAAATTTTCAGACAGATCTGTCAAATGGCTTTGTTGTGGCAGACATTTTATAGGTATATACGCCTGCGACCACTTTCGTTAAAATAGAAAAAAGTGAATTTCAAGTGTTCATTTAGCACAAAGATCTCGGCACGACGCAGAGACTTTTTGTTCAGTTGGATGATAACGTCGGTCTTGTTGATGTTTGATGAAACTATAGGCCATAGTTTTCTGGTTATAAGACAGGAATCGAGAAAGTTCCATCAGAACTTTACTCTTGATTACCTGTTTAAGATTACAGGGTGAACTGTTGTGTCTGCTTGATTAAGTTCAAGTGTTGATCCTATCCTTGCCAGCTCGTCAGCGCTTTCATTACCTGGCACACCAATGCGACCAGGAACCCAAAAGAGCCTTATGTTGTG
Source organism: Philhelius festivus (assembly GCA_963931855.1). NCBI lineage: Eukaryota > Metazoa > Arthropoda > Insecta > Diptera > Syrphidae > Philhelius > Philhelius festivus. Next base: position 204,082,334 of record OZ007555.1, on the reverse strand, counting down.
CTATGTACTGAAAACCCTTAGCTCTTCGCAACAGCAAGGTACAAGCTTCTATTTGATTTCAATTGCAGAAATCGCTTTTACTGCCGCTTGGCTATCAATGATAAAGGTGATTCTGCTTGTGGGATTGCCATCATTAAGACTTGTCTAGCAGCTTTCGTCACTGCCAGGACCTCAGCTTTAAAGACACTGCTGTAATCAGGAAGTCTGAATGAGTTGGATAGTTCAAGGGTTTCTGAAAAGAACCCAGTTTCCATCTTGGAAGCGTCGGTATAGATTGCTTTCATCGATTCCAAGGTAGATGACTCGTTAATTTGCAAGTCCTCTCTGCTAGGAAAGGCGGTCTTGAACGGCTTGTAATGGGTGATTTTGTTGCTATTTTCTTTTTGGCAACACTGGTTTTGAAAGCTCACGCACGTTTTGTGTTTTGTGACGGTGCAGGGAAATAAGTCCCCAGAAACTAAGTCCACTGGGGGACTAACTTCTCACTTATGGGAGCGAAATCCACTTTACTAATGTGGTGTTTGTTCCCATGCAAGGTGGGAAATTCGTTACAAAAAACTGTGGGTTTTAGTTCCCTTTGAATGTGAAATAAATTCCCATGTTAAGCCATGGGAACGACACGTATAAACAGTGTGGTTTCTAAGGGAGGGCATGCTGCCTCGCCCTGGTTGGACACACTATAGGATTTGGGGTAGGTGCGAGGTTGGGTGCATGCAAAGTTTCTTTAGCATTTAAAGAATCTGGAAAATAACCAACATAAAATCAATACTTCCACGTGTTCATGCGTTTCGTTGATGTTTAAAAGCTTGTGTTTTGGTCGTATAGCATTTTGAGATACAAAATTTTGAGATACAGTATTATGAGCTAAAATATTTTGTACATATAGTATTTTGAAATCCCCTCAGGGGACTTAGTTCCCTGCACCTTTTGTGTCATTGTCAAACATCTTCAGTTTGATCTATAATTTAACCATGAATCGTCTTACAAACAAACAACGCTCGCAAATTATTGAATCTCATTATCAAAATGCGTGCTCTGTTAAGAAAGTTCATCGCACGCTTCTTCCGTTTTATGGTCAGTTTAATCGCCTTACTGAGGCGGCTATTTGGGCTATTGTGTGTGACTAAATTTCGCACCAAATTTACATTGTTGGACATTAAACCACCAACACGCTTATAGGTAGAGTGTGAACTGAGGAAAATATGACAGCTGTATCGGCCAGTGTTAGTGATGACCGTAAATTATGGATTCGGCGCCGTTTGCAACAATTAGGCCTCTGTTACTCTACTACGTGGAAAATTTTGAGAAAAGATTTATGTGTGAAGCCTTTCAAAATACAGCTGGTGCTTGGGGCCGGTAAAGTGGCCACCTGAATCGTGCGATTTAACGCTTTTAGACTAGACTATTTTTGTGGAGCTATATTAAGACTCATGTGTACATATAGGGACAAGCGCTCTCGATTGACGCACTTGAAGCCAACATTGAAGCATTTATTCCGTACGATCTATTACTATCGATTCAAATAAAGATTTCATGCATTTTTCTGAATTTTATGTGTTTTTTTTTTTATTTTCGATAGCACTTAAAAAAACACTCGTTATACGTATTATATTATGCAGAAGTGTTATATATAATAATTATGAAAAAGTTTATTTATCACGAAAACAGTTTAAATAATTTTAATACAAAAATTATGTGTGGACATTATGTTCAATTGGAGGTATGGTCTACATTTTGTCTGAAAAAGTAGTTTTTCCCAAAGAGCTGTTTTTCCATAGGGAGTTATTGTAATCGGTCCGATTTGTCAAATTGGAATTTTTGACATTTCTCGACGTTTCAAGGTCCCTAGAGGCTATATCAATAATTTCTAGAGAGATGTCTGTGTGTGTGTGTGTACGTACGTTCGTACGTTCGTACGTTCGTACGTCCGTACGTTCTTGTACCATTTTTCGTCGTCGATATATCAAGAACGAGTAAAGATATCGACTTCAAATAAATTTTGTTTAATAGATAATAACTTCGAAAGAGGCTGAAAGGGCGTTTATTAAAATTCAGTTAGTAGTTTTTTCACTATAACGGTTTAAAAAAAAAGTAAAAATTTTGGTTAGTTTCAAATATCTTACGAAAAAATAATGCTATTGATTTCAAATGAAATTTAATGTACTCATTAAAAGGTCATACAGATTTGGTATGAATTTGAAAAAAAAAATGAACATACCGTTATTTTTTTAAACAAAAAAAAACTGAAAAAAAAATTTCATAACCCAGATATTCTAAGAACGGAAAACAATTTGAAACCCAAAATAATTTTATTTTACGAAAAATAATGTGTTTGGCAACTGGTGAAAATTTCAAAAAAAAATCAGTTTATAGTTTTTTTTACAAAAAATAAAAAACTATATAAAATTCTATTGAAAATTGGTAAAAATTGTTTTTCGACTCAAATTTCTCGAGAACTAGTAGTGATATTGACTTCTAATTTAGTTTATTTTATACATAGTACAATTTTGTACAATTGGTAAAATGTTGACAAATATTGAAGTAATAGTTTTTTTTTAAATAAAAAAAACTATTAAAAATTCTATTGAAAACTAGTTGAAATTTGTATTTCAAGTCAAATTTCTTGGGAATGAACACCGATAGTGCCTTCTAAAGTATGTTGTTTTATATATCGATACCTTCCCGTAAGAATGTATACTAAGCGACATTTCTAAAATTGTTGAGGAAACGAAAAAAACGAGGAAAGTTCTAGTTGAATCATAGTGTGCTAAGAGACAATTTTGGTTAAACTAAGTGACTTCTAACAAAATTTTTTTTTTGCTCACGACAATGAGATCTTTATTAATGTCGGTTAGCATAATTTTTTTGGCGGATATTACAAATTTTGAGGGGGCAAAATTATTTTAATGAGAAAACATGGCAGTTGATAAATTTTTTTATTTGTACTCTAGTTTCCTTTTCATGCATAATAGGTTGGCGAATCCCAGGCCAAAACGTGGTCCTTAACATAATATAGTCATTTTTGAAAAAAATTTCGCTTAGTACATTCTTACGGGAAGGTATCGACATAATACAATTATTAACATATGGTTAAATTTTGGCAAGTATCGAATTGACAGTTTTAACAAAAATATAAAAAAAATCTACTAAAAAGTGGTAATATTTGTTTTTCGACTAGAATATCTTGAGAACCAGCAATGATATTGACTTTGCCATTATTTAATTTTATACATAAAACAATTTCTAACAAATGGTTTATATTTGACATATATCTAGTTTTAGAGCGGATATATTTTGTAAGTACTCTTCCATCAATAACCAAACCATATCTTTTATATTGGAATATTTCGTTTTTAATTTTTTTTCAATTAAAATGTTTGGAACCGAAATAATAAAGACCACAAATGGGAAGTTATCAGTGTGGGTCGCACCCAGCCTCTTTTTTTTTTTTTAATTTTCGACTTTTACCAATTTCAATAAATTTTTTTTATACAGGAGCTCCCTTAAATTTAAATATTGCATACCAACTTTTCGAAGAAATATTTTCTTCAGTGAAGAAAAAAAATTAAGTTTTCTTAAACGTATTGTGCTTTTTATATGAAAATCCCAATGTCTGTGTCAGTTTCAAAATCGAAAAAATATGTTTATCGAATTTACAGACATTTTTCCCAATTTTATTTTACTTGCTCCTTGCTTCTCTTTTTTTTTTTTAATTAACAAACCCAGCCCCGTCCTTCTTTTTTGAGTATTCAATGTTCAGTGTCCTGCAAGAGGGCAATAGAGATTCCTCTTATACAACATCTTCAAATCCCATCTGAGAATTTATCTGCCATATGGACCAATTGCAGTCGGCTAAATTCTGATGCCACTATCTGTCTAAGGCATTTAGTCAAGATATCGAAAACGTTCCAATTTCTTCTTAATGTTGCTTAGATTTGGGGAGAGAACGAGCCTTTTTAGCAAATGATCATATACATATGCCCATAATGTACATACCTACGTGGTGATGATGATAGCAGAAATCGACCATCGGATGCATATGGTGGAGGCCAATATGGTGTCAATGGCTGAAGATAATTTTCGGAAAAAAACGAAACATAAAACGGTGATAAAGGAAATAAATTAAATAAAAGAATGAAATGTAGACCGAGAAGAAAATCTCAGGTACAAAACAAAATAAAATGAAAAAGGGGGATATACAGCTCGAGGAGCCTTAAGCCTTTAGGTCACAACAGGATGGAGTGCCGGGATATTTGCATGAATTCATTGATTTATCGATAAATTAAAGCCGAAGTTTCCTTGGATTGTCAACACATTTTTTTTTATTAATTTAAGTTTCGTTTTTTCTTTGAGCTCTATAAACTACTATAGTAAAGTTCTTCTTCTTATTTAAAAGAAATTGGATAAACGTTATATATAGTTACGGTGCCGAACCTAGAGTTTTTGCCGCTCAATCACTTTGTTCTTCTTTTTTTCTTCCGAGAATAAACTCTGTGAAGTTACAAATGTTTTGCCAGTTTTCATAGCTTTATAGCATCTTTTGGACTATATTCCCTGGGCTGATGGCGCCAGTACTTCTTTGCAAATCTTGACGGAGGGGCTTCCATCTTTTGCACGAGACGAAGGTATGGTTTGCATCGTCTTCTTGTGAATCCCCATACTGGCAGGCTGGACTGTTTGTTTTTCCGATCTTGTGGAGGAAAGCTTTGAAATAACCGTGTCCGGTGAGTAACTGGGTGACATAGTAGTTAACCTCACCGTGTGTCCGGTCGTTCCACACAGCCATACCATCCTGATAAGCCTCGCTGTCCATCTTCCTCTGCTTTCTGAGATCCACCGCTCTTGCCACTTCTGAATTATTATTTGCTTGGCCCTGTCGGATGCCGCTTCCAGTACAATTTCCGCCTTTTTGTCGTAGACGTACTTGCTTTCTGCCGCTAAAAGATCGATGGGAGTCACTCCTGCAACTACAAGGACGGCTGGTTCTGACACCGTAGAGAAAGAGCTGGCTAAGAATTTCAAAATGAATGTTATTAGAGAAAAACTGTTCCTAAGCATAAAATTTATTTTTTAACTGGACTAAAACAATTCGTTTAGTAATTGGAGCAAAAAACAGGATGTCATGTGATTCAAGCTAATATTAGTTTATGCGAGAAGAAAAATTGTAAGTCGTTGTAGTGGTTTCTTAAAAAAATTTTAAAACATTTTTAATAAAAAATGTTGGCACGCCAATTTAAAGTTTTTATTGTTGTTAAAAAAATAATTTGTTTTTCAAAAATTCAAAAAATATTTTTTTTTTAAGTTTTGAAATTCAATGTTTTTTCAAAGATTTTAAAAACTTCTCTATAAAAAATTTCCTTAAGATCCGTCATGTTGATAATTTCAAAATTTGTTTATTAAATTATAGATCGTAAAAATTTATCACGAGAAAAAAAAATTTATTAAAATTCTCGGAGACGTTTTCTAGAAAAATAGGATTTTCGAAAACCATCTTTTTACATTTTTATAGTGGGTACCTTTAATTTTAGGCAAAACAATTTTTTACTTGCGACTTATAGGTACTATAAGGCAAGTTATGCATTCGGAAAAAAAATCAAACTCGAGATTTTGATCAAAGTTGACATTACGATGATAGCGAAGACCAAAAAATTGGGTCTCGCAATTCTGTCTGTCTGTCTGTTTGTCTGTCCGTTTGATTGCAGCTAAACGGCTCTTCCGATTTTCTTCAAACTTTGTAGATATGGGTTTTAATTTTTCCCCCCCGGCTTTTTCTTGATTTGATTTTTCAAGACCAAAAATAACGGTACCTGCCATACGAATTTTTTTTCGAAATTTTGTAAATATTTTTTTTTCTCAAAAACTGTCTAACAGATTTTTAAAAAAAAAAATTCATAAAATTTCTTTTAGTTAAACCTAGGTAATGGTTGAAAACAAAATTTCAAAACATTGTTATTTTTGGTACCCCCCTTGGAACCATTTTTTTGTTTTTTATTTTCTCAAAAACGGTACGACCGATTTTGATCATTTTTTTATATTTAAGCTCCGCAGAAGTTTCAATATTACTGCGTATTCAAATTTTCAAAAGCTTTTTTTTCAAATTTTTTTTTGAAAACTCAATATTTCGAAAGCCCCATGCTCGATTTTCTTAAAACTTGATAAATAAAAGTTTCTTAAAATAATCTACAAGATATGAGAAAAAAATGTATTTTACCTAAAAATAACGGTACCCTCCATACAAATGTTAAAAAATGGTTTTCAAAAATCGTATTTTTCTCGAAAACGGTTCCGAGAATTTTACTTAAATTTTTTTTCTTCCAATCAATTTTTAGGATTTATAATTTAATTAAAAAAATTTTGAAAATAAGATATTACTGACTGTACCTACCATAGAGCGATTTTTTAAAATTTTGAATTTCTCATTATTGGCATAACGGATTTTAATGACATTTTTTAGAGAAAAGCTTCTAAAAATTAAAAAAAAACATTGCATTTCAAAACTTTAAGAAAAATGTTTTTTTTTGAATTTTGAAAAAATCAATCATTTTTTTTTTGAAAATTCAATATCTCGAAAACGGCTAAATATTTTTTTTTGTAAATTTAATTTTTGTTCAAATAGATAATAATAAAAACTTTAAATTGGCGTACCAAAATTTTTTCTTAAAAATGTTTTAAAAATTTTGTATATAAAAGCGTATTTTTTAAAAAAACCACTACAAAGACTTATAATTTTTGTTCTTGCATGAACTTATATTTTTTGCTTGAAACACATGGCATCACATTTTTACCTCCAACTACTAAAGAAGTTGTTTTTTTCGTTTACAAGATTAATTTTTATGCTTATGAACAGTTTTTCTTAAATAACATTCATTTTTGAAATTCTTAGTCTATTACATAGGCGCAAGTTCGTGCGACCCAGTCGTGCATTTTATTTTCTCACATCTTGTACATTATGTTAAGAAACTTTTATTTATTTATTTTTTATTTATTTGTCAATTTAAAAAAAAATCTAGTGTGGTGTTTTTGAAATATTGAGTATCGAAAAAAAAAAAATGAAATTTGTTTTAAAAATCAAAAAAAAAAATTCTAAATTTGAATATACAATAATATTCATACTTTTGGGAAGCTTTAGCGAATGTAATTAAAATCGGTTGTACCATTTTTAGGAAAAAGAAAAAAAAAAGGTTCCAAAGGGGTTTCAAAAATAACAATTTTTTTGCAAAAATTTTTTCAACCATTACCAAACCAAGCCTTAAGTAAATGAAATTTTTTGATTTTTTTTTAAGTCTGTGCGACTATTTTTGAGAAAAGAAAATATTTACAAAATTTCGAAAAAAAAAAATTGTTATGGCAGGTACCGTTTTTTTCGTCTTAAAAAAATAAAATAAAAAACCTGTGTGGGTGAAAATTTAAAAACGATATCTACCAAGTTTGACGAAAATCGGCTGAGTCCTTTAGGCTGTAGTCGAACAGACAGACAGAATTTCGCGACCCATTTTTTTCCGTTTTCGATATCATCGTAATGTCAACTTTGATGGAAATCTCGAGTTGGATTTTTTTGACGTATGCATAACTTGCCTTATAGTACCTATAAGTCGCAAGTAAAAAATGCGACACGGAAAACCACCTTACCCCTGAGGTGTTTTCTCCTGTGGTACCAGGATGATATTTCTGATGAAGCTTCGCGATCGTGAACTTCTAAATGGGATCGACAACACTCAAATGCTAGAACCTCAAGCAGAGCATAAATTGACAGCCGAGTTCACACACCCATATGCACCAACACATAAACCTTCTTCTAATCTTCTTAGAGTCTTACCTTTCTCACTATCAGCCCAGCGAGACTGCCACTTAGAGGACATACCATTTCTCTACAGAACCTTTCTGTCATTAACACTTATGTTATGAGTGCTCTGTAGCCGATGATCCATCATAAAGTTCCAAGTGTATGGAATTTAAGAGAAATAGCTCTTCCAGATAACCTACCTGAACCAATAACCGCTCAACATTCGCCCAGTCTAGGTAGTCAAATGCCCCCTTGAAGCCTATATAAACGGTGTTCCAAGCACACTGTGCCATGTGGGATCCCGGGTTCGACCAGCGCCACAATTGGCTCCTGATGATGAATGCTCCCCTTCGGCTTTGAAGTCGATGAATAGATAGTGACTCTCCATATGAAATTCGTTGGTGTTTTCCAAGATTTACCTCCATGTGAATGTGAAAAATAAAAAAAAAAAATTGGATGGGTCCCAAAAACTCTAACGAAGGCAAATTAATATTTCCTGAATTGCAATCCTCATCCATAGCATAAAACAAAACCCTTTCACACAAAAACTCAAACTGAAATGACACACACTTTCTTTGGTACGAGTTTGTATTACAAAACATAAATTTTTCCAATTTTTTAATTACGCCATTTCGCAGGATCCTTTTTTGGGACACCACTCATCCTGGGTGAGCATGAGCATATAGTCGCATGTGAATGTCTGCTGAACAGAGGGCTCTTGTCTGTTAAATGGCGTGCAAGGAAATGTGATGCTTTATATGGAAGCAGGGATGACACTGCTTGGGAACCATAAGGTCCCACGAATGTGAAGTATTGTTTTTCTCAAAACAGACTGCGCTCTAAGATCCTTTTTGGTTGTTGTGGTCAAATGAATTGTCCAGAAAGTGCACCGGATGTGCCCATATCAACATATAAACTTGTACTTTCTGCCTCTTGGACATCTGTTTTGATTGTGTGTAAGGTTAATAGGCGTTAGTGTGTGTGCATATGTTTGTAGTAGTAGATTTTTCGACCATTAATAGGCGCGAGCAAACGGCATCCATTCATCTTGAAAATTAATGTTGCAATTTGTGAAACCATAAAAGCGAATGTGGTGACACTATTCACCTAGCAGCGCTACAAAACAAATTGTGGTTTTCCTATGTCCTCTGGTGGTGGCCAGTATACAATATAGAGCAGCGAATTCGAATACCTACATTTTTCATCTTGGTGCTCCTCTCCGTGTTCCGAAAGGCCATTGGTTTCTTTTTTTTTATTTCGATGCTTTACTGTTGTTTCCGTAAGGTTAGGTTAGGTTCGTTTTTTTTTTTTTATTTTTGGGACAATTTAAGGATTTTGGTGAATTTATAGCTTGACAAGGAATTTGAAATGAGACCTGTGGAAACAGAAGAAGACACAACAAAAAGAAAAAAAAAAGAAAAACTACACGACCACACTGAATTACGAGGTGGGTATTGTTTTTAATTGCAAAATGCCTGGATAAATTGTTTTGTAAGCTTATTTTAACTTCTTTTCACCGCAGATTACTAAGCCATTTTATCAGAATTTTTTCGGGCTTATTAAAGTTTTGGTATAGGATTGAAGCAATGGTGTGTTATCAGCGTTTTGTTCAACTTGAACAAGTTCACAAATTGAAGGCATTTTTCATGTAGATTAATAAAGAGAGATACAATTTGTTTTGTGTGGCATTTGGGGCTCGGGTGTTTGAAGAAATGGGAAGATCCCATCCGCATAATTAGGTTCTGAACACCTAAAGAAAATATTCGTTTATAAAGATGATGTTGTTATAAAAATCCATGGATACAGTGGATACTGTAGGCAAGTTATAAGGTCAGTGACCTAAGTTTTTTTTTTCATGTGGGTATAACGTGAGGCTAAAATGGGCCTATGTGATGCTTGAGGCCGCACCTCCATTAGCAATATTTATTTCTGCTATTATGTCAGACATTATATCTGAAAATTATATTTCTTTAACTCTGTGGGCAAATTATGTCGTGATTATTCATTCCTCGCTATATGATCCACCAGGTAAATCACGTCGTTTGATTTTAGCGATAAACGCATTGGAAAAACTGGAGGAGGCAAAATGGGAGGAATACAAAAGGAAGCACAGGTTTTGGGTCAATCCATTTTTGAGCAAAAGAGATTTGCACGACCTTGAAGAACATTTGCTCCAAGACATAATTGAGTAGTCCCACAAGCATGGAAAGTCTCTGAATGCGCTAATTAATTTAAAAAAAAATAATCAAAATACTATCTTCAATGTTTAATTCTTTTAATAGCAGTGTTTTTTTGGAAAAGTTATCCGTAGTACAGTAGGATTTTATATGAATAACAAATAACATAATACTACATAATTTCTTGGCTTACTCCAGGGAATGGTGTTTTACAGAAGAAAGAATATGACAAACACGATGTGCTCGGGGTAGGCTTCCTAGTCAGCGAAAAAATGAAGTCTACTATCATCGGCTTTAACGCTATAAGCGAAAGGCTATGCACCCTTCGCGTGCGGGGCAAATTTACGAACATCAGCCTCATTAACGTTCACGGACCTACGGAGGAATCCTCAGACGAAGAAAAAGAGACTTACTACGAACAAGTCGAGAGGGCCCTCAATGCCTGCCCAAGGTATGATGTTAAAATCATGCTTGGGGATTTGAACGCAAAAATAGGTCGGGAGCCGGAGCCGGTATTCAGGCATTACGCAGGCACCCATAGTTTGCATGAGAACACTAATGACAATGGACTTTGAGTCTTAGAATTGGCAGCATCGAAAAACATGGTCGTTGCGAGTACCAGGTTTCCGCGTAAGGATATCTACAAAGCCACCTGGTTATCACCTGATGGAGTCACTCGTAACCAAATAGACCACGTGTTGATAGACCGTCGCCACTACTCGAACTTGATGACGGTACGAACGTACCGAGGTGCCAATATCGACTCGGATCACTATCTTGTTGGTATGGTTTTCCGAGGGCGGATTGCCTTGCGAAGACGCATTGCATCCGCCGATCAGGTTCTAATCAACACGGATGCCCTGTGCAATGAAAATACCAGCAACACCTTTGGTAATGCGTTAGGACTCGCCCTAGAATCACTTGATTTAGGTAGAGTAAGTTCTGGAGCCAGTATACCGGGCGTAAATGAGAAGTGGACACACCTTAAGAATACTGTCATTAGAACTGCCAACTGTATCTTAGGCAGCAGTCGTAAAAACCGGAACGACTGGTTTGATGATGAATGTAAGCTACCAACTGAACGTAAGAATGTTGCGTACCGAACAATGCAACAATCTCATAGAACGCGGACACGCGAAGAGGTATATAAAAAGCTCAGAAGAACAGAAAAACGGCTTCACAGACAAAAGAAATCAGCTGGGAGAAGAACCTAATCTGTGAAATAGAAAACAGCCGAGAGCGAGGTCCGCACCAGGCGCGGAAGTTCTACCAATCCATCCGAAACATGACGCAGTACACACCACGCTGCAAATACTGCAAGGACGGAGAGGGAAATCTGATCACCGATCCTGAAAGCATACTGGAGCGTTGGGTAGTGTACTTCAATGAATTGCTAAATGGTCAGCTCACTGCAGAAGTAGAGTCTCCACTACTTCAAGAAGAATACCCTATGTTGCCGCCACCAAGCATAGAAGAGGTTGAGAAGGCTATATGCCGGCTTAAACAGAACAAAGCCCCGGGAGCCGATGGCATACCAGCCGAATTATTTCATCACGGCGGGCCAGCCTTACGTCAAGCAATTCATGATATTATAGTGCACGTATGGGAGCAGGAAGAAATGCCAGAAGACTGGCGAAAAGGCATAATATGCCCCATACATAAGAAGGGAGATGTCACAACGTGCAGCAATTACTCACGTTGTTGAGTACCGCCTATAAGATACTCTCCTCTATCCTACAAGACCGGATAGCCCCATACGCTAAAACCGTCATCGGACAATATCAGTGTGGTTTCATTCCAGGCAAATCAACAACTGATCAGATCTTTACCCTTAGGCAGGCGATGGAAAAATGTCTAGAATTTAACATCCCAACATACCATCTGTTTATAGACTTTAAGGCCGCCTATGATAGCATAGCCAGGGTAGAACTTTACAAAGCCATGAGAGAATTCGGCATCCCAAATAAATTGACACGACTATGTAGGTTGACCACGACCAACGTAACAAGCCAAGTAAAAATAGCCGGATTGCTATCCAGACCAATCAACATCTTTAATGGACTCCGACAAGGCCGTCCCCTTGGCCTGCCTCCGGAGACGGTACAATCATGAATTGTACGCAATCTACGTAGAAGCAGATATCGTGACAAAAATTAAGCTCGGTAGACTCCGGTGGGCAGGGCACCTAGCTCGCATGAGCGAAGAGGAACCTGCTCGGAAAGTTCTTTGTGGTACATTCTATGGTAGACGACAGCGTGGTAGACCATGCTTGCGCTGGAGAGATGGCGTAGACCAGGACGCCCGAAGCCTTGGGGTGCGCAACTGGATGGCGTCGGCCGGGATAGGTGGAGAGACTTGTTGAAAGAGGCCAAGACCGGAACCCGGTTGTCGAGCCGATGATGATGATGATGACATAATTTCTATACGAAGTGAAAACATAACATGAGTTTGTCAATGAAATGAAGGAATGTTACGTGAAAATGTGGTAATTGATGTCAAGACTCGACGTCTTGTGAGAAATTTGTGTCTAGTGAAGTTGGGGTGTCACGAAACGTCAAAATTTATATCTGAATTTATTTCTTCTACGAAGACAAGAAATAAATAGAAAAAATTATGTCTAAAAATAACAAAAATCGGGACATAAGGGGACTTCACAAGAAATATTGGCTACATGACACATTTCTTGAAATCATTTATTTCAAGTGGAGGCTGAGTTTAAGTTTCGACAAGTAAAGAAAGATATTTATCAAGGATTTTTTACGGCTTTATAGAAAGCAAATTGAGTCAGCGACTTTCAATGGTCAAATATATATTTTTTATGTGCTCGCTTTATGGATTATAATTATTAGGAATGGTCGTATTGTAGCTGCTGGTAAAATGTCATGCTCAATCACCGGTGAGTGATATAAGGACCGATAACTACATTATACGTATTAGTGGGTTTAGGGAAAATCTCTTTGTAGTTTACGTCCACACAAAAAAATTAAACTGATAATTTTCCTATCCAAAAGATTAGTATATCATAATTCCTATTGAAAACCTTTCTAAAGGTTGATTGACATCCATTTAAGAACAAGCATCGATATGAGATTTAAATCTACGGCTCAACATGCAATTATGCATACTTCAATGGGAAATCGCTGGAAACAATTGTTTACACATTGGTGCGAACCATCCAATGATTCCTCAAGCATAAAGAATATTCTACTATTTATCCTTCGATACAATCTCTGAATATGTATGTATGTATGTAGTTGACTGATCAAATTCTGACCAGCAGAATTTTTTTTTTCAAAACTGGGCGGCTTTATCGCAAGAAGATGTGTCAGCAGTGGCTCGCTACTAGGCGGTGTTCTATCTTCCCTACCTTGTAACTAGATAGTAAATGAGCTGCTGATAGGACTGGAAGCAGTGACCTACTCGGTGAAGACTTTCTGGCCCGGAGCATTCGGGTCCATCCACTCTACATGACCTAACCATCTCAGTCGTTGGACTTTGATTCGTTTGACTAGGTCAGTTTCGCTGTACAGCCCATACAGTTTCTGATTATATCTTCTCCTCCACTCCCCGTCTGTGCAGACGGGACCAAAGATCACACGAAGAACTTTCCTTCCGAAACGTCTTAAAGCGCACAAGTCCATGACTCTGTACCATAGACAAGGACCGGGATGATGAGGGTTTTATAGAGGGACACTAGTTTCTCGAAAGGGGACTGTGCTACTCAATTGCCTTCTTAGTTCAAAGAAGCAGCGTTTGGCAAGAGTTATTCTCCGTTTCATTTCAGCGCTGGTGTTATTTTCTGAGTTTATAGCGGTGCCTAAATATATGAAGTCCTTCACTACTTAAAAATTATAGCTGTCTATAATGACGTTATGTCCAAGACGACGGTGATGTGTGTCATTTTTTGATGACAGCATATACATACTTGGTCTTGCCGCCATGCCATATTCTTCGCTTCCGTCTCAATGCTCACAAATGCGATCTTTTCCGACCTTGATGGAGCAGCGTGCATTCTCCATCGTCATCCTGCACAAGCGGACAAGTTTTTCAGGGATGTCAAAACTAGACATTGCTCTTTATAGTTCGTTCCTATACCTATATGCTATCGTATGCGGCTTTGAATACGATGTGTGAGTATTTGATCGATGGTGGACTTTTATTGTCTAAGGCTGCACTGAAATGGATCAGGTTGTTGACAAAAGGCTTCCAACGTTCACATAATATGGCAGAAAGGATCTTGAACGCTTTGTTCAGGAGACTTATGCCTTTGTAGATGGCGCGGCTCAGAGGGTCTCCTTTCTTGAGGATCGGACAGAAAATGCTGAGGTTCCATTCATCGGGCATGCTCTCTTCCGACCATATTCTGCTGCATACTCTTAACCAACGGCAGCGAGGCCGTCAGCTCCAGTGGCTTTGTTGCACCTGAGATTCTATATTGCTATCTTTACTTGGTCCAGTTTAGGTAGGCGGTACTGTTGGTCTGCCTAGCCTAAGTCGAATGGTACTATCTCTATAATAGTAATGTGAATTATAAGCGACATAGAAATAAGACACGGCATTCTCAGCTTTAGTTCAGCCACCATCCCTGGAGATAAAATATCTGAGACAACAACCTTCAGTCTCAGAACATCGTGCCACACATCTTTCCTATCCTTCTTTCTCTTCCTTAACTTCACGCCCGCGCTGTGTTGAAACATTTATAGGGTAATCATAATCCCTTGAGCGCGTGTAGATTATAAAAAAAAAGAAAAAAAAATAAAGATTGGAGAAATGTTCTTTTCATATTTTCAGCAGGGACTGCGGTCTTACTACGATGTTCCCTTGATTATCCATGCAGGCTTCGGCTCGGGGATTTAATGCTTGAGATGTTTTTTTTTACATTTTGGTAAAACTTCTGAACCTCATTCCTGCTATGGCATCACTCTATTTCCCCGATGAAGCTCTTCTCATGCTCCTTCTTTTTCTTTCTGAGAATCCGGTGTTCTCTCCTCTTCTGCTCGTAGAGTTCGTGAGCAGCTCTAGTCTTTCTTTGCACCGCCACTTTAAATGCATGAGCTTGACACCAGTCATCGTCAAACCAGGGGTTTCATTGTGGTGATCGTGCAAGACCCAGCACATCGGAGGTGGCATCTCTAATGACTGCTTGGCAATGTTACCACTGGTCCTCGAAAATAAACATCTGCAAGCACCAGCAATTCGTCTCACACAGACTAAACTTAAGTCTCCACTTTCGTCTTCCTTATCACTGTAGCGTGTTCCTGGTGGAACCTTTGGCGAAAAAAAAAATCCTATATTGGTTCAAAGAAAACGTGATATTTAATCTAGGTATCTGCATCTTCTCATATAGCCTAGCCAATTAAATGTCTGGATTCTGTGTCCACAAACTCCATAACACCCCTTAAGTGTCGATTATCTCTCACAGATATGACATATCAGCTTAAAATTCACATATGTTGGGTGCCGAGCCATAGCGAAATTCCAGAAAATTGCAAAGTAGATGAACTCGCCAAAATTGAAACAACACTACCTATTTTGCCATATAGAGCAAATACAGCTATACTCATATATACACCGCTGGATCTTAAGCGCTCTAAGTGCTTGTTATATAATTCAGAACAGAGCGTTAAAACGGATAGGAATTAAAGCTATCACGGATTCATTGCCATCACTTGAACACCGTCGGTATGTTTCATGTTTTATCGCTTCTTTCACAAGCAATGCTCACTCGAAGTAGCCAGTTGCATTCTTTCCCTTTATCAGTTCACCCGTGATACCCGCTTCGCTAGGAATTCTGATCAGTTCACACTCGAGTCTAACTTTGGTCGTACCGTCAAATATAGAGATTCGTTTTTTTGTCGCAGTATGGAATAACTTGCCCGGCACGGTTTTCCCTTGCCATTTCAATTTGCAAACATTCAAAACCAATGTTCATCGACAATTCCTTTCTCTATCCTCTTTTCGATATCATGATTCCGTAGTCATTGACGGTGAACTCCACACCAACGTTGTTTTGGAAACAGTACGGACCAATTATGCCGCTGGACTAAAATCTTGATCAAACGGTAACTTTTTGAGGATGTATTGTCATCTGGTGAATCTCTTGCGAGTTGATGTCGTCTCATATGGCAATTTTTTTCTGGGGTCCTCTTTCAAAAACTCCAAAGTCTAGTCAGCGAACGAACGGCTTTGCCTATTAAATGTTTTTTTTTGTAAAGCTTTCGTACCAACATATGAATATTGAAGGTTTAAATATTACAACTTGTTCTATATTTTCATGAACTTTGAGCTCCTGGTTCAGTTGGAATTTGTCCCGACTCAAATTGAAGTCTGCGCAAGGCCGAGGTCTTGTGCATGGCGACCCATTTTGAAAATGAAGTCCCTTTTTGGTTTGGCATCAGTAAATGAATAATTCACAAGAAATTTGACAAATGTCATCAAAACAACATGGACGCCACTAGCTGCCAAAATCCACCCTTGCC
This sequence comes from Philhelius festivus, assembly GCA_963931855.1. Taxonomy (NCBI): domain Eukaryota; kingdom Metazoa; phylum Arthropoda; class Insecta; order Diptera; family Syrphidae; genus Philhelius; species Philhelius festivus. The sequence continues at coordinate 204,065,895 of OZ007555.1, read as the reverse complement.
AATTAAATAAAACGCACAACTGGGTGGCACGAACTTGCTCATATGTAATAGAATATGAATTTTAAAAACAAATGTTTTTAAAGAAAACTGTTCATAAGGATAAAATTTATTTCTGAAAATCTTTTAGTACTTAGTAAGAGATAAACACAGAATGCTATTCAAATATGAATTTATGCAAGAACAAAAATTATAAGTCGTTGTAGTGGTTTCAAACAAATAAGGTTTTATTTACAAAATTTTAAAAACATTTTTAAGAAAAAAAAACTAGGTACGCTAACTTGAAGTTTTTATTACTGTACGAATAAAAATTAAATTTCCAAGAAAATACTGAGCCGTTTTTGAGATATCGTATTTTCAGAAAAAAATTTTTTTTTCAAAAATTCAGAAAATATTTGTTTGTAAGTTTTGAAATGCAATATTTTTCGAGCTTTTTAGAAGCTTCTCTATAAAAAAAATTTCATTAAATTCCGTTATGTCGATAATGAGAAATTCAAAATTTAAAAAAATGGTTCTATGGTAGGTACAGTCAGTAATATCTATATAGATAATAAGAAATAATCGAAAGAAAAAAATGTTATCAATATTCTAGGCGCCGTTTTCAAGAAAATACGATTCTCGAAAACCATTTTTCAAAAATAATTTTTTTTCTTACATCTTGTAGATTATATTGAGAAACTTTTATTTATCAAGATTAAAAATATGAGCTCCGGGTTTTCGAAATATTGAGTTTTGAAAAAATAAAAATTTGAAGCTTTTTTTAAAAATCCAAAAAAAAAATGTTTTGGAAAATTTTAGTACACAATTCTATTCAAATTTTTAGGGAGCCTAAGCATAAAAAAATGATCAAAATTGGTTGTACCGTTCCAGGAGGGGTAAATTAATATTTATAAAATTTCGAAAAAAAATCGTATGGCAGATACCGTTATTTTTGGTCTTAAAAAAAAAAAGAAAAAAGCGTATGGGGGGAAAAAGTAAAAATACTATCTACCAAAATTAAAGAAAATCGGCCGAACCATTTAGGCTGTAGTCGAAAAGCCAGACAGACAACCTTGATCAAAATCTCTAGTTCGATTTTTTTACGAATGCATAACTCGCCTTAAAGTACCTATAAGTCACAAGAAAAAAACCCTTTACATAAGTATACTAAATGGTAGTACTATTTTCCAACGGGGAACATTTTTCGCGCCCGAGGGATATTCAACCACCTACTGGCCTTGATGTTATATCATCTTTTATTCGAAAGAAGTGTTCTTCCACGTTGGCAAAACCTTTTCACGACAGCTTACTTTCCGAATAAATGAAAAGGGGTATTTTCTTCACCCTCTTATTATCGGCCAATAGCACTAACATTTCTTCTTTCCATAGCCAATCAGTGAAAATTTAACCATGCCTAATAGTTTTGAGAGACTACACGGTAGCAACATGTAAAACACGTAGAGTAAGAAATGAAGTATTATTTTCTAAAAAAATATCGTCTCCACATTTTTAAAATTAGAAGATTTTATATTTACATTTTTAAAACTTCAAATAAATATTCAAGACTATAGCTATTATCCCCACAGCTTCGTAAAATTTCAAATTCACCCTTATTTGAAAAATTCCCCATGGAAGCACTTTTGTAGAGAACTCCATATTTAGATAAAAACTTCTAGCTTTTCGAAGGTAATTATTTTCTCCCATTTTGGCATAAGACACACGTAAAAAGCATCTGCGACAAAAATACTAAGCTTATAAAACTGCAATAAGGTATTAAAAGGACTTTCAAGAAATATGCATGCTGCAGCAGTGATAAAAATATGTTCTGACTCACTCATCTCCTCTCAGAAAGTCTATTAACTAAATCTTAACGGACGTTATCCTTTCTTAAATTAATTCACATGCAAAATCACTTTTGCAAGAATTTCCCAAGTTTTTGTTTCATGTGTATTTGTGTGTGTTTTGCTTTTGAATTTTTTGGCTTCAATAGATAGTGTGTGAGAGAAAGAGAGAGTGAGAAGGAGGGAGAGTTTACTTGAGTTGAAAGTTTGAATTTTCTAACTTGATATCCCAAACAGCTTCCCATTGGCACCACCGTGCGTCACTTCTTTTCTTCCGCTGCAACAATGTACATATATACATAAATGCAATAGAGCAAAACTTCTTGCATACTAATTCAGTTTGACTTGTGGGAGCTATCCGATTTGAAGGGTCTCCTTGAAGATGACATCACCGAGGATAGACAGCAGGATAATCTAAGATAAAAAAGCATAGTCACCATCAGATAAAAATGGGTGGTTGTTTAATGTTTAGTTGCCTGTCTAGATGCAGTATTGTTCAAATGAGTGCGGAAGTGTACCTATGTGCAGTTGTTTATTAGAATTGACAATATCTAGTTTATCATTTATCTCCATGCAAGACACATGTCCTGGGCATGATGACGACAATCGTACTCAGAGTACAGCAATTATGAACTGTCTCAAGGATTTTTAGGTAGACTCGGGAAATTTTAAGCAAGCGAAGTCACTTGTCGTTAAGTAAAAAATGTTATAATATATAAACTTAAAAAAACAACAATATTTTTCTGACCTAAAAATTAAACTATTGTTAATTTTTTTTTTCATCCTAATAACAATAATCCACATGAATTAGGTTGAAAAACTGATCCACCTTGTATAATAGAAATGAACACCCTCGCCCTCCTCACTATAGATTTCCCGCGCTTTATCACTAGGATAGTTTTACTTCCAGCAAGTTTGAGCGAAACCAGGGGCCTATTGCACCATCTTACAAATTTGTGAAAACAAGCATTTTTTAAACAAATTTGTAAAAAATCGAGATTTTTTCATTTGTAATTTTTTTAAGCACGAATTTGTATACTTGTGAGTTACAAGTCACAAATTTGTGCTTGTAATTTGTAGTTGGTGCAATAGACCCCAGACAATAATAATAATTTTTACGAGTTTTGACGATATACGGGTGAAATCTTCGCTCAACATTTGTGGGTGGTTTTGAATATCAAAATTCTTAAGTAATTGTTCGAGACGTTTCCGAGAAACCAACATTGTATATGAAAATTTGCCTGCGGTGCGGTGGGCAAGTAATAATTAAACCCTACTCTCTTAAGAGTACAGACGGCGGCGCAGTGGAATGGTAAGATTTTCAAGGCTAAGGATCCAAGAAGCAACCTTTTGCTCTACAGACGGTAGAAGCACCATCTATATTGACCCATGCAACAAGTCACGTATGCAACACCTTAAACGTGCAAATATTTTGTGGAACAAACGAAGACTATGAAAATCCAAAATTATTCGAAAATTCTCTGTTTCAAAATTTTGTTCATGATTAATTTAATTTTAATTAATTTAATTTTAATTTGCTGCTTGTTTAAATGAAACTTGCCATAACGATGATAGAGAGCACAAGAAATTGGGTCTCTCAAATTGGGTCTAGACCTACAACCTAAACCGCTAAAGTGATTTTCTTTAAACTTAGTACTAAGGGGTCTTCGGCAACTTTAAATAACAATAATCAGGAATTCGAAAAAAAGTGTGAATCCCACAATTCTGTCTGGCTGTCTCTTCTACTACAGCTTAAACGGTTCGGCTAGTCTTGTTTAAACTGGTAAGATATAAATTACTATCCCAATAACTACTTTATTTTTTTTCGAAATTTTAGAAAATATTTTTAGAAATTTTTAGAAATATTTTTTTTTTTTCAAAAACTTTTCCTTGTATTTAAAAACACATTCAAAATTCATCTACATTGTAAATGTTTACTGAAAAAAAGTTTCGAAAAATGGGTATTAATGGTACCTTCCCTAGAATTATTATATTTGGGCATGGTACAGAAATATTGGAATCTTTCAAGCACTGCCGCAATGTTTCTTGTCTTTCATTATCTTACCGTTATTTTTATGAACAGTGTCTTAGTGAAATTCAAATATTCAGTTCCAAACCTCCCCTTAAGCGATTCAACCGTAATACTCATGCTTAAGGAAATTCCCATCAGTTAACCCTTGAGCCCAACCTCGGACGTACTGTTAAATTCAGAGATTTTTTCTTTAGCCGCACTACAAGAATGTGGATGTGAAATTTGATGGGTTTACTGATCAAGTTTTTAAAACCTTTTGCAGTGGGCATAAAAAAAACTTGCCAAGTAAGCCCATCAAATTTTAGTCAGTAATTATTTAATAATAAAATTTCTCTATTACATTGTAGCTGTTTCAATATTATTCTACTTTAAACCTTCATGAAGTGAGAACTTAGCGTACTTTTAGATCTCAGTACTTTTCACGGCTGACTTGTTACACAAAGGTTTTTGTATAGAAGAATTTGGCTCTTTTTTAACATTTATGTTTTTGGTCTGATCCTTATTTACGTTAAAATACTGGAGTACCGGAACCTCTGTAAACATAATGCCTGATCTTATTAAATGATTGCTTTTCTTCTGATGTCCATATCTATTTTTCATTCTCGACAGATTTTTCTTAATGGAGCTGAAATTTTCGACAAGTTTAGTAGAAATCTAGACAAATACGTACACCACGAAATCCTTGAATGCTTGAAACATCTGTTGGTGGTGGCATCTGACATGTTGCGTATTGTACTTACTTTTTCTAGATCCACCTGGATCGGTGTGTAAATGTGCACAAAATTTAACCTTCTTTAAACCTATCTTTTTTGCATTAAGTTTCAAATTATTCTGTCTTACCCTTTTTGAAACATTATGAAGGTTTTGGTCGTGATCTTTTTGTGCTTATTTTTCCGTCGCTCCCTTTCCATATACCCAAATATCTTTAGCAATAACTTCGACACCTTTTAATCCATATACTATTTTGTGTTGTAATTTGTAAAAATATTTAGGTGCTGGTGCTATGCCAAATGTCCAACGATTCCTGAAGGTGTCCAGAAGGTTCACAACTTTCCATATCCAATTGGACTTGCCAGAAGCCATTTTTAGTATCCAGTTTACTAAAAAATGTGGTGTCTGTTAAATTGGGCAGCATTTCTTCAATTGTAGGAATTTGATAGTGAACTCTAAGTAAGTCTTTATGGAGATCTTTTGGGTCCAAACATAATCGTAGCTTATTGTTCTTTTTAACCAGTAACAAATTACTTATCCATGGTGTATGTTGGTCAACTTTGCTTATAATTTTTAGATAAGATTTTCAGATCGCAACGCAACAAGAATTCTTCTTGGTTGTTGACACAATGGAGTAACACTTGGATCAATTTCCAATTTTAAAGGAACTTACAAAGCACCTTCTCTTTCAAAAACATCTGCAATTATTTTTCAAAACGCGGATAATATCCAGGTCTTGTGAGCCACGAGCACCGATAATGGTCTTCAATAACTTAAAACTCCATCTGAGGTTTGCTTAAAAATCGCTAAATTAATAATGTTACATGAGGCATCTGTATCAATAACACATTCAATTGTATGGATATTGTCTTTGGTGGATACAAAGTCCATGTTGCGGTTTATCAGATTTTTCTTAAAAGCTTCAATGCAAGTAACAAAGAAAATATCTTCATCTGTTTCTTCTTCATTGCTTGCATCATCGCGAATTTCATTTATCCTGTTTTGACCTGAACCGCTATTGACCTATTTGTCGTTTCAAACAAAAATAAAGTTTCTTTTTTCAATCAATCACATGGAAAGTTCATCGCGCGCTTCTTCCATTTTATGGTCAGTTTAATCGACCTACTGAGGCGGCTATTCGGGCTTTTGTGACTAAATTTAGCACCCAATTTACATTATTGGACATTAAACCACCAACACGCTTACGTAGAGTGCGAACTGAGGAAAAAATCTCAGCAATTGGGAATCTGTTACTCCACTACGTGGAAAATTTTGCGGAAGGATTTAGGTGTGAAGCCTTTCAAAATACAGTTGGTGCAATAATTGAAGCCGAAGCACCTATAACAACGCCGAATTTTCGGTGAATGGACTCTTGAAAAGTTGGCAGAAGATCCACTTTTTTATCGAAGAATTGTGTTCAGCGACGAAGCTCAATTTTAGTTGAATGGATACGTGAACAAGCAAAGCTGCCGTATTTGGAGCGAAGAGCAGCCAGAAGCATTGCAAGAGCTACAAATGCATCCAGAAAAAGTCACTGTTTGTTGCGGATTATGGGCTCGCGGAATCATTGGGCCGTATTTCTTCAAAGATGATGCGAATCGCAACGTCACTGTGAATGGTGAGCGCTACCGTTCGATGATAACAAACTTTTTTTTTGCACAAAATGGAAGAGCTTGACTTGCATGACTTGTGGTTTAAACAAGACGGTGAAACATGTCACATAGCACGCGTAACAATGGATCGATTGAGAGGCAAGTTCGGCTAACAGTTTATATCATGTTCTAGATAATTTTTTGTAGGACTATGTTAAGGCTCATGTCTATAGCGATAAGCCCGCTTCGAGTGACGCACTGGATGCCAACATTTCAGCATTTATTCGTGAGAAACCCGCCGAATTGTTAGAAAGGGTATGCCAAAATTAGACTAATCAGATGGACCATTTAAGGCGCAGCCGCGGCCAACATTTGCGTGAAATAATAAGCCATAAGTCTGTAGATGATTTGTGAATTAAAAGAATTAAAGCTAGTTGGTAAATTGGAAATGGTTAAGCTTGTAATTATTATATACATATATCTAAATAATTACTTAATTATTAACGAAGGTAGATTTCAAGCTTTTGTTTGTCATAAAATTATCATGCTAGCTTATAAATTTTCCAATTAATAATTTTTTAATCAGAATTTATCCATTAGCTTATGAATTAAATTTTTTTTAATTCATAAGTCACTAGGTAACATTTGAATTAATTTTTTTTAAATTCTTAAGTCACTTACTTGCTCATGACTTAAATTTTTTTAATTCATAAGTCACTTGGTACTTGGTAGGTTGTGAATTTTTTTTTTTAATTCATAAGTCACTTACTCTCTCATGACTTAAATTTTTTTAATTCATAAGTCACTTAGTAGGTTCTGAATAAATTTTTTTTAAATTCATAAGTCACTAAGAAGCTTATGATTTAATTTTTTTTAATTCACAAGTCATTAACATTTAATTCAGAAGTCAGTAACTAGCTGCTGAATTACATTTTTCTTAATTCATAAGTCACCCACTAGCTCATGAATTAAAGCCAAGCTTAAGCTAAAAGTGACTTAAGCTTTTGCAACCCTGCGGCAAACATTAAATTGTATCGACCGTACTATCGATTCAAATAAAGATTTTATGCATTTTTCTGAAATCTGCCTTCTCCTTCGAATATTACTGACGAATCATTTTCATTTAATATTATGTCTATTGAAAAATGCCTTGCTTCTATTAATTCAATTAAGTCAAATGCGATTGGCCTGGATGAAGTTTCTCCCAAATGCATTCTATTGCTGCTCCCTGCAATCATTCCAAGAGTTGCCAATATTTACAATGATTGTTTGACTAAGTCGAAAATTGCAAAAGTCATTCCTCTTCTTTCTAAGTGCTTGGTCTTAGACGCTTGTGGAGAATTTCATTCTACATCCCGAAAGCTATAAGGTTGATGCTGGTCAAAACTTTTTTGGCCCCAATTATAACATATGGTTCTCCTATTTATGGTGGGATGGATTCAATAAGTAAACAAAAATGATTGATATAGCCTCTAGGGACCTTGAAACGTCGAGAAATGTCAAAAATTCCAATTTGACAAATCGGACCGATTACAATAACTCCCTATGGGAAGTTAAAAATTAAATGCAGCTTTTCACTCGTTTCATTGATTCGTTAAGAATAAGAAAGTTTGATCATGTATCACATTTGTCGTACTGTGTTTTCTTGTCTTTCACTATTTTACCATTATTTTTATACACAGTGTTTTAGTGAAATAGCCCCTCCCTAAAAGAATTCAACCGAAATACTCGCACTTCAGGGTTCAGGGAATGCCCATCAATTGACACATGAGCCCAGCTTAAGACGTACTATTAAACTCAGAGATTCTTTTTCCATAGCCGCACTACACGAATGTTGAATGCTTCACCCGACTCTACATATATAAATAATATTATGTATTTATACTCTGTCCAACAAAAATTGTCAGTACAGGCCTTATGGGAGAGCTTTTTCTAAAGCAGTGGCGCCTGATGCACCCTCATTACGATGCGTTATGGAAAATGCCACTAAAAAAAGAGCAAGCCACTGACTTTTCTTAAGGAATTGTTGTTGTAATTCTTTGCAAAAAGTGTTACACCCCAACACGACCGTCGTATCCCACTGCTGATGAGATACTGCCAATGCCAAGAGTGTCAAGTGTCACTCAATACGATCGTGCGCTCTTTATCTACATCAAAACAGAGTTACCAGTATCATTCTCAATTGCAAGCAAGAGCTTTTTCAGTGGTTTTTATTAAGGAGCTTTTGGCATATGAAGCTTTTGAGAACACATTTTAAGAAGATGAGTATGTTGAGTGTTGTCATATTGCTTTTCAACTTAAAAAAAAAAAACGCGCATATTATCTTACCGCTTGGTGTTGTGGGAAAAGGTAAATTGAATATTGTTTTCAGTCGTTTTGAATCGGCAGACGGTAGCCCTACGCGTTTTTTACTTTCATTTGCAGCGATTTATAATGTAAACTACGGAATCCCTATGAGAGCTTTAAAAGGCGACACACTTATGCATGGCAATGCAACCAGAATGAGAGACAAACGTCCTATCTTCCCTGTACTGACAATTTTTGTTGGACAGAGTATAGACATTCAAAACCAATGTGCATCGGCATCTCCTTTTAAATCATCTTCAAATTTCCTAAACGCTCGTACTTTGCTCAAACATTTTAAGGGCAGTCAAAATCCCTTCAGTATGCGTAAAATATATACATACAAAAAAATCAGACTTTCAGCACTCCAAAAGTACCACAGTTATTACTGTGTTATAAAATTTTGAAAAATAAATTGATTAATTGTAATAAGAATTTTGGAAATCCAATATCATGGTTTATCTAGAGTTGTAAGGAGTTTTGGAATCCACATAAGTGACCTCCTCTTACTCGTCTTAAATGTTTTTGATTAAAACAGAAATTGCGTATTCCAAATGAAGAATTCTTGTATTTATGAGTGTGCAATGCGCTCTGCACATCTACAGAATTTCAAACCATGATCCTTCTCGCAATTCCTGCAATATAAAAAAAAATAATCCCCATTCCACTTCATCATCATTGTCGTAGTTCTGTTAGCAAAATTATACATCACGTTTGCATTTAATACTAAAAATTCACATATTAAAAACCTTCCGATTCCTGACTGGTTTTATATCGCGATCATAAAATCCACCGCCTAGGGAGTTCGTTTAAGCACTTTTCTATTTTCTAGCCACCTGAAGTTATGGCTTGTCCTGCATTTATGTATCTTCTGTGCGTCACAACACTCCCGTGCACAAAAAGACAACAAAAACCGGGCCAAGGTGAAATTCTAAGGATATGCTCGATGGTACATACATACGAGTATATGGCATCAGGGATAAAAACTCCAAGAGGATAAACCCAGAAGAACAGGAGTGGATAGCGGTGCAAGTGTAAGTTAATTTCCGACTAAATCACATACGTTGGGCACTTTCTCGTAGCCAAATGGATTCGCTGCCTTTGTTTTTGGGGTTTCATAAGCAATAACGGGAGCTGAAACAGAACCCAGAAGCAGCAATAGCAGCATGTTGATTGCTTCCACTCATCCTGGAGTTTTATAAGACTCGTAGTACTCGTACTTTGGTCTTTTACGATCACACCAAATGGTCGCACATGGAACAATATAAAGAACTGAAGGACAATGAATGGCAGGGACGTCTAGCAAACGAAGCAACAGAACCACTCCAGGATTGAAAGGATAGAAGACATTTACGAAAGCAATAACTTTCGAGTCGTCTTTAAATCTATTTTATTCTGCATGCATGCGAGAGAAGGGAAGCGTAGAATAGCGACGTGTTTTAAAGTTCATCTAGTGTTAGGGTTCTAGATGTGGAAAGTTTAGAATTGAAATGTGCTTTATCATTTATAGTTTTGGTCTATCGAAACCAGAACTGTTATGGTTAACCTCGTATATGTCAATGAACTGACCGTTTATAGATCCCCATCAGGCGATTGTTCTTATATGAAAATGATTGAGTCTCATGGAACCTGTGTTGTTTGAGTGGAAACAAAAATGAAAGGAAGAAATAGAATGCATGTTTTATGAACATCGGCGGCTTATTTATGATCATCTAAGCAAATAATATTATTTATATTTGGCCCCTTATGTTTGAAAACTCCGCAGATAGGCCAGGAGCGTATTGGTATGGATTTAACGAATATAAGATGAGTTTTATGTAAAGCATATTAGTTGGAGCTGATTTTACAAAAATACTTATCTTTCTAATTACCTATCATACGAGTATAAAATTATCATTTTCTGTAAAATTTAGCTCACTCTAAAAATCTTTGAGCACAGTACGAGCTGTTTTAAGAAAGTTGGAGAGAATTTCAAAGAAGATACCCAAGCACATTGGTTTTGAATGTCTGAACATCACCTTAAGACCGAAATATTGAGCCACATAGAACATTCCACATTCGTGTAGTGCGGCTTAAGAAAGAATCTCTGAATTTAACAGTACATCCGAATTCAGACTCAAGAATTAACTGATGGACGTAACCTGAAATGAAAGTTAAAAACGCGTAGGGCTACCGTCTGCCGATTCAAAACGACTGAAAACAATATTCAATTTACCTTTTCCCACAACACCAAGCGGTAAGATAATATGCGCATTTTTTTTTAAGTTGAAAAGCAATATGACAACACTCAACATACTCATCTTCTTAAAATGTGTTCTCAAAAGCTTCATATGCCAAAAGCTCCTTAATAAAAACCACTGAAAAAGCTCTTGCTTGCAATTGAGAATGATACTGGTAACTCTGTTTTGATGTAGATAAAGAGCGCACGATCGTATTGAGTGACACTTGACACTCTTGGCATTGGCAGTATCTCATCAGCAGTGGGATATGACGGTCGTGTTGGGGTGTACAACTTTTTGCAAAGAATTACAACAACAATTCCTTAAGAAAAGTCAGTGGCATGCTCTTTTTTTAGTGGCATTTTTCCTAACGCATTGTAGTGAGGGTGCATCAGGCGCCACTGCTTTAGAAAAAGCTCTCCCATAAGGCATGTACTGACAATTTTTGTTGGACAGAGTATAGTACTCGAGCTTTGGACAAATATTAGCTTTATAGATTACAGCCAAATCAGAAGGGATGACAAATTTCTTGCAATTTCGAATGAAACCTAAACATTTAGTAGAGTTTTGTCGACGTCGAATATATGGCTATTACACACAAGTTGGTCTGTAAAGGCACATACTGAGAACTGAAAAATGTTCCATTTCCTTATTGTAAGTTCCGCTCTTGGATAGCGACATGCGGGTTGGGTTCCACTTTAACGAAAGAAGGTAGCATTGAGTTTTTGAAGCATTAAATTCTACGTGATTTATAGTTCCGCATTTGACAATGCTATAATTCTAAATCCATATCTAAAGAACAAGGGCATGCATCTGGAAACGAATACGAGAAGCTGAGAGTACTGTCGTCAGCAAAAGAATTTAATGGATTAGAAACTACAGACAAAAGATCATTGACGAATATGAGAGAGAGTGTCGAAGACACACCAGTGTTTATTTTGTGGATATCAGATTTGAGTCCGTCCATTACTACTTGTAGTGAACTACGATAAGAGAGCTTGATTTAAAACTCTGTCAAATGCCGTTAAAATATAAAGTGTGATGTACACATTTGTGCCACTATTCGGTTAGATAAACCATCAGATTGCTAGTTCACCTTTTGCTACGAAATACTCGTACAGCCGGTCATTGAGAAGTTTTCGTTTTTCAAGATTGTTCTTGAGTTGATAATTTAAAATCGTTTCTATTACCTTGGTAATTAGGATTCTAAATGCAATTACTCGATATTTAGGGGGGGGGGGGAGAAAATTCACCTCTTTAAGGTATACAGGCTGGACAAATAATACTGTTTTCCATCCACTCGGAAAGAGACCAGTAGAATCGAAAAGATATTTTTTTCAACGTTGAAAAACACCTTTTCAGAGTAATAGAAGGGATACTATCAGGGCCAGCGGATTTGTGTGTAACGAGATCTTTCAGAACTCTTGCAACTGCAAGACTGTGAAAGATGATTTGTCTCATAAAATCGTTTGACATCACAAATCGTCGAATTAACAATAAACTCTTCTGATATCAGATTGGCTTTTTTGTGAACTGAGAAAATGTGTATCATTGAAGACGACCAATTGAACCGAAGACGAAGTAGTATTCCATTAATTTATTTCAAATGACCAAAAGCCAGTGGAAGAGATACTCTTGGAGGATTTGTCAATTCCTCGCAAGAGGCAGTACACACACCCATGAGAAAAAAACTTTCTTGCAGAGGCTGAGAATCGAACTCGAGACCTTCCGCATGACAGTCCAAAGCACTAACCATTATGCCAAGGGGTATACTACATTTGTTATAGGGTTAGAGGCAAGAAAGAAGTCTTGAAGTCAGGAATTCGAGTAGGCTCGTGAACAATCTGTGTCAAGTTGCCTAACTCAGAAAAAATTTCCGCATACCTTCCTTCAAACGATATCTGACCAGAATATAGCAGCTAAAAAGAATTTTTTTAAATTGAAATCGCCCGTTAAAAGGTTTTCCCTGTGCGGATAATGTATCTCTTGATACAGTCAGACAGCTCATCGAAGTCGAGTAATTATCCAAACTTGGGCTGCGATAAATAAATTAGGATGATGCGCTTATATGAACTGTGAATTAAAACCAACATCATAACGTGTACATATATCGCGAGCCCATATAGAATAGGGACGCTATTCTATGTGATCAGAATTTTCACCCACCTGGGTTTCGCTAAGTGTCAAAATCAAAACTGCTGGCTTGTTTTTCGCAGTTTGGACATATACAGCACAGAAGTTCTTCTTCTTTATTCACTCGCCATTTTGAAAACCAAATCAGACAGTAAACTATGCTGATATCATTTACAAATCAAAAAGCCTTAAGTTAATTGATTTTGCCTTCCCTCTACCTACCTGTTCTTGGTATAATGATGCGAAATGAAAACAGTCAGAAATGCGTTTCTGCGTTGCCGTCCTAATGAAAATTTAAAAGTAAAAATATTGTACATAATTATGATTTCTGATAAAATTGGTAAGTTTTTTTAAATTTTTCTTTAAAATTCAATTTTATTCATTTTTTCACTTTCAACTTGAAGCTAGTACAATTACAAGTTGAAAGAATAAATTTGTGCCAATAAATTAAAAGGCCTTAACTCGACATAAGCGTAACATAGTTTTTTTTAGTTACTCATATTTTTCATTTCGCTTATTATATATAAGTACGGAAAATAGTCGTTATAAAAAAAATCAAAGGACCTTATGTTAAAATGGGCAAAAAATGCATTTGCATAACAGCTTATGTCTATCTTGAGCCCAAATTGATCAAAACAAAAGGAAAATATATTTTTTTGAAATGGCTTAATTAATGATATAAGCTCTTATTGCTTGTGGAAATCCGAAGAAATGATGGCTTAAGTCGACATAAGTTACTTTAAACCTACGTAAATTGAATCATTTAACAGCTTATGTGGACATAAGCTATTTTTAAAAAAAGTAATTTTGAGCTAAACTTATTTTACTACACGTACTTTGAATCGCTACAAAACACATATCTTTGCGAATGTAACGAATACCTTTAGCGCGAATTAAGTGATTTTGCAAATAGAAGTAAGAAGTTCGTTGAAGGGTAAGCTGCTCTTTTAAATAATTTGCCCAAGATAATATTTTATTTTTTAATTCCTTGTTCGATTTCTGCTAACTTTCTTCGTATACTTAATATTGTTTTATGTGGGATGAATCCATTGCAAACCGTGGAGGTAATGAGATAAGAGTGTGTTTCAGCACCTAAAAACAATTCCAAATAGCATTAAATACCTGATCTTCTATAGTGATTGCTGTGCGTGTCAAAACAAAATTGGTTACGAAATTCTTAGCACGAACTCAAGCGATTGTGATGTTGACCACGCTGCCATTGAGAGGAAGAAAAAGGTACATTCAGTGAAAATCCATCATCCAAGGGATTGATATCTGTTAGTATAAGATCGAGTCTTACAGAATCTTTATAGAGACACAGTGGATAAGATATGGAATGGTGAAGAGCTATCGGAATGATTTACAACGCAATCGGGAGTCAGGCAGGTTGAGTCCAAGCATGTTTGGTTTGCTCATTGATTATATCGTAGACATTTTACCGTGTGACATTGAATACCACGGACGACATTCTACGTTTGGCAGCCTCACCCCAAACTTTGCAGCTAATGATAAATCGCCTCTTTCATTACTGCCAGCTTTGGAGTCTGATGGTTAACCTGGATAAATTCAAAATTTTGATTTACAAACATGAAGGAGGGCGCAAATGTGCAAACGAAAAATTGCCTATAATGGTGAGGCTATCGAAGTTGTCACGGATTTCAAATACCTATAGGAGTTAACTTTACGAGAAATTTGAGTATGAAAAGGCAGCTAAGGGAGATATCGATGAAGGCAAAAAGCGCAATAAGCGCAACCTAGAATAGATGTTTCTATAATAAAAGTATCGCCCATAGCAGCAAGTTCAGGATATTTGAAGCGGTATCAGAATCAGTCCTTTTTTACGGAGCTCAGACTTGGGGCACAGTTGAGAAATTTCTGCAATGCTTCTGCAAACGAATTATTGAACTGTCATTTACTACATCCAAGTACGTAATCATGGTGGAAACAGGGTTATCGCCTCTGTTCATACGAACCTTAAAAATGCAAGTGAATTACATACCAAAAGTTTTAAAGATGGATGATAAGGACCAAAACTAGCTGGTGTGCTGATTGAATGGACTTAGCGAGAGAATGTTGCATAGATTTAAACCTAAATAATTTGCAGAGTTGAAAGCTATCCTTTCTCAGCTCATTTCTGCAGTAGACAAAGCAGCGAGAGAAATACTTAATTAATACAACAGGATCTTTTTATAAGCAGCTCTACAGTCAACTAATTCACAACTTGGAAGAGAGGAAGTAAAGGGTTTTTCAACAGAGACGCTATAAAAGTAGAGCGACAGGGACAGCAAACGATGCCATATTTCTTGCCGCTCTTTTAACATTTTTCTTCAGTAAGGTTTGCCATTTCATGATGAAAAGATATACGAGCCAACAACGAGTCGAAATTATTAAAATTTACTACCGAAATTCGGAGTCAGTGGTCTCAACGTTAAGAGCGCCACGTCCAATTTATGGTTATCATAATTGTCCTAGCAGATCAACAATTGAGCGTCTAGTGGAAAAATTTGAATCTACAGGCACAGTACAAAATGTTCCCGTGCCAGTGAGACAAAGAAGTGCCCGTAGTGTCGAGAATGTTGCTGCCGCTGAGGCTTCAGTTGCAGAAAGCCTAATCGTACGAATATCGAACGTGAAATTGCAGCGGTATCGGCCGATTTATGCTTGAAAACCGTCGAAAATTGGGTTCAGCGTCTGGACTTCTGCAAGCGTGCCCGCCGTGGCCATGCAAAAGAAATCGAGTTCCATACATAATGGCATCAAACATACTTTCACAGGAATAAAGAATTTCATTGATATCCAAAACCGTTTTTGTTTTATTTAAAAAAAGTTTTATAGCGCTCTTATTGAAAAACCCGATATTTCAGAGATGATAACAGCATTGCCGAAATATCAATGATGGTAAAGCTTCGGGGGGAACTTATGCAGCTAAATTTCATACCACATAGAGATGATTAACCGATTATATGCACTTTGTGAAACTTAGATGAAAGAGAGGATATTTTCCACTTTATCGGAAGATGCCCGATCCCTCAAGACATAAGAAGGGATTCTTTTGGAAGCGACACGTTGCCACAAAGCCAAATTATACTCATGCTTAAAACTTGAATTAAAAAAAAAGAGTCATGTCCGTAATTAGCTTTGAAGATATTGAACTTAAGACTCGAAGCAAAGGGGAGTGCTATTCAAGTGTATTACTGATTTTAAAATCGGTAAAAATGTGCTCGATGCAAGTACTTGAAGAATTTGTTACACAGGTTGGGTTACTTATATTTTTTTTAAAGATTTTAGATTTTAAAATGATTTTATTCAATACAAATTTCAATAAGTGTGCATCATTTATTTCTTTAACATGGCCTATGCCGCCGTCTGTCAGTTGGCAATAACACATTTTTTATTGTTTAATATACAAAATTGGAATATTAATTAAGGAAGTTCATCTAATATTCGTTTTCTGTAGTTAAGTGCAACCTTGACATAATTGTAAAGGGCTTTTCAGACCATACCTCCGTCTTAAACAACTATGATTTCATCTTGATTAAGGTAGTTTTTTCCAGGTGTACTCCTTCTTGTTTCGACTAAAACAGGACACTTTCCCAAGAAATAGAACACATTTTCACGTTCTCTGAGGTTGCATTATCCACACATATCTTTCAAACCACTCCTGTGAGGAATAAAGTTCAGAGGAAGTATCTCCTCTCTTGCTTTTAGGACTAGTCACTCCGCCCAGAAATAATTTATTTGCTACCAAGTTATAGTTAGGTCTTGCATATACGTCCCTATAAAGTGAATTTCTGGCTTTCAGAGTATTGTTCTCTCTCTTTCTTTCGTCTACTTGAGTTATGAGACTATAGAGATCGTTGTTCCACGTGTCCATTCCGTCACTCCGGAGAAGTAGTATATGTCCACAGTACTCTGCTAAATCTCTCCACGACTCAAACCATGATACTGATACTTGTTTTGAATCACAGGCATAGTAATTTTCTTTGGTAGTCTCCTATCATCCATTGCAATCGTCCCTAGAACGTAGTCTATTTGAAGTTTCAAAGTTGCAATAAACAAAGTAGGAAGACCAGTTTCAAGCATTAGTATACGAGTATCATTCGCAGTATAATTGGGTAGCTTCAAGCTTCTTTTAAAAAAATAACGCAAAAGCTGCTCAGCTTCTTTAAACTCTTTTTTTTTACTTGTCTAGGTTCACCTGGAGCCTTCACTTGATGCAATACTCAAGCAATCTATTGATCATCAACTGGAGACTTCCAGGCGACTCTGCTATCACCACAATATCACCGGCGAATATAAGTACTTTGATTAAAAGATCCACCGACAAATTTACGACAGTTATTTACGACATCCGTTTTCTTTTTCGAGTTCATTTTACCCTATTTTGAAGAGTGGAAGTGCTAACTTGACTGTCAAGTTAGCATTACCAGGGGTTATTTTTTTCGTTTCACGACAAATTTACGACAAATTCATGACAATTAATCCAATTATTAGATTTTTAAAATTTTGAAGTGCTAACTTAACGGACATAATTAAAAAAAATTACAAGTTTTGTCTATACAAAGAATCTTACAGAGTTCCTCAATGAACAAAAATTTGCTAAACGCTTGTAATTTATACATTACATTACGTATTACACTATTTCGTAGATAAATCTACGAATAAGAGACACTGAAAGTACTGCTAACTGAGGCCCTCGGCTTAGACAATATAACAGAGAGAGACACATATTTGAACGATGCCCCATGCAAGTACTAACCACGCACAGTGATGCTTGATTTCGCTGGTCCGTGGGAAGCGATGCTTTCATCAAAGCCAAGGCCGTTGACCTGTCATTTATAAAAATACTATATTGTTTAATTTTTCTTTTGGTAAAAAACGACAACTTTACAACATCCGCTCTAACATAAATATATTGATCTTAGAGAAATGATGAACAAAACTTTCATTAATGCGTAAACTCCAATAACACCAATAAGATTTATTGCAACAACTAAATAGCGCATATCCCAGTACATGTAGTGTAAATATTCATTTCACTATCATAAATTATACGCTTGAAATACGCTTGCTTACTTGGAATGGGTAGGTACTTTATCCACTGGAAAAATCTCGAGTGAGTAGTACCATCCCCTTTTCCCATATTATCTGCCGGCCTTAGCCATCTGTAAATAACTTACACAAAATATTGGCGATGCTCGAGATTGATTTAGTTCTACTAATTTTGGCACTCATGCTTGGACTTATCGTAATAGCTTTTGAAATTTTTTCTCAATCAAAGGAAATGATAATTTTTGTATAAAAAAAAGAAAATTTTAATCCTTTGGATAAAAAAGAAAATTCTAATTCGAAAACTTTTTTTTTTTATTATTTTTATTTTAACTTTATTTTAAATAAATTAACATGGAATTCATCAGTCATAAATAAAAAAAAAACTTTATTTTAATTTACAGACATGACAAACTACTAGCCTTCCATTTCTGTCTGCATACACTATCTCTTGGACCATAACATGAGATTCTATCGTCTTCAATGAATGAAATTCATTATCCTTGAAATTAAAAATTCCTTTTTTGTCATGAAGTTTCTGTGTGTCATCACATCAAATATTATATAAGAGAAGAAAAATCCAACACAAAACGAATGGCAAAACATATGGCTAAGTTTATTATATGATTTGACTCTCACAATCAGCCCAAATGACGCCTATTTTATCTAAGCACACAACCTCCATACCCTGGCGTGTGATGATAGCCCCATACTACACACGGAATACTAAATTGGATAAGAAGCAGTTTCAAGGCAAAAAATGAACAAAAAAATGAAAAAAAAAAAAACAAAAGAATGAGGGATGGCAAAAAGTGGAGACTTCATTCCATTTTTTTGTCATTTTTGTTTTCTTAAATTCATTATGGAAACTATATTATAGTCCATGCCTAAAGATCTTACAGAAATATTCGGATTGCAAAATACCCTTTTACGCTTGTGTTCACAAGGGACATTCCTCGAAGAAGATTGCTGTCATCAGCCTTTCTTTGAAAAGACAAAGCAACACATTGATATTGCAAACATCCCCATTGTACGTAACCACTCTCTGGTTTTACCACCTCAAGCGAAAACGCTTACGCAGATGATTTAAGCAGGTCACTCTTTCCGGCTGATGAAGATATACGCGATGGTCCATTTTGTTTCGGCAAACGAAAGCAATTTAATGAGATCTTCATTATATAATGAATCCCGATTAACATTTCAAAGGACCTGTCAAACATGTGCACAAGGATGAACCGGGAATATACATATGTATGAACACAAAGAGAGACTGACAGCAGGAAGGAAGTAGTGCTCTCACGGGCGACGAAGAGAGGACTTGCGGATGCTAACAAGGACGGAAACATAATTTAATTTCTTTTAACTCAAATAAATACGAAACGGATATACGAGACGAGTACATCACACATACAAACGCTACGTAAAAATGTCCACCAATGGATGGTAGGCCTGAGCGATTTGATATCACAAGTTGAAATCAGATTTAACGTCGTTACATCACAGTATCATCGCAAATGACTGCAGGCATATCAAATATTAAGGAGCCCTGCCTAGGATGATGATGATGATGGCGAGATGGGGCTGGGGGCCACGTTCTATGCTCGCGATTGGGTTAAGTGAGACCCAAGAGAAAACAGCTCAGCTTCACTCTCTACCACCTAAGTTACCATTTGATGTTACGAATAGCCAGCGCCAGTACAGCGTTGCCAGATGGACAAAATTTGCTTATAAGGTATTGATGTTTTTATTATTTGTTTAAATCGAATTCAATATGGAATATTGTTAGGACTTTAAAGAAACACCTGTATTAAAAATAGAGTCTTTTTTCACCAGAAATGGATTTAAAAACTGCTCAGTTTTTGGAAAAAAAGGCTACAGTCATCATTAAAAAACTCCAATTTATAATAAACGCATGCCTTAAGCTTTGATGTGCCATATCATTGTAAGATGCCAGGAGTTATTGTTATACCTAAGGAAGGTAAGGCTTAGCAAAATAATGGAAGAAAGAAGACTTATCCCGAACCATCAGTTTGGATTCAGAAGTAAACAGTCCACAATAGACCAAGTGCATGGAATTATGGATGTGTAGAAAAAGCACTTGAAGCAAAACAAGTATGTTCAGCTCTATTCTTAGATGTTGCACAATACTTTGATAAGTTTTGGCATCTGGTAGTTGAATACAAACTCCATAGGGACCTTCCCAGGCAGTACTAACGGGTGATTTTTTTGAGGTTAGGATTTTCATGCATTAGTATTTGACAGATCACGCGGGATTTCAGACATTGTGTCAAAGAGAAAGATGCTCAGTATGCTTTGACATTTCATCATGAATAGACTTACTAACGAGCAACGCTTGCAAATCATTGAATTTTATTACCAAAATCAGTGTTCGGTTCGAAATGTGTTTCGCGCTTTACGTCCGATTTATGGTCTACATAATCGACCAAGTGAGCAAACAATTAATGCGATTGTGACCAAGTTTCGCACTCAGTTTACTTTATTGGACATTAAACCATCCACACGAATGCGTACAGTGCGTACAGAAGAGAATATTGCGTCTGTTTCTGAGAGTGTTGCTGAAGACCGTGAAATGTCGATTCGTCGCCGTTCGCAGCAATTGGGTTTGTGTTATTCGACCACATGGAAGATTTTACGCAAAGATCTTGGTGTAAAACCGTATAAAATACAGCTCGTGCAAGAACTGAAGCCGAACGATCTGCCACAACGTCGAATTTTCAGTGAATGGGCCCTAGAAAAGTTGGCAGAAAATCCGCTTTTTTATCGACAAATTTTGTTCAGCGATGAGGCTCATTTCTGGTTGAATGGCTACGTAAATAAGCAAAATTGCCGCATTTGGAGTGAAGAGCAACCAGAAGCCGTTCAAGAACTGCCCATGCATCCCGAAAAATGCACTGTTTGGTGTGGTTTGTACGCTGGTGGAATCATTGGACCGTATTTTTTCAAAGATGCTGTTGGACGCAACGTTACGGTGAATGGCGATCGCTATCGTTCAATGCTAACAAACTTTTTGTTGCCAAAAATGGAAGAACTGAACTTGGTTGACATGTGGTTTCAACAAGATGGCGCTACATGCCACACAGCTCGCGATTCTATGGCCATTTTGAGGGAAAACTTCGGAGAACAATTCATCTCAAGGAATGGACCGGTAAGTTGGCCACCAAGATCATGCGATTTGACGCCTTTAGACTATTTTTTATGGGGCTACGTCAAGTCTAAAGTCTACACAAATAAGCCAGCAACTATTCCAGCTTTGGAAGACAACATTTCCGAAGAAATTCGGGCTATTCCGGCCGAAATGCTCGAAAAAGTTACCCAAAATTGGACTTTCCGAATGGACCACCTAAGACGCAGCCGCGGTCAACATTTAAATGAAATTATCTTCAAAAAGTAAATGTCATGAACCAATCTAACGTTTCAAATAAAGAATCGATGAGATTTTGCAAATTTTATGCGTTTTTTTTTTTAAAAAAGTTCTCAAGCTCTTAAAAAATCACCCGTTACAAGAAACTGAAATACGTTACGAACCGACTCTTAAAAAGTACGACCAAAATTACTCGGAACTAAAGAAAATTGAACCCATTGTACCCTAAAAAAGTGTCTAAGGACCAACCCTGCATTTGTTGTATACTAGGGATAATCCAGTGGAAATCAACGTTATCATGGGTGAGGAGTAAATGATTTTTGTATTGTGTTTTCAAATATTCGTGGGCTTAGAAGGATTTCTTTGACAATTACGCTTATTCTGTTAGGTACAGACCAGCTATTTTAGTACTAAGTGAAACACAGGTTGGTGCGAATACTGATCTTTCAGAATGTTGCCTGCCTGGCTATAACCTAATGCCATTACTCTTTCGCCATCACTGCTTTTTAGTCTATGTTTGATATGATGTTGCTTGCCAGATCCTGCCTCAATGCGGGCATTGTTCAAATATGAACTTTAACTTCATGTGGCTCAAATTTACTGTCCGCAAGCACATTAGCCATTATTATTCCATTTATAGGAGTCCAAATATTGACAGCAATTCAACTCTTAATTAGTTTGATGCGCTGTCTGATTCCATTTCCCGAATTGTTTCCTTGTACGCTCACACTGAATTCGATATTGCGGGCGACTTCAATGTACACAATTCAAATTTGCTCTGGTATTCAGGACACACAATACCCGGAGGAAGATATGTTGAGATCTTTGCTGAGATGCACTATCTTATTCAGCTGGTAGATGAGCCTACTGGAATACCAGATTATGCTGGGGAAAACGCTCACACTCGCGATTTGTTTCTGACTTCTAACCCTGATAATTATACCATAACGGTATACTGTTTATTCGGCACTTTCAACCATTATGTAATATCAGCCAATTTCTCGTGTCCCATTCATCCAGTTAAAGGGAAGCATCTGACTATAGGACCGTTTGGAAATACGAGAAAGCCAACTGGGACGGTCTGAATAACTTTTTTCGGATTTTCAACTGGTCACTATTGTTTCCTCGATAGTGACGTTGATGCCAGTGGTGATATGATCACGGAAGCGATTTTTCTTGAGATGCGTACTTTTATTCATTACAGAATAAAGAGTATAAAATCCCAGGAAAAGTCTTGTTTTGATACAAGCTGCAAAGAAGATATCAGGTCAATAGAAGTAAGTTTCCGCTCTTACAAAGCCAATCCAACAGGTAGTTTTGCTGCTAACTCTACGTTGCCTGTTAGCAACATTGCCCCTCCTGTACGTGATAATGTAAATCATTCAATTGGACAGGTATATTTCCGAACTCGTACAGTTGCAAGAGCATTTCGAGATCTTGATATAAACAAATCCGCTGGTCCTCATGGTATGTCCCACATTCTTGTGAAGAAGTGTTCTACATTGCTGGCAAAACTATTGGCGTAAGCTTTACCATCGCTCCTACTGTTCTGGAATCTTCCCTAGAAGATGGAAAAGAGCATTTGTCCAGCCTGTTCCTAACAAAGCGTCCCTTCCTCCCCCCTTCTCCTGTCTACCAATTGCACTTATGTCCCTTCTTTCCAAGGTTATGAAATCGCTGATCAATCATTAGGTCAAGAAATATCTCGAGGATCGAAAGCTTCTGAATGATCGTCAATACGGCTTTCGCAGCAATCGTTCAACTGGAGATCTAAATTCATATCTCACCGATCTTGACATTGTCTTTGCGATTGATTCGTTCTTTGTGACCCGTTCACCAAAAAGACTGATTGCAATCACAGTAGACCAAATCCATCAATCCAAATATCAATGCCTTGCAACTGAAACCAATGAACATAAAGTGAACGAAACGAACGAAAAAATGTATGTTTCGTTCATTCAACTTGTTCTCAATCATTTCACAATACCAAATAGGAATGAAAATGAAACAGAATGTATATTCTTCATTTTATAAACAATGAAAGATGGCGTGAACGGAATCGAAAAAAAAACCCAAACTTTCCTTCATTTTCAGATTATTTCGTTCTCGGTCAGAACGAAACGATTGGGAAAAAATAGTTGAATGAACGATTAATTGAAAGATCGAAACCCTGAACCAATCAATCAATGATTGAATCGATCTTTCAAAATCAAGGATTGGCACAGATCTAAATTATTGCACTTGATATTACTAAGGCATTTGATCGAGTTTGGCACCAGGCTCTCTTTTCGAAATGCGTGGGCTTAGTATCAACGAAACCCTTGTTTTTTAGATCAAAAATTACCTTTTAGATCGTTCTATACATCTTGTATTAGACGGTTTCAAGTCTGATCTGCAGAATATAAATGCTGGTATTCCACAGGGTTCCGTTTTGTCTCCGACACTCTTCTTCATTTTTATAAATGATCTCTTGTCTAAAACTCTTCTTATGCACTTCTCAAACTCGTTTTCAAATTTAAATCTTCTTTGGAAGTGCGCAAAGGCAAAGGTATCGTATGATAAGCTCATTTTACTCCGATCTTGACAGCATTGTTCAATGCTGCCTATTGTCACTGCAGCAAAATGTACACCTTATGCCATTGTTATTGAATGGTCCTTGCATGGAAGAAACCGAGAAGCTCTCATTACTCGATATGTGTGTCAACAACGATCTTTGTAAGAATGGCCACGGTCTCGAGACCTTCCAAAAATGCTCCTAAACGCTTAGGATTTTTATATCGATGGAAGAAATTTTTCACCCTCTCTGATCTGGCTTCAATTTATAAGGCAGTTATACATTCGATACTCGAGTATAACTCACATCTTTGGGCAGACGCAGCATAAACTTCTCTCTATTTATTGGGAAGAATCTAGAACAGCGCGTTGAAACTGAGAGGAAACAGAGCTATCATGGAATCATTCCCATCTCTTGAACACCGTCGCAATGTTTCATGTATTTCCTTGTTTTATTGCTCATTCCTTTAACCACACAGTTCACCAGTGATACCCGTTTCGCTATAAATACTCATAAGTTCACCTCAAAAATTTCATGAAGTCGTTTTTTGGAAGTTTTTTTCTTACAGATACATATGTGGCAGAACATGAACTAATAATCTGACATCTAGGCCGGTATTCACCGAGCGCTCATAACTTAAGAAGCTCATAAACCTATTACCTATTCACCAAGCCATATTAGTGAAGATCTACGAGCGCTCTTAAAAGTTAGGAGTGGTCCCGACCAGCGTTGCCGCCGAAAAAAAAAATTCGTGCCACACTCTTTGAAAAAAACGTGCCATTTATGACATTTTCGTGCCATATGAAAAAAAGCTCAAGTTATTCTTTAAAAATAAATTTTAATTAAATACTATTACAAACAAATAACAAACAAAAAATCACTTCCTCTATTCGTGTATAGGTATTTTCCAGAAACAGGAGTTTTTGGCAAGTTCAAAATAAGTAATAAGTATGTATGTATTATGTAACTACCTATTTCACATCACATGATGAGTACCTATTATTATTATTTAAAAATATAACGACGTAATAAAGCTTTGTTATAATAAGTTAAATAAATAAATTAGCTAGAGGTTTGAAATTTTGACAATTATAAGGCTTAATAATTTCATTATATGAGCATTATAGCATTAATTGTTTTGTATGACAGTCTGTTTTTGTTGTTTGTTTTAATATTATTTAGCCTTGAAAACACTCGCTCTGCTGATGCACTTCCGTGAGGCAAACTAAGAAGAATCCACATAAATTTTGAAATATTAATGAACATTCCTTCGTCAATATTGTTTTTTTAAATTTGTACAACTTAACCTAGAATGTTTCTGAATCTTCAAGAAAAATACTTTCGGCTAGTCCAATTTCAAAAATTTTTATTTCGTCAAAAAGAACATCTTTCTCGCACTCTTATAGATGAGAAAATTCTGATACCAAAATATTGAAGTGTGGCAAAATACTTTGTATGTTTGGATTATTTTTTAAAAAGGTTGGGTCAATTATCTTAAACGCATTTAGGTAAAATAATGAAAAAAACGTGCCATATTGAAACTTTACGTGCCACCGTGCCACGAGAAAATTTCCGTGTCAAAATGGCACGCTCGTGCCACATCGGCAACGCTGGTCCCGACCACTCCTAACGTCCTAACTTACGAGCGCTCTCTTCGAAAGTTTGTTCGCTTGTGCGTGTGCCACGCACGCATTTGACTCGAATCCATTACTACGTTTATATGGAAAATTGAATCGGAATTGAATCAGGATTTAGCTCCATGTATACCTGGATCGGATTGAAATAGGATTTCTCGATCCGATCCCACTAAACGAGCTGAATCGAATCGAAAATATGCATGTATACCAGAATCGAGGAATCGAAGAATCGAGTGCATGTACAAAACCATATTGTCATTTCGATCCCATTTCAATTCGATCTCTCGATCAAGTGCCACCATATACCTGGATCGAAATCTCAATTCGGATTCGATTCGATTCCTCAATCTTCTCTTGTAACCGGGGTACATGTGAGCAATGCCAAGTAGAAGAGTATCCATTTTCTGTCAAGAGACCAACATTACACAACATTTCACAGTTTGGGTATGCCTGAACAAGAGAGAGTGGCTCTCATTTTCGAACTTCGAAAAACACTTGCGAGTGGTTGGTGAATACCCCACAGAAATTTCCAGTTAAGAGCCTCGTAAAGTTAAAAGCCGTTTAGGAGCGCTCGGTGAAAACGAGTACGAGCCCTAGTGTCAGTTCTGCTGACATTTGGGCTGGTTTTCAACTTTACATGCAAGTTGACGGTTTGAATATAAATTCGCGGAGGTGAATTTTAGTTGTTTCGATTTATTTTTCAATATTGTGTTGTTTGCTCGGCAGCCTCATTTCAAAACAGATTTCTGACAACTACATAAGTATTTGTCTATTGAACTCAGAAATAAAAATGTCTCCAATAGTTGCATTGGTGAAATATACATTGATATACAAATTGCTTGTGGAGTCGCAGGGTAAAGTTAAGAATCCTTGAGATCGTAAAACTCAATTTAGACTTTTGAAAGTTAAAAATCCCAGCCCGACTAGTTTTCCTCCCTAGAATAGGTATCTAGCGAAAAAAAATTATTTAAGAAAAAAGAAACATTTTGTATGGTAACGCTCTGCCAATGACTTCCACCATTCCACCGCAGTCTTGGGGTAAAAGTATTTTTTTTTTCTCATTCCGAGCAGCCAAAGATCATGTCATTTTATTTTTATTTTATTGAATGTCCTTTACGATACGGCCGGCAGCGTGTATACTTTTTATTTATATATGTTCCTAGATTTTTTTTTTACTCTGCTGTCCTATATTAACTGTGCGACTATAATAAAGCCCTTCTTCAGTCTTAGCTGAGAGAAAAAAAAAATAAGGAGACATGTTGAAATTGTAATTCAGTCGAAATGATTCGCTTTTATTGGTAGGAGAATCCATAAGTAATGAACAAGGAGGTGATATGCTTCCTATTTTCGGCTCTATGTGCCCTTAGATTTTTATTGGTCACATGTGACATGAGCAACATAAACTTTTCTAGCTGCAGATGGCTTGGCGTGCTCGTATATTGTCTTTACAGACTTCCAGTATAAATCTTTGTTAAATATGTCTTCTGTTTATATGTTGTTATTTCTGATGAGGAATGGTGAGCCCTTCACATACAGGACAAAGGCTATATAAGAGAATGGAGGGAGTGCCGCGGCGTGGCTGGCTGTATTTGTGCAGATTGAAGTCATTAAAAGAATCGTGTTTATGGCTTAAAAGGTTTTGACCTCCTTAGGGATAATATTTTCCTACAACAAGAGGCTGCAAATTTGAAGAAGAAACTCATTAAGTGAAAACAGTAAAGTTTGCAATGAGATTGATAAAACATACAGATTCTCAGGTTAATAGGGTAATTAAAAAGTTATTTCCTAGACAAATGGATATCTCATTTGAACAAAGAACACACGCATTTCAATTTCAAGCGATATGTTCTTGAGAAATACATTATTTCTTGAATGAAATTAATTGAAAGTCAAATTATATGACATTTTAATTTAAATTGCCTATTTAATTCCGAATGGAAATAGCTAATTGAAAAAAAAAATTGGAATGAAGTTTTTATTAAAGCAGGTTCAGGATAGGGAGAATCCTACAGATTACTCGTACATTATGTCAGATTTTTTGCAGATTTTTTTTTATGGAATGGATGCATCATTATCAGGGCAAGGCTTTTTATGTTCAAAAATATTTTTTTTGGATAAACATAGAAGAAAACAAATAAGCTAGCTTTTCGAATCAGTGAATTTCCTTAAAAATGGCTTTTTAATTCGATATTATTATTATAACGTTTTCAGTATACTTTTTTTGTTCAATTACACTCTAAGAAATATTTGAAAAATTACTACAATAAGTGTTTAACTTTTTTCAACACAAATTATTGTAGTAACAAAATAGATGTGTAGTAAAAATAAACATTAGCTTAAGAGTCAACAGTTTTTTGTGGAAAATTACACGTAATGTTGAATTTTCAACACAATTAAACACTTCTTTAAGGAAATAATGCATCGCTCTTGAAAACTCATAACCGCTTGTTTGATCTTAATACCTAGATTGCTTAAAAATAAGATCGGAGATTAATTTTCAACGCTATTTTTTTGGGGGATATCATTTTTACTTGCTATCAGGTATTGAAATATAATTAAGACCTCTGACCTTGTGAAAGATGTGACAAGTAAGATATTCGTAAAAATCCAAACTCGAGTAAAAAAGTGAGTCTCGCAATTTTTTTTGTCTGCTTAAGGCTCAGCCTATTTACTTCAAACTTGCTAAAAATCATTTTTAAAGTTTCCCCCCTGACTCATTTTTTTTACCTTATTTTTTACATTATTTTTTTCAAAATTTTAGAAAGTATAATAAATTCCAAAAATTTCATTTACATAGTAAAAGCTAGATTTATGGTTTTCGAAAGAATTTTTTGTTCAAATTTTCAAGACAAAAAAAATGTTTTGGTTCTTAAAAAATTTTCAATAGTTCGAAAACGCAATTTTTTGAATCTTTTGAAACAAATGTTAAACAATGGTTTTCGAAAATCGTATTTTTTCAAAAATGTCACTTAAAATTTGATAAATTTTTTTCTGTTTTATTCATAAGTTTTACAATCTATAATTCAAGAAAAAGAATAGTTTAAAAGCTAAAACTAAATTATTACAACTGTGCCTGCCAGCGAACTGATTTTTCGCTTTTTTCTCTATTGGAATAGAGGATTTAAATGAAGTTTTGTATACGGAACTTTACTAATAGCATTCATTTTCTAGTACCCTTAAAAATAAGGGACTAATCCAACATCCTCTTCTTTTTGTCTCAATGATTTAATGTGCACAAAATTTTTCTTCTTCCATTCTTAAACATTTCTGAATTTAAAATTGTAAAACTGAGTTCTTTCGTATGTTATTAAGGGACTCCTTTAAATTTCAAATAATATTGCTTGTACAAAATTTGTAAAAAATAGTTGTTTTATTAAAAAAAAAATTCTTTTTTTTGAAAATTTAATACATATTTTGAAAAAAAAAAAAGAAGTAAAGTGAAGGATTCTTTTTTGACATTATTACCTCAAATGTATATTATTGAATACTTGAAATTGGTATACCAAATTTTGTTAGATATTTCGTATTTAAAAAATTTATTTATTGATATGAACCTTCTAACGATTTTTTGAAAATGCTAGTTCCATAAATTCATATTTTTCAAAAAAATGTATTTATAAAATTCTTAAATTCCAAAGATGCAAGTTCGTGCGATCAAGGTGTGAACTTTTTTTTTGATTTTGATATGAAATAGTATTTAAATACAAAAATCAATAGAATTGTTATATGGTAAGTACGGTTGATAACAAGCTTTAGTACATTTTATTCTGATAACTCCTGCTAATTCTAGCGCATACGAACTTTGTCATCAACAAAATAGGAGCCGTTTTCGAGAAAATTAATTTACCATGATTTTTTAGGGTAATGTCTAAGAACTTGTGGTACCAAGGCTTACAAAAATCGACGCTTCCCTTTAGGCTGTTCGAACACATACTCAACTTTCGACGCAGCGCAGTACGGTATGACGATAAAACCTAGAGTTATGCTTTTCGACATAAAACCTGCAACGGAAGTGTGTCCCAATCCTAGCGACGGACACGGAAGAATTCACTTGATAGAATGAATGATGAAGTCTCCTGTCCCAGTTAAACCAAGTTACTTGGCTTACGCCTTACGTAAGCTAAGCTTACATATTTAGAGCTAAAGTAAGTTAGAATTTTCATCAGTAACTAGATTGCTAAAAAAGATATGGTGGCGGATGAACCTGTTATAGAGCAAGGGCAACTCTCATTTTCCCGTAGTGGGTAACTAGCTGCACTGAGGAACATCAAGAGCTCTATGCCCCAGTCATCAGCTTAATCTATCTACGACTAAATAGTACTGGTCATTAAAGAGACACGTTCCCCGGATAATGATTATTCTCAAATGAAAACACGGCACGAAACTTCAAAGATAACTACGTAATAGTATGTGCCTGGGTACGTGATGTAACAGTACACCCTGGCGTAAAAAAACATCAAATGAGCTGTTGCTGACATAACACAACATTGTGGGAAACAGATTTCGGCTAGAACCGTTACGGCTCGCGTACACCTAATCCGTCATCGGCCGAAGTATACTCGGGCGTTGTCAGCCGAAATCGGCCGATCGAACCAAACGTATAGAAAGCAAAGAGAGCGCGTACACCACTGAAAGCGACATCGTCCGATGACGCCCGATAATAAGCGATCAACCGGCATATCCCAACATGTTTGGATTTTTCGGCAGTTGTCCGGTTGATTCTTGCGATGAAATTCATGCAAAAATAAAATGCACGACTGGATCGCACGAACTTGCTCTTATTTAAAATTACTTTGAAATTTAAGATATATTTTATAAATATAAAACATGGATTTAATGAGGTAAAAATCTTCAAATGCATGAAATTGCCGTCTGATTTTCAGAAAAGTATGAATTTATGCAAACAAAGTTTAAAAATCCTTTTATTATTAAAATAAACCCCAGACCGGCACCATCCGAGATCGGAAGGAGTGTATGCAGACGAACGTCCGAGACAGTCGTCCGAATAGCTCCGACCCGATATCGGCCGATGATTCGGTTTTAGTGTACGCGAACTGTTAGAAGGAGACTCGGAGAAGTTGGATTGAAAGGTTGCAAGGCAAGGAAAAAGGCATGGCTCTCAGGAAAAACCAGAAAGTTGCGGCTAGAATCGGCAAAAAAATACCAAAACCTTACTGAAGAAGATTGGAGTAACGTTTTGTGGTCAGATGAATCAAACTTTGAAGTAAGCATTATAATGAAGCCCCGAACTCGGAAACTTTAAAAACTGTTTTAAATTGCCATCCACTTAGTTATTTTGAGCTTTTGAAAAAGGTTATTTTTTTTTATTTTTGCAGGTGTTTAGAAACCCTGGTGTAACCTTTGTAAGGCGGCGAGTTGGTGAGGAATACAACCCAGAATGTGTAGTTCCAACCGTTAAACACGGAGGAGGAAGCGTTATGATCTGGGGTTGCATGGCTGCGGACGGCGTGGGCAAAATGGTCATTTGTGAGGGTCGCATGGACTCAAAAAATACATTAATTTGATGGAAAACACGCTGATGCCATCCTTCCACCATATTTTTGGTGATACAAATATGTGGGGCGTGTTGTTCCAGCAGGACAATGCACCCTGTCACAAGTCCGCCCTCTCAGTGAAGTGGTTTGCTGAAAATGCCATTGACCTGCTTCCATGGCCTCTGCCCAGTCCCCAGATCTGAACCCAATTGAGCATCTATCGGAAATTTTAAAGCGTAAAGTCCGACAATACCCAACCACATCAAAAAAAATGCTCAAAAAGGTTCTTGAGCAAGAATGGCTCAAATTAAGTTCTGACGAATGCCGCAAGCACGTAAGCTCTATGCCTAAACGAGTAGCAGCAGTCATAAAAGCGAGGGGTGGCCATACAAAATATTAAATTTTCTTTAATAAAAAAAAATGTACAACATTTCTGCATACTTGTTTTTTTTTTTTAAATTTTACTTGGTTTTAAAATTATGGCATCTTTTTGGGGGTGCCTAATACATTTGGCCAAGACTGTAGATATTACAGCAATTGCTATGATCAGGTATGATAAAAAGAAAATAAATGCACGACTGGGTCGCACAAAGTTACTCCTATGTAATAGACTAGAAATTTTAAAATGAATGTTATTAGAGAAAACTGTTCATAAGGATAAATTTTATTTTTTAAACTCTATAAGCAGTAAGAAATAGAAACAGAATGCTATGCAAATATGAATTTATAAAAAAAATTAGAAAAATGTATAAGTCGTTGTAGTGGTTTCTTAAAAAAATAAGCTTTGCTATACAAAATTTTTAAAACATTTTTAAGAAAAAATGTTGGTACGAAAATATAAAATTTGTATTATTATTCGAATAAAAATTAAATTTACAAGAAAAATATTTAACCGTTTGTTGGACACTGAATTTTTCAAACAAAAATAGAGTTTTTTCTTCAAAACTCAAGAAAATATTTTTCTTAAAGTTTCGATATACAATGTTTTTAAACTTTTTACAAGCTTCTCTATAAAAAATTTCATTAAAATCCGTTATGCTGATTATGAGAAATTTTTGACTTTTTTTTTATTAAATTATAGATCGTAAAAATTAATGAAAAAAAAAATTATGCAAAATTCTCGGAACCGTTTTCGAGAAAAATACGATTTTCGAAAACCATTTTTTAACATTTGTATGGAGGGTACCGTTAAAAAAAAATTTTGTAAAATTTAAATACCCAATTATATTTAAACTGTTGATGAGCTTTAGCATACAAAAATTATCAAAAACCAAAAAAATGGTTCCAAGGGCGGCACCAAAAATAGTTTTAACTTTAATGAAATTTTTTTTAAAAATCTGTGGGACAGTTTTTGAGAAAAAAAATATATACATATGTATTTATAAAATTTCGAAAAAAAAATCGTATGGCAGGTACCGTTATTTTCGGTCTTAAAAAAAAAAAAAAGAAAAAACGTATGGGGGGAAAAAATTAAAAATACTATCTACCAAGTTTAAAGAAATCGGCCGAGCCGTTTAGGCTGTTTAGGCTTTTTTGGTCTTCGCTATCATCGTAATGACAACTTTGATCAAAATCTCGAGTTCGATTTTTTTACGAATGCATAACTTGCCTTATAGTACCTATAAGTTGCAAGTAAAAATGGCACATTTAATACAGCTGTGATAAGAGATTGGACATTTTAGTAGACAGATTCTTCATGGGAAAACTGCTATGAAGTAAAGTTATTGACTTTCAGACAACAAGCAATTGCATCTTCGACAGATAAGCTGGTAAGAACCGCAAGAACTATAGAAGCACATTCCTTCCAGAGCTGTGCCAATTGTTTATTTTGAAAGATTGATCTTTTCGATCCTCGATCTTTTGAATTAATCGCTAATTCAATCAAAATAACTTTTTTTAATAGATTCGTTCCAACCGATTCTAAAACAGACAATGAGACAGAAACAGACCTGCTTCTGACCCTGCATATTGACAGTCCACCACGAGTTAATATTGAGGCAATAACTTAAAAATACGATCGACTTCAAAGCCGCATAATATTAAATCCATTATCAGCAGTTCTATATGGCGATGATCAAATACAGTATTCCGGTTAAACTGATCCACCAGTGTGACTTTCGATAATACGCGGAGAAGAGCTTATGGTGTTCATCTACCTCGTAGTTAATATTAACTCTAAGACTGATACCTTATTGGATATCCCACCGAGAATTACTCGTACCTTAGGAAACCGCCAATAATTCGATTTGACGAAAGTATGAACGAGTAAGACGATACTTACACTCTACAAAACCCTTAAAATGGCAGTGCTGCCTTACAGCACCGACTGCTAATCAGAAATGGAAAGCCAATACTGAGGTCTTTCTTCAGCGAATTCTGACACATGTAAAGATTTTAAGACATTGACTAAGAATGGTATGCCATTTTTCCAGTACCTTATCTCGCCT
This sequence comes from Philhelius festivus, assembly GCA_963931855.1. NCBI lineage: Eukaryota > Metazoa > Arthropoda > Insecta > Diptera > Syrphidae > Philhelius > Philhelius festivus. Next base: position 204,032,484 of record OZ007555.1, on the reverse strand, counting down.
ATAATACAAAATGAAATTACCTACATATGTTAAAATCAATCGATATATCGAAAACTGAAGAAGTGAGGGTAATAGGCTTTTTTTGACAGATTAATCATCAATTTTTATCATAATTTTCGCCTTGAAACCGCCCACTAAATTAAGTGTTTTTAACTTCTGGTTTCCTTCCCCATTACAACATCCACCTCAAATTTACTTTTTTTTCCAACTCGTTCCTTCCAATTCCCCTACACACTTCTACGTTTTTGACATTACAATTAAAGTCTGCAACCTCAGGCGAAATTGTAAGAAAGTTAAAAGTCAACTTATTAATTGCCTCAAAGCAGAAAGCAAACTACAAAATTCCATTCGTCTTCTGCGAGTATATTTTTCGCCTTGCATTTTCGTCTTTCTATTTTTTTTTTTTTTAATAAAGAAAAAATATATATATTCTTTTGTGAGTTTTATTATCCTCCTCTATCGTTGGTCTCCTTTAGCCTTTCTAATTTCATTTGGGAAATTCTGTAAAACGTTTCACAAAGTAAAAGTTTTCCAGGAAATGAAATGACAATGAATTTTTACCCTAACTTAAAATGTCTAGCCGCTGGCGTTGCGCTCTGGCTTGAAAACTTATTCTCCCGAATAAAGTTTTAGAAAATTATCTTTTGGCCAATTTTCTAGGTCAATTGAGTGGAATTTGAGTGAAGTAGGCTTTTATTAGATGGTTGAAAATTTATCAAAATGCAGAATTGGAAATAATGTAATTTAAATTGTTACCAATGCCTTGGATAAATTATTAAAAAATTAAGGTAACGGTTTAAAGCGATTTCAGGAAAATTAACTCAAGGACCGAAAGTGAAAAGGATTTACAAGTACATAATTACGAAATCAAAGCTCTGGAAGGTAAGCAACTGAGAACTACATTTAACTTTCATTTGGACTTTTATATAGTTACTAGCCAGGGTGACAGGAGGGGCCTGGAATACCCTAGTAAATAGGTCTTATTTCACTTTCAGAACCTATGTAGAATATTTTACGGTAGCGAACATCAAATGATTATGAAAAAAAAATTTAACTGGCTGAAATCCATTTTTTCGCAGCCATATAATCTTCCGAATACTACATTGATGTTATTATTCATCTTTATGCCCAATATCAAAATATCAGGCACAGAAGAAAGGTCAAAAACCAGGGTTCGGACTAAGGTTTTAAATGTTCGAAGTAAATATTGAAAAAATCTGAAGTAGATCAAAAATTTTTGAATTAGTTTTAGAAAACTAACAAAAAAAAAACAAATTTTTCGAAACAAAATTCTTGACAAAAGTGTATTTAGTATTATTTGGTTTATTTTTCATTCAAAAACAAATAATTAATTGCGTACAAGTAACTATAAGGCGCAAGAAATTCATACTTAAAGTAAAATAAATATAACTACGAGTATTACACGAACTTCAGACTTGAATAGAAACAGATTAACTATACATATAAAAGTAAATTCAGACTTCAGGCTTAGGAAAAAGAAGTAATTAAATATAACGATTTGAATGTAAATTTTCCATCGAACCTGTATTTTTATAACTAATTTTATCAATTCAAAAGTTGACTCATAAATATCTTTACGTTTTTCTGTAAGTGATCTCGAAAATATTAAATTTTCCATGGTTCTTATGTTTAAACTATTCCTAAACTTGTTAGAGAAATTAATATCATAAAAAAGAAAAGTAGATTAATTTTTTTTCTGAAAATCGAAATAGATCTACTTTCTACTTCGATCGAAGTAAAGTCCGAACCCTGTCAAAAACACTGCAAAACATTCAGAGGCTTATTAAAGATTTCTGAACAAGCTCTACACTCCATCTTTGAGCCATCAGTAATGATTATGATAGTTGTGTCGAAGTCTTTGTCATGACGATGATGATGTCCTTTACAAATGGAAACATAACCTTAAAATCTTTACTGATGCAATGCTATAAAGAAAAAAACAGTACAAGATGTCGAAGGAAAATGTTACACTGATCCATGAAGGTCGGTTAAGACCACACCGGTGGCTTTGTTTTTAATGTCAATAAAAGTTTTAGTGCTGTCAAGTGACAATTCGATATTCAAAAAAGAGGCTGGGTGCGACCCACACTGATAACTTCCCATTTGTGGTCTTGAAAACTTTATATTTAGTTTTTTTCAAATAACCAAATTTTCAGCGAAACAAACTTTAGCCGTAAAATTCAAACAAACATTATTTTAAGATTGAAAAGCATTTTAATTATTTAAAGAGATTTGAAATTGAGATTGTTGATGTATAAGTTGTTTCAAAATGTATTATATTATAGAAATTACTTTATTATTTCGGTTCCAAACATTTTAATTGAAAAAAATTTAAAAACGAAATATTCAAATATAAAAGATACGGTTTGGCTATTGATGGAAGGGTACTTACAAAATATATCCGCTCTAAAACTAGACATATATCAAATATATCAATGAAGAAAGAAAGTAATTTCTGTTTAAGTGGAGTGATTGAGGTCACTTGAGCTTTTAATTGAATTTATATCAAATATAAACCATTTGTTAGAAATTGTATTATGTATAAAATTAAATAATGGCAAAGTCAATATCATTGCTCGTCCTCAAGATATTCTAGTCGAAAAACAAATATTACCACTTTTTAGTAGATTTTTTTTATATTTTTGCTAAAACTGTCAATTCGATACTTGTCAAAATTTAACCATATGTTAATAATTGTATTATGTCGATACCTTCCCGTAATGTAGTAAGCGACACTTTTTTCGAAAATGACTTTTTGATATGGAAATATACTATATGTTAAGGGCCACGTGTACAAATAAAAAAATTTATCAACTGCCATGTTTTCTCATTAAAATATTGTTGCCCCCTGAAATTTGTATTATCCGCCAAAAAAATTATGCTGAGTGACATTTAATAAAGATCTCATTGTCGTGAGCAACAAAAAATTTTGTTAGATGTCACTTAGTTTAACCAAAATTGTCTCTTAGCACACTATGATTCAACTAGAATTTTCTTCGTTTTTTTTCGTTTTCTGAACAATTTTAGAAATGTCGCTTAGTATACATTCTTATACGGGAAGGTATCGATGTATAACACAACATACTTTAGAAGGCACTATCGGTGTTCATTCCCAAGAAATTCGACTTGAAATACAATTTTAACTAGTTTTCACTAGAATTTTTAATAATTTTTTTATTTAAAAAAATTATTAATTCAATATTTGTCAACATTTTACCAATTGTACAAAATTGTACTATGTATAAAATAAACTAAATTAGAAGTCAATATCACTACTAGTTCTCGAGAAATTTGAGTCGAAAAACAATTTTTACCAATTTTCAATAGAATTTTATATAGTTTTTTATTTTTTGTAAAAAAAACTATAAACTGATTTTTTTTTGAAATTTTCACCAGTTGCCAAACACATTATTTTTCGTAAAATAAAATTATTTTGGGTTTCAAATTGTTTTCCGTTCTTAGAATATCTGGGTTATGAAATTTTTTTTTCAGGTTTTTTTTGTTTAAAAAAATAACGGTATGTTCATTTTTTTTTTCAAATTCATACCAAATCTGTATGACCTTTTAATGAGTACATTAAATTTCATTTGAAATCAATAGCATTATTTTTTCGTGAGATATTTGAAACTAACCGAAATTTTTACTTTTTGTTAAAACCGTTATAGTGAAAAAACTACTCACTGAATTTTAACAAACGCCCTTTCAGCCTTTTTCGAAGTTATTATCTATCAAACAAAATTTATTTGAAGTCAATATCTTTACTCGTTCTTGAGATATCGACGACGAAAAATGGTACTAGAACGTACGGACGTACGAACGTGCGAACGTACGAACGTACGAACGTACGAACGTACGAACGTACGAACGTCCGTACACACACACACACAGACATCTCTCTAAAAATGATTGAAATAGCCTCTAGGGACCTTGAAACGTCGAGAAATGTCAAAAATTCCAATTTGACAAATCGGACCGATTACAATAACTCCTTATGGGAAGTTAAAAATTGTTCAAAAATCTCGCTCAGACACTAGGGACGCAATCTTTCATAAGTTCGTCCAGTATTTCGCAGTAGCCTACCATGGCGGTTTTTAGTATTTAGAAGGAAGCTAACAAGATAAGTATTGTGAGGGCAAGACAACGTATATGAAGTAATAAAAAAAAAACAAGTCTTCGGCAGAATTTTACCATGGACATCTATAACTTTGAGGTAGCTTAGGCTAAATAAACTTAGACAACCATACCAGCGCAGAGATCAACGAAAAATAATTCTTTCCAATCACTGCTTCTTTGAACTAAAAAGACATGCAAATGATTAGTAAGGACACTAATTACCATGGTCCCGATACTTGCTGCGGTGTTAATTGAGAGAAAAGACGGAAAGTGGAGAAAAGGAAAGAGGATACATACAACAATCTACTGAACAGTGACACCAACCTAGCCAAACAAATTAAAAGCTAACGTTTGATGTCATTTCCCGGGTAGAAAATTATCTAGGAAACACTATCGAATAGCGTGGCCCTAGATAGATTGGCCATTATATAGTAAATCCTATGCTGGGCCTAGACAGATGCAAGCCTGGCGGATCTTGACTAATTTATGCTTATCCTGGATTTATATTGAACCTGGCTAGAACTGCCTATTTATTGGCTTTTCCAGGAGTATCTTAGACTGGGCCTAGATATTTTTAAATTGATTTAGCCTAGATATGAAACTTTTTCTTGGCGATATCTTGGCTGTAGATAGTATCGCCTCTTTATTGGCATTGTAACAAATAAACTACAAGGGACCTGGATAATTTTTACTTGGTGTAGCCTGGATAAGGAATTGTATCTGGGCGTTATATTGGCCTTAGCTAGTGTCGCCTCTTTATAGGCGTTCTCAGATTTTACTTATACTGGGAGTAGATAGTTTTTACTTGATGTATCCTAGATGTGCCTATACATATTCTCCTTCTAAAAACATAACTTTTTTGTTTTGGTCCTAAATCGGTATTTTTCAGATTCTTTAATGCGTATTTAAGTCTTTTAAACAGTATAATTAAAAGAGAGTTATTTGAGTAGCACTTTGAGACACGATATTTTATATATCACAGTGGCGCAATAGGTAGCGCACAAGCACGGCAAGCGAGAAGAGGACTCGGGTTCGAATCTCAGTGGAGGGTAAATTAAAAAAAAAAAATTCTTTCATTCCAGCAAAAAATCACTTAAAGAGTCGAATATAGGGAGACAAAGAAAAAATGAAAATAATCAGCAATAATAAAAAATAAAAAAAATTTTTTTTATTGTTTCTAATAATTTTTTAAGAATTGCCGTAGCTCTTGTGCTACTTGTGAAGACCCATCTAGGGCCCATATAGGAACATCTAGCAAGGCCCATTATATACAGAGCATTAACAAATTAGCGAGGGACAAGCTAGATACTGCTCGGTAGGGCCATGATTGAAACTAAGAAAAACTAGCTGGGGCCTTGGCATTATCGAGTCGAAAATTCTACCCGGGTTAGCGCAATGGATACCAACCAATCATAATTTAATAAATCTAAATAATTATCTACACAATTTTTGTACAAGACATTTTAAATGAGGAGTTTTTATTCGAGTTAATAAAGCCACAAAAATATAAACTTCGAACTTATAAACTCCAAGTCCGATTGTAATGTTTTTTGGAAAAATGTTTGGTATAATATTTAATTTGCAACACTTCAACATTATTTTATTATTATATTATATTATTTTTTAAATAATTTTATTGTCGATTGGCAGTTCCAAATATATAAACACTGTTAAAAATTAAGGTGGCAATCATGAAAAGAACTAAAGCACATCTGTGTGAACATTAAAACGCTGCGTGTACAGCGTTACCACTTCCGGAAAAAAAGTCGAAGTAGATTTGGAGAAAAAAGTGAAGTAAATTGAGAAAAATCGAAGTAGATTTTAAAATGACTCTATACTTGGTTTTTAACTCAAGATTTTTATCAATTGATATTACAACACGAAAAAGTAGAGATTCCGTCTGTCTGCAGGTGTGTACCTCAACCTGCAGCTTAAATGAGAAATTGAAATGTTTTTTTTTCTTGCTCGTTTCCTGCCATTATGAAATAACATATTTATTTCGAAGACGGCTCTAATGTTTTTTACAAAAAAAAATGATGTTCAGGTGCAGTCCACATTTTTGTAAAAAAACGGTACCTGTCATAGATCCTTCTTTTGATTTTCTACTTTCTCATTTCTGAGTCTACCGATTTCGATCAAAATTTTCATATATGAGCTTCTGTTATTTTGAAATAATATTGTATACAAAACATTTTTATCCTTAAATATATGTATATTATTAAATATTTAAAATTGTCAGTACATTTCTTTTAATTTTAAAGAAATTTGTATAGCTATAAAGAATTTACAATGAACTTTTTTATAATACAAATTCTATATACTACTGAGATAAATCAGCCAAGTAGAAGACTTAGCACTATTAATGGACTTGTTGAATTATTGATTCAAATTAGCTTTTTTGGCCTTTAGTCCACAAAAATTGGCGTTTCGTCCCGGCGGTCTCACATGGACTCGTCAGTTGACGAAACGCCAATTTTTGTGGACTAAAGGCCAAAAAAGCTAATTTTTATGAAGAATTTATTTATTAACAAAACACACGCAAGCGAAATTTTCATAAAATTCGTGTTTCTATGCTTTTAAAATTACTCATTTATTCATTTCATTGTGTTGACATACATTTTTTTTTGTAATTCTCTTGCTACATACTACATATTAGAGTGAAATAGAGAAAAAGAAGTAGAATTGGGCTTTTTCTTGTAAAATTGAAGTAGATTGAAACAGAGATTTTTAAAACGAAGTAGATTTCAGTATTTTGCTGATGGTGCGAAGTAGGAAGTAGATTTTAAAATATTTTGAAAAAAAGAAGCAGATCTACTTCAATTGAAGTAAAGTGGTACTACTGTGCGTGTATCCGTCGAGGAAAAGCTTTCCGCATTTTATATAAAAGGCAATATTTTCATTCTCGTTTGGTGCTTTGCATTGCAAGTGACGGCCGGGTTCGTCCACTGTCCTATATATGTAGGTATCACACAAGAAGACTGAGTATATTTGTGGCATAATTTACTCAAATTTGAGTGCTCCTGGTCCTGACGACGATCGGGTTTTTCATAGTCTCCTGAGCTTAAAACATTTGAGAGTGCTACCTTTGTTTTGAAATACACTTTGAGTTGATAACTTGTTGAAGACTACACTCTAGTTCAATATATTAAATAGGGGAAAGTTACTAACAGTGATATACTTTTTTTTCAAACGACTATATCGAAAAAAGTATTTGAAGCAATTACATGATTTAAATTGCGTTAGGTAGGTTTATTATTTTCGCAGTTTATTGCATACTCAAAATCAAATTTACCTTAACCGATAAAATAATTTAAATCAAAATGTCCCAGTACCTCTTTTGTCTCACTGTTTGTACCTATGCTCCAACAGTAAGACAGTCCTCCTCCGTCAGTGAGACACCTCCAACAAATATTTAATTAAAAAAAAGTTTTGTTTAATAAACATTTATATTTTATTATTCAAAAAAGTCTTATGAATAAAACTAACGAAAAAAAAATAAATAGCGCAAATAAAAGTTAACAAAAATGTCTTCAGTGACAAAAAAGGATATAACAAAAAAAAAAAACGAATTCATTATTCATGAAAAAAAAAATTAGCGCACTTCAATTTGGTCAAATGTGATTTCCGAAATGAGCCATGTCTTAATAAAAAGGGATAAAACATTTTTTGTAACTAATTATTCAAAGCAAACATAAAAATCAACAGTGAGACACTGTCTCACTCTTGCCAACGGGATTTTGTCTCACTGATGGTAAATCGCAAAAAATATGTAAACAAAATTAGAACAAAAAAACTATGCATCGAAATGCCTCAAAGTCAAGTTAATTGTTTTTTGCATAATCTAATCTACATTATATAAAACATTGATGAAAAACTCACCTGTATAAAAAGTTATTACTTTTTTACTAGTAGATACCCTTAAAATTTTCTTTCGCCTTTTTTTCACCACTGCACTACCATGGGCGAATACTCTCCATCGAAACGAAATGCAAACTGAATTGATCGGTCGAATATTTGTTGAATGACCTATGATAACAAGCGCGACTTGTTCGTAATAACTCTTTTCTTAACTGAACAAAAGTGGTGTTTTCTTTCGGTGGATATTCAATGTTTATCTAAGATCATTTGTCTTATTGCCTGTTCAAAGCATGCGGTATAGTCTTCGGACAGCACATAACGTGGCAGAGAAGAAAACAAAGCGGCGACCGTTAATATTTTTTTTTTTGTTTACAAAATAAAACCATGGCTACAATAGTATACGTAATTTTCTTATGAAAATCATTAGAACCACTTTCGTATGGAGGATACCGTTAGACTTGGAGCTTAAGAAAAATTCAACTTCTCCTCTAGAGAATCACCGAAATCATTTAAGTACCAAGTTTTAAAAAAAAAAGCTTCAGTGGCCTAGACTGTTTAAAAACCTAATGATTTTGGGTAATAACCAGTACCTACCTTAATACAATACTTAGGCATTTTCTATTTTAACCAATTTAGATCCTGTCAATATGTAACCTTTAAGAGAGGGTTTTGTTAAGATTCCCAAGATCCTTTGAGGAATAGATATAACGTTCAGTGCCAATAGCCTTTTTGATTCGCCCTTAAATTTGTATTCGTCACCCTGCATAGCTGCATCTTAATTTAAATTTCATTAATATAAAATCAAAGTAAACATAAGTCTTTTAATAAAATTATCGCATTCACATCAGAATGTGTATATAAGTACCCAATTTACATGACGTGAGTGCCCTTAATTCAAGCAATGACCCAAAAAGTCCAATTCACTTCTGACCCGTATTCGAGTAGGAACATATATGCGAAGCTACCATTACCAGTAGATAAAATCTATAATATGCGAGTGAAAGAAGTGCTTATTCCATCTGCATTGCAAATCAAAAAGAAGCAAAATACTCACCTCTTGCAATGCAAACATGATGCAATTACATAGGCCTCCATGTAATTTATGACTTAATTTAAAATTCCACAGATATACATTAAATGGTTCCGCCTGCATCGTGGGCCTGCAGTCTGAAACCTGCAGCAAAACATGATACACCAAATACCGCGGGTCCTTCGCATTTCCATCACCGTCACCATTACTATACCCAGCATCACAGTCGCTGTCACGTTGTCTATTTCTACACCCCTCTGTCGGTCGATCGTGCAGCAAAAAAAAACAGACTCCAATAGATAGATATGCGACAGGAACAGCACAAAGCTCCAGCTCCAGTCCCGATTAATAATTTCATCCGTATGTGCGGTTTAATTCATCGTCGTGATGTCGTCTCGCTGCACTGCCACTACATCACTGGCCGCGCGCCACCCGTGTCGCACAGACACCGCCGACCGCCAAAGCTGCCCACCAACATTCTGTCCGACAAGTAACACGTTTTTAATTACTTCCTTTTTTTTGACGACTACTGGATGCGACGAGCGAGGACAAAGGAGAGAAGTGCCAGTGTGCCAGAGTCCTGCTTCTGCTTCTGCTCCTGATGCTTGTTGTATAGTGTTTGAAACCCGTGTCCATGCACGCGATTTTTTAAAAAGAACAGAATAACTCTGTCGTGGACAAATTAAAAATGTCTTTATTTTAATTTTTGTTTTAAAAATCTTTTTGTAAAATGGTTTCGCATTAATTATGTTGTTATTTGGCTTCAGCTATATTTGTATGAATGTTGTGTGTAGTTTTGTACGTGTGTAGCGGGGGTTTGCCCCAGCAGCAGCGTGTCCGTACATCAGCTTGTCATATCCTTTGAAGTCATACATTTGAATGGGGGAATTCAGAGAATTTAATTACAAGACTGACAACCCCATTATTCTGAGTTTGACATATTTTGTGTTATGCACATTGCCAGGCAAATAAAATCGCGAAGTAGGTCTATCTTTACGAGAACACTAAAAAAATTAAATTATTTTTGAATTTAATAACATGAAAAGGTACAACGCGATTAAGGATATGTATATTAACTTAATAAATTTTTTTTATTTTTCATTCAACTTGTGTTTACGTAACTATACTGTAAGGTTTGATTGACTATTATTTAAAATACTTTTTAATACTTTAAAGTACTTTGGAATTTAAGATACATTTTATAAATATAAAACATGGATTTAATGAGATAATAATGTTCAAATGCATAAAATTGCCGTCTGGTTTCCGGAAAAGTATGAATTTATGCAAATAAACCTCAAAAAATCGTTTTATTATTAAATAAATTTTTTATATAAGAAATTTCTCTAAAATTTTTCAAGAAAAAAATGTGGGATGCGAATTTTAAGTATTTAATAATATTGGTTTCAGGAAATAATTTAAAAAAATAATCGTTCATAGGTTTTGAAGATATTGATTTAAATTTTTTTTTTTTTTTTAAACCCAATACATATTTTTTCGAATATTTTTATATACAATATTATTTTAAACTTAGGGGGGACTCCTGCTAAAAATTTTGGGTTAAAATCCTTAGAGCTGTTTATGAGAAAGTCGAAAATCAAAAAAACGGGTCTATGGCAGGTACCCCTAATAACATTTTTCCCCAAAATTTTTTTTGACCAAAATGTAGTCCATGTCCATAATATCACACTTAATTTTGTTTATCAAAATCGTTAGAGCCGTTTTCGAGATAAATATGATTTCGCATTACGGGTGTATGGGGGGGTACCCTTAGTTTTGGAGCTAAAAAAATTTTTCCTCTAGGGAATCACCGAAGACCCTAAACTACCGAATTTGAAGAAAATACCTCCGGTAGTTTAGGCTGTAGTTCGAGGTACAGACATACAGACATACAGACATACAGACATACAGACATACAGACATACAGACAGACGGAATTGTCGGACCCACTTTTTTCGTCTTCGCTATCATCGTAATGTCAACTTTGATCAAAATCTCGAGTTCGATTTTTTTTTCCAAATGCAGAACTTGCCCTATAGTACCTATATCGCAAGTAAAAAGGGAAATCCTCTTTCTGGGCCTTTTGAAGTTACATTAAAATTTAATTTCAGTCAGGGTTCAACTATGCTTAACCATATCAAGAAGACGAAATAAAACAAAATGCACGACTGGTTCGCACGAACTTGCTCCTATGTACAGACTAGCAATTTTAAAAACGAATGTTATTAGAGAAATTCTTTTAGTATAGTAAGAGATAAAAACAGATAGTCCAGTCATTTTAGGTTTTATCTGCGGAAAAATTCCTAGTGAGCTGAATTTTTGTATACACCTTTACTACGGCATTGTAATGAAGATGTGAAAAATCGACATTGATATCGTGCCGGCTAAAAAAGTTATAGGGGTCAAAAGCTCACAAAAATCAGTTTTTCGTAAATATCTCGCGATCTATTGCTCAGAGGTCAATAAAGGTCATTATAAAAATTGTTTGTCGTGAAATTGTCTACAAAAAATGTTTCTTGCATTTTTCTGTAAAATGAACCGTTTTCGGAGTAGAGCGCTGAGAAAGCGAATATATTATGACTATGCACTCGTTTCCTCACCACCTTCGAGGTAGAATGCAGGGCGCGTTTTTTTTACATGGTTTCCCCGTAGGCATATTCCATGATATGTAATCAGAGGTTTTTTTTTTATTTACGAGTGAATAATTTTTTATTTGAATACAGAAAAATACAGAAAAGTTAACTTAAGTATATAATTTTTTTTATCATTCATTGTCGATATCTTCAGTTTCTGTGTCATTAACAATTGCATACCGCAATCTCCGATATTAAAAATAGTCTTCAGCTGTGAGTGGTTAACTCCCTAATTCTATTCAGCATTTACACCAGCGATCTAATAGGTAGTCTAACTCGGGCAATTGTGTACGACGTTGACCTAATAGTGTACAGAACAGCTCCCAAAGTCGAGGTCATCAGAATTCTTTTGCACTGTGACTTCAACAAGATTCAGTGATATTGCGATGATATGGAAGTCAGTTTCAGAAATCTGAAACTATTCTGCTTAGGACTCGATTCATCAGTGTGCCACTTGATGATATTTGTTTCGAGGATCTCAAGATAACTCCCATTGCCGCACTTCTGATGGCCTCGTGTAGAGGGGATAGATAGAGGAGAACCTCTATAGCTGCGGTAGGGCAGGTTCTCATTGCTCCTGTAATACAGATACACGCGAGCCCTTAGACTTTTTCTAGAGCTTTCCTTATTCTTGATAATTCGGTTCTCTTGTGCCATACAACCGCCCCATATGTAATGATTGGTCTTACCATCATAGTGTATATCCAGCTAAGGATGTTCGGTTTGTATCTGCATGACTTGTCTGCAAGTCTCTTGCAAATCATTAGGGCTTTTGTGGCTTTCAAGACTATAGCTTTTAAGTGTTTGTTCAAAAAGAGTCTACTATCTGGTAGAATCCCTAGATATTTTACCCCTCTCTGCGTTTCAATCACTTCACCAGCTAGATGGATAGGTTTCATATGTGGCAGAAGTTATTCCTTGTTAATGGTATGATTGTCGTCTTGGAGGGGTTTATTGATAATCCTACAGATAGACACCATTTCCGTGTTGTTAGCCCTCTTTGGATTACCTAGAGCTATGATAGCAACATCATCAGCAAATCCAATGGAGAATATACCTTGGGAGGTAAGATTTTCTAACAATTCATTCACTACAAGACTCTTCAACAAGGTTGATAATACACCACCCTGAGGACAGCCTCTTGTTGTGATTACTTTTTTTTACATTTTGTCCTTTTTGTGACAGTATTTTAGTGCCTAACATTTCCATCTAGTTATGGTGATGGGTACGCATTTCCTAACAAAAGTTGTGCCTACAGCCTCGTGGGATGTGTTGTCGAAGGCTCCCTCTATGTCTAAGAACGCATCTAATATTCTATTTTTTTTCTATATTTTGGGAATAAATATTAGCTTTACTGTTCTCCATATACTTGGTATATACCCAAACGCAATGCTACTATGAAGAATATTAGTGAAGAATATTGTTAATGACACAGAAACTGAAGATATCGACAATGAATGATAAAAAAAATTATATACTTAAGTTAACTTTTCTGTATTTTTCTGTATTCAAATAAAAAATTATTCACTCGTAAATAAAAAAAAATCTCTGATTACATATCATGGAATATGCCTACGGGGAAACCATGTAAAAAAAACGCGCCCTGCATTCTACCTCGAAGGTGGTGAGGAAACGAGTGCATAGTCATAATATATTCGCTTTCTCAGCGCTCTACTCCGAAAACGGTTCATTTTACAGAAAAATGCAAGAAACATTTTTTGTAGACAATTTCACGACAAACAATTTTTATAATGACCTTTATTGACCTCTGAGCAATAGATCGCGAGATATTTACGAAAAACTGATTTTTGTGAGCTTTTGACCCCTATAACTTTTTTAGCCGGCACGATATCAATGTCGATTTTTCACATCTTCATTACAATGCCGTAATAAAGGTGTATACAAAAATTCAGCTCACTAGGAATTTTTCCGCAGATTGGGGTTTAAAATGCCTAAAATGACTGGACTAAGAATGATATGCAAAAACATGACTTTATGCAAGAACAAAACAATAAGTCTTTGTAGTGGATTCTTAAAAAAATAAAATTTTATATAAAAAATTTTTTATAATATTTTTAGTAAAAAAATTTAAACTTTAAGTTTTTGAGACATCGAATTTCTAAAAAAAATGTTTTTTTTTTTGTAATTCAAAAAATATTTTTTTAAGGTTTTGAGATGCAATGTTTTTTTGAGGTTTTTAGAAGCATTTCTATAAAAAAATTCAAATAATTCAAAATTTGAAAAAATACTTCTATGGTAGGTACAGTCGGTAATATCGCATAATTTCAATTTTTTGTACTAAACTATAGATCATAGAAAATAATCGAAAGAAAAAAAAAATACCAAAATTCTTGGAGCTATTTAATACAATACAATTTTTGAAAACCATTTTTTAACATTTGTATGGGGGGTATCGTTATTTTAAGGTAAAATAATTTTGTTTTTTTTTTCGACATCTTGTAGATTATATTGAAAAACTTTTATTTATGAAGTTTGAAAAAAATCGAGCATGGGGTTTCCAAATTATTGAGATTTTGAAAAAAAAAAAATTAATCCACATCCACTACATTACCATAAAGAATAAGGCGTACAAGCAATTTGAAATTTAACACAGTTTAGAATTTGCTACCCAATGTTCTGCAAAGTACCATAAAAGATTGCAAGCAATCAAGCCACGCCCTGATGCTTTCAAAAATATCAATAAGACCATTAAAAAACAGCTACAATTACCGAAACCATCATCAGCAACCACAATAAGGTGGAAGCGTTCGCCAACTACTCCGAAGGAAACTTCACACCGAACCTATCTACTAACCCAACGTTCTTACCGGAAGTTGAGGCAATAGTTCAAAAAACCCTGAAGCCAAACCCGGATAAAATCAATCCAGCAAATGATCACACAGATAGTCCACATTATTTATGCAATCAGAGAAGGTTTCAGAAATCATCGACAATTCCAAGCCAAAAAAGTCAGCTCGACCCAATGGTGTATCCTACTATATCCTAAAAAGGCTGCCACATGAAGTAATGATTTTTCTCACAATCATTTAAAGCAACTGCATCAACAACTGTTTCTTAGTCTAGAAGCCTGATGAAACAGCGAAGATTGTGCAAATTTCGAAGAAGGTGTTTTCAATCTAAAATTTCCAACTACAGGCCGATATCACTTCTCAACAACATCAGCAAATTACTAGAAGAAGTAATCCACCGAAGATTGAAGAAATTCTGCAGTTGAAATTCCATCATCCCTGAAATGCAATTCTGCCTACGAAAAATAAACACTCAACCTTGCATCCGCTGCTAAAATTCCATCACGACATCCCCACTACCTTCAACAGTCATCATGTGAGCGTCAGATGATTTTTCGGATGTCGGGATGGCATTCGACTGCCTGTGAATAGAAGGACTAATCCTCAACCTTCATTAATAAAAATTCTCTGTTCTTTCCTATCGTTCAGGAAATTTTTCATCCAACCAGATAACTGCAAGGCAGATACGAAGACGTCATCTAATTGGCAACCCACTTCAACAAGTTGCAGGTTTCACCTGCACTCAAAAAATGTTCTGTAAAAGCCAGTTGGGCCTTCAGCCATTTGCACCCATAGCCAACCAACAAAGACACTAATGTGCAAGCAGCTCCTGCGACCAGTAATCACCTATTCCTTCCCAGTATGGTTTTCAATCTGGAAGACAGCTATGAAGGAACTTCAATTATTCGAAAGGGAGCTACTGAGGATAGCATTCGACCGGCAACCACAGAAACAGAGCAGGAACGAGCATCTCTTCAGAGAAGCGAATTTAACCCCATTGGACATCCTAGTGGACAAGGAGGAAGCAGATCATTCTACGCAGACATAAGACCAGGCTACCATCGCGATTAAACGCCATTCCTACCTACAACCTCAAGAAATATTGATCATTATATCATCCCAGACATGCAATTTGGCTTTCACTTAACACTGACTCCGTTGCTTGAATTCCAATATGACGTTTATATGACACTCTATCATGTCACCGTTCGTTGAGTGCGTTCTAGATGTCGAGAAATCATTTGACAGTGTATGGATTATTTAGAATACCTAATTTGCTAATATCTTATTTTCTTTTTTTACTTTCTGAACATATTTTTTCTAACTGGATAACTGTTATTCTTCAAGCATTATCCATAAAACTTGGAATCACCAAATGTTCAAATCGGGGACCTTTCCTCCATAGTCTGATGACATCTGATCTGATCTGTGCAGAATAGATTTATGCAGACGATTCTCTAAACTGCGCCTCATTGATTGAGCCAATCATGGCATCCCTAAATGAAGAAACCCACATTACGAATCAGAACTTATGTGTTTTAGGAGACTGCAACCAATGCCATCCGTTGTCGTTCTGAAGCAACCTGTTGAAATCCTTAAGCTTCCACACGGATCGACCAAAGCCGCCATATATAACCTCAAGTCCCTTAGAGTCAATTTCAACGAGTTGTTTAAATTCAACCAACACTCAGGTTCGGTGCGTAAGAAGCCCAACTTTGCAACCCTTATACTTAAAAAAAGAACCTGATTAAGTCAACCGCAACGAACACATCAGGTATAGTTTTCTTGTTTGGTACACCATCTCAAAGACAGCTTTGCGGAAGCTCTAACTTTTTGAAAGGAAAGTTCTGAGGATTTGCACCGGCCTTATCTTCGATCAACAACGTGTAATCACCACAATAAGAGAATATAAGAAATAGCCAAGATCAAGCCACTGGACAAGTTTCTTGTGAACCTGGCCCAAATCACCCCAAAAATCCTAAAAAAATCAAAAAAAAAAGAAGTTAAATAAGGAACAATTGAAATTTTATGAACTCATTTTTATTGCTGACTCCTGCGTTTTTGTCAACACATCAGTTCAAGCACCTCAAAAAATCTAGAAAACAGTACAGTTCAAAGATGACATTTTGGCAGCGGTCACGTAGACAAAACCCTGAGCTCATTAAGCCTGAAAAAGTAAGCAAGTTCTCCAGAAATGATATCAATTAAAATTCAGCTGTTCCGAAAAACCACTCGCTCAAAGAATGTCCCGATGAAAATAACAACCGGAATTTTTTTTAAAAAAGCCAAACTAGTGGCTGCTAGTTTAATAAACGGAATGCAGGTTCTTCAATACAAATAAATTGCGACGACTGCGACAAATTCTACATAGGACAGAAAGATTCTCCGAACACAAACCAAAACAAAACACAAAATCCACAACTTAATACAGTAGAACCACAATTATACAAACTTTGACAAGAACTTAAACCCAATGCACTTCTGCAAGAAAGGAACAAAGCTCGATGCATTGGAAAAGTATGAAATTTCAAAGCGTGCAAAACAGAACAAGACAAGATAATGAACGATAATAAGCTGATAATAAAAGCAAACACATTATTTGACACTGCAATTAATTATAATGCAAAAAAAGGACAAATATAACGACAACAAAACTTAATGACAACGCAGCAAGCAACACAACAAGACGCTTAACTAATAAACTTGTAAAAAGCCCGATGATGGAGTGAAACTTCCGAAACGCGTCGCTTCTCTATATTTATTTAATAAATGTTGTAAAATTTAAAAATAAAATATTTTAAAATTGTTTTAAAAATATCAAAATGTTTTTCTTTTACTAAAATTCATATAAAAGTGTTTAGACCGAGAGCCCACAGCAATTTTTGGGTGTGATTGATAATAAAAAATAATTAGCATAATTAGATAGGCCCTTAGTAGTTATTTACAAATGTGAACGTCTTGCATACTCTAGTGGGCGCAATAGTGCATTATAGTGTATCAAGTATGCAGTTCTTTCCTAAGACTAAAAAATTGGGATTCAAAATTTGGCATAACTTCAAAATGAAGAGCTAAGTGCCCTAAATGCAAATATCGAGGTCCAAGACGTTTTGAAGGTGGCCTTCTTAGTGCAAGAAGTAGCCTATTCTCATCGCGTCTGGCAGGCAGAAGGCTGTCTGTAAAACTTCTTGGACCTCGATATTTTCAATCAGGGGGCTTAGCTCTACATTTTGGCAAAGTTGTTATCACAAATGTTTGGACTTGGAAAGAACTGCATACTTGATGCACTATTATGCACTATTGCGCCCACTAGAGTATGCAAGACTTTCACATTTGTAAATAACTACTAAGGGCCTATCTAATTATGCTAATTACTTTTTGTTATCAATCACACCCAAAAATTGCTGTGGGCTCTTAGTCTAGTTAACTTACATATACAGGGTGATTTGCATAAGGTGTGACAGAAAGCTAGGGCGTGTAGGTTGGACTTAGACAAGAAAAAAATCGTATTGGAGGGGGGGGTCTATTTCCCCCCGTTTAGGCGGGAGGGGCAATTTAAGAAAAAAATCACTTAAAACAGAAAAAAAAATTATTAAAAAATAACGGTGATACCTACAGAGTAATGCTATAGCATTTTGAAAATCCAGAAATACATTCTTTAATTTTGTTTTTAAATAAAGTTGTTCGAGTGAATAGTTTTTGAAAAATTAATTTTCAAAATCAAAATTTTGAAAAAAAAAATGAAAAAATTTTTTTTAAACAGTATTATTTTTGTATTCAATATTCAATGCTCTTATTAATTTTGATCAAACACAAAAAACCGGATGTCAAAATGTTTTGTAGTTTTTGCGAAAATCAAAAATAACAAAAACTACTTTTGTTCTAAGAAAAGCCTTTTATTTTAGTTTTTATATATGTACGTCTTTGGATTCTTAGGTAAATTTACGATTGAAAGGATTAACTTTCTTTTTACTATTTTTTTAATTATCGTCTTATAAGCATACAATAAAGTGACAAAGTACTGGATTAACACATTTTTCATTGAGAACACCTGCGTGAGAGCATTGGATTAATATTAACCTGCGAATGTTTTTTAAATAATTTTTTGTAATAAGCTTTAGTTAAAAAATAGTTAAAAATTTAAATAAACAGTAATTATGTATTTTATCTAAATATGCATGTATTTCTTATTTTAATTGATTTCAAGATTCAGGAACATTCTTGTTCTTATTTCGCAATTGCACTTTTCTGTCACTAGTTAGGGCGTGTAACGTTGCATTATTTAAACAACATTCGCAGGTCCATATTAATCCAATGCTCTCACGCAAGTGTTCTCAATGAAAAAATGTGTGAAATATGGTTAATCCAGTACTTTGTCACATTATTGTATGTTTATAAGACGATAATTAAAAAAATAGTAAAAAGAAAGTTAATCCTTTCAATCGTAAATTCACCTAAGAATCCAAAGACGTATAATAACTAAAATAAAAGGCTTTTCTTAGAACAAAAGTAGTTTTTGTTATTTTTGATTTTCGCAAAAACTACAAAACATTTTGACATCCGGTTTTTTGTGTTTGATCAAAAATTAATAAGAGCATTGAATATTGAATACAAAAATAATTTTTTAAAAATTGTTTAAAAAAATTTTTTTCATTTTTTTTTTTCAAAATTTTGATTTTGAAAATTAATTTTTCAAAAACTATTCACTCGAACAACTTTATTTAAAAACAAAATTAAAGAATGTATTTCTGGATTTTCAAAGTGCTATAGCATTACTCTGTAGGTATCACCGTTATTTTTTAATAATTGTTTTTCTGTTTTAAGTGATTTTTTTCTTAAATTGCCCCTCCCGCCTAAACGGGGGGAAATAGACCCCCCCTCCAATACGATTTTTTTCTTGTCTAAGTACACGCCCTAGCTTTTTGTCACACCTTATGCAAAGCACCCTCTATAGTCACCGTCCCCGAATAAAAGGGAAAAAAAAGAAGTTTTCAAGCAGCCTTTTAGCAGCAGCTACATGGACATCGTTTAGATCAATATTTATAGGGAGGAAGACAGCAAACTTTCAATTAGTTAAGAACCAGTTTTAACCTCCGTTATTTACGAGATAATCTTAGCTTTAAATAAAATGCACAACTGGATCGCACGAACTTGGTCTTATGTAATTTAAAATACATTTTAAATATAAAACATGGATCTAATGAGATTAAAATATTCAAATGCATGGAATCGCCTGATTTCCGGAAAAGTAAGAATTTACGCAAATAAAGTTTAAAAATCGTTTTATTAAAGTAATTTTTTATATAACAGATTTCTTTAAAATTTTTCTAGAACAAAATTTGGGATGCCAATTTTAAGTGCTTAGTAATATAGATTTTAGGAAATAATTTAAAAAAATAATCGTTCACACGTTTTCAAGATATTGAATTTTCAAAAAAAAAAATTGTATTATTTTTTAAAAATTCAAAAAACTATTTTTTCGAAAAAAAAAATTAGATTATATTTTTCCAAATGCAAAGGAGCTTCTGTATAAAAATTTTGGTAAAAATCGTTAGAGCCGTAAATGAGAAATTCGAAAAAAAAACGTTCTATGACAGGTACCGGTTATATCATTTCTCCCCCGAAATTTTTTTTTTATCAAAAAGTAGTTCGTGTTCATCTTATTACACCTAATTTTTACTTGCGACTTATAGGTACTATAAGGAAAGTTATGCATTCGTAAAAAAATCGAACTCGCAATTCTGTATGTCTGTTTGTTTGACATATCATTTTTAATTTTTTCCCCCCACACGTTTTTTCCTTTTTTTTTAAGACCAAAAATAACGGTACCTGCCATACGAATTTTTTTTCGAAATTTTATAAATATTTTTTTTCTCAAAAACTGTTCGACAGATTTAAAAAATAAAAACACAACAAAATTTCGTTTAGTTAAAGCTAGGTAATTGTTAAAAAAAAATTTCCGAAAAATGGTTATTGGGGGTACCCCCCACGGAACCTTTTTTTTTTGTTTTGATTTTCTCAAAAACTGTACAACCGATTTTGATCATTCTTTTTTTTTTTGCTAAGGATCCCCAAAAATTTGAATAGAATTGCGTATTCGAATTTTCAAACAAATTGTTTTTGGATTTTTAAAAAAAAATTCAAATTTTTTTTTTTTAAACTCAATATTTCGAAAACCCCACGCTAGTTTTTTTTTTAAACTTGATAAATAAAAGTTTCTCAATATAATCTACAAGATTTGAGAAAAAAAAAATATTTTACCTAAAAATAAAGGTACCGACCATACAAATGTTAAAAAAATTTAAAAAATGGTTTTCAAAACTCGTATTTTTCTCGAAAACGGCGCCTAGAATTTAGATAACATTTTTTTTCTTTCAATTAATTATTATGATCTTTATTTTAATAAAAAAAATTGAAATTAAGATATTACAGCTTGTACCTACCATAGAATTTTTTTTTCGAATTTTGAATTTTTCATTGTTGACATAACGGATCTTAATGAAATGTTTTATAGAAAAACTTCTTAAAAGTCTAAAAAACATTGCATTTCAAAACTTTAAAATAAATATTTTTTGAATTTTTGAAAAAAATCATTTTTTTTTGTTTGAAAATTCGATATCTCAGAAACGGCTCAATATTTTTTTGTGTAAATTTAATTTTTATTCGAGAAATAATGAAAACCTTAAATTGGCGTACCAAAATTTTTTGTTAAAAATGTTTTAAAAATTTTGTATATAAAAGTGTAGCACTTCATATATTATTTAACTATTCTTTTATTTTATTCTTATACCTATTATTTTTGTAAAATTAAGGTGGCAAGAATAAAAATTAAAGCTTTTATATATTAAAAATTAAAAATAACAAAGAAACTCACTTCTAAGTAATAAAAAATAAAATAACAAAAGTTGACAATAGTGTAAACAAAAAAGTATAAAAGGAGAGTTTCAGTCGATTTATTTTCATTCTCGTCTGATATTTCACTTAGGACAGTCGGGTAATCCATTGTCCAGATAGAAAAATATCATACTTGAAGTTTGAGAATATTTCTTGTGTTGATGATTATTATTCAACGGACGGGTTTCCTCCTCCGCTATTAATAACATAAACCTTGATCTATAATACTTTTCTTAAATAATTTAGTGCTTTTGTTTTGCACATCGGTGTTAAGTTTAATTTGAGAGTTTTATTTAACGGACGGGTTCTCCTCCGTCTTTAAAACTCGCACATTAAATCGTGCCACCTTATTTAATTATTTAATTACTTAACTTTGAAATTTTAATTTTTTTTTAATATTAATTTTTTTCTTTACTTTTAAATAAAACTGTCAAAACTAATTTATATTAAAAAATACAAACGTAATTTTATTTGAAATTGACAATTACAAACTATCTAAAGTTTAAACTAAGGATCTTCAACCCACGAAACCTGTAGTTAAAAGAGGTTCACGCTACAAAAGCTTATTTTTTTAAGAAACCACTGCAACGAATTATAATTTTGTTCTTGCATAAACAAATTTTTGCTTAAAACACATGGCATCCTGTGCTTAGCTTCAACTGCTAAAGGAGTTGTTTTAGTCATTTAAGAAATGAGTTTTATCCTTATGAACAGTTTTCTCTAATACCATTCGTTTTTAAAATTCCTAATCTATTACATACGAGCAAGTTCGTGCGACCCAGTCGTGCATTTTAGTTTTATCAAAACCGTTAGAGCCGTTTTCGAGATAAATAAGATCCTATGTTCTGCAAGAACTATTCTAAACCTTATTGCATATAAGATCAAAACCAAGAGTCGGTGAACTTATGAAGTCGTTCTGCAATAGGTAGGTACTCAAGTTGACATATAGGTACTTGTGTGGCTTCTAGCTTTTTTGGTTGCTCCTCTGAGAAGATGAGTAACTGTCTTCTACCTGTAATGGCCCAAAATACATATTTTTTGGGACATATAGGTACTATAAGGCAATTTATGCATTCGTAAAAAATCGGACTCGTTGTTGACATTACGATGATAGCGAACACGAAAAAAGTGGGTCTCGCAATTTTGTCTGTCTGTTCGACTACAGCCTAAACGGCTCATAAGATTTTTTAAGCTTTGCAGATATCATTTTTAAAATTTCCCCCCACACGTTCTTTTTAAGACCAAAGGTAACGGTACCGTTTCTTTTTTTTTTGAAATTTTCTAAATATTAAATATTTTTTTTTTTTTCAAAAACTGTAAATATGTGGGACAGTTTTTGATAAAAAAAAATATTTATAAAATTCAAAAAATTTCCTTAAGTTAAATGTAGGTGATGGTTGAAAATTTTTTTTCGAGAAATGGTTATTAAGAGTACCCCAATTATACAATTATTTTTGTTTTTGATTTTCTCAAAAACGGTACAACTGATTTTGATATTTTTTTCTGGTGAGGCTCCCCAAAAATTTGAATATAGGTACTATTGGATTTTTAAGACAAATGAAATTTTTTTTTTTCAAAATTCAATATTTCGAACAGTTAAAAGTTATTTATTATATTATATGTGGGAAAAAAAAACTTTATTTTACCCAAAAATAACGTACCCACCGTACCATTATATGTACATATACATATGTATATATATTATAAACATACATATATACCCCGTTATGACGATAATGGTTCATAATTTTAATGAAATTTTTTATAGAAAAGCTTCTAAAAGGTTTAAAACACATTGGATCTCAAAACTTAAAAAAAATATTTCTTGAATTTTTGAAAAAAAAAACAAGATCTATTTTTTTTTTTGAAAATTTGATATCTCAAGAACGGGTCAATATGTTTCGTGGAAATTTAATTTTTTTGTTCGTACAATAATAAGAACTTAAAGTTGGCATACCATAGATTTTCCTCAAAAATGTTTTAAAAATTTTGTTTATAAAAGCTGTAAGATTTTTTTAAGAAACTGTCACATAGACTTAAATTTTTGTTCTTGCGTGAATTCATAATTCATATTTCCTTAAGAAATCACATGGCATTCTGTTTTTATCTTTTACTTCTAGGAGACTTTAAGAAAAAAATTTTATGCTTATGTACATTTTTTTCTAATAAAATAAATTTTTTAAATTCTTATTCTATTACATAACAGCAAGTTCATGCGACCCAGTTGTGAATTTTATTTTTTTGTTGCATTAGACCTTCACATCTGCCTTGCCTAGTATGTTGCTTGGCGGTTCCTCATAAGTATTGTAGAATCTGAAAATGGACCAATGCATATGGGACAATGGCCCATGAGGAGAACCATTACTTTTTTTGGGTTGTTCCTTCTAAAGATGATACGAACCATGAAACGATCTTGGTTATAGTAATCAAGTAATAGCTTAACCTGCCTAAGCTTTTGGAGTTCTTTCCAGTTTTTCGTTCTCTTAGCCTCCTCTTCTGTATAGATTTGATTTTTAATCATGTTTATCCTATTCCACAGTAGAGGACTGACCTGACCCCATTAACTGATTCGTTGTGACTATTTTGGCTGTAGAGTCTGGCTCCTCATTTCCCTGGACATCAATATATCCACGTACTCAATGAAATAAGGCATTATTGTTCGTTTAACTTTTCTATAGATTTCCACAACAACTATGAACTTGTCAGCTTAGTACTTTTAGTGCTACTTGCCTTTCTGACGTAATCGCAATGTTTTGGTCTTGAGATTTTGAACAGCTCCACTATGGCATTCATTTCCGCATTAAAAATGCTGGTGCATTCTCCCATCGGTATGGATAGATTGGTTCTAGGCCTAAAGAAGCCAGTTTCTTGAGTCGTTATCGAACCATCAGTGTACCACTCAATGACATTGACTTTGGGTATATATTTTTCGCCTTCCCACTCTCTCTTGCAACTTAACTCTTTTTTAAAATATCTTCAATATGTCTTAGTGGAGATCCGATGAACAATTGTTATAGAAAAGCACAAAACTCTTCATCCAAAAGAAGAAGTCTAGGATATACTAGACTCTTTGGCATCGAGAGTTGGATGATCAGGAAAAAAACAAAACTTATAATTGGCTCTTCTGAAAGAAAAATTTTCGATTTGTTTGAATGAATTTCGGGAAATGATTGGATTGGTCACGTGTCGTTCTATTAGGCTAGGCGCGCAAATTCAATTTTTAGTTGCACAACCGTTTGGTTGCTTATAGAAAAGAGATGAACTATTTAATTGAATGTCCGCGCAGGTGCATATAATTTTATGTTACACAAAATAGCGAACTCATTTTAGGCAATCGTTTAGTTTGTGTCAAAACACAAACGAACCAAGCAGTTGCGCAACTAAAAATTGAATGTGCGCGCCTAGCCTTAGGCAATAATGTCTTAACCAAGAAAATCTTCGAAGCCCTCGCCAGAAGTTGGAAGCGACAAGGAAGATAAGTTAAAGTTCGAAGATCATTTCATCGTGAATGTCAAATCACTTGGTCTAGTCTAGATGACTGGAATTACTCGTATCGTGCTCACAGGCGTGGTGTCACAAGGAACCATTCTAGGGCCACATTTACTCTCTTCTTAAGTATATCTATAAATAAAATATACTAAGTTTTTTACGTAACATTTAGCTTATTCTATATATTAAATATTATTGGCTGATGGTGTCCAGTAACTTGTTAATTATGCAACTGGTTTGATATAAAATTGTTTTTAAAACTTCCCAAACGATAAAAAAGCACGACTGGTATTGTTTTTACTGTCCTTCGGACTTAGTGACATTTCGTCCTAAAAACTGCACTCATATTAATGGAGTTTTAGATAAACAATAATATTTCTGTTCTTTTAAAATTATTCCATTTCTTATTCAGTCTTTGTTACTGAAGTCCTTTTTTATCCATAAATTACAAAATTTTACTTTTACGTTAAACCACTTGGCCTGATTCCAAAATGTTAGATTTCTTAATAATAAAATAACCACAATGAGGTGTTTCTATTTTCCAGTTAGTGTCATCAAGAAGCAAAAACTACCTCAACTGAAGACAAAAATTACTCAGATAAGTGAAAATAAGCGGATTATATATCGGATTCTTGTAAGCCACAAAAAAGAAAAGAAAAAAAAAAAAAAACAAGCTATAATATTTAGAAGGAACAAAAATTAACCTTTCAATAATGGCCACCAAATTGATACAAATGCTGATCGCTTGCCAAAAATGTCAAAAGCCATTCCACATATTAAATACTCGCGACAAGAAATTATAACCCGCAAAATGGATGAAACATCCTTGCCATTTCTCTTCTGTGTTGAGGCAGAGCAAGAGCACACATATTCACTTATTCTATAACACTCCAGTGTCGCCGCTACCGCTGCTGCCACCTAACTTGGCACTCACTCAGCTAGAGGGACAGAAAAACTTTAGGAAAAGTCCATAATTCAAAGGAGACGTCTCGCGCGGAGTCGAGTCCCGACTTTGTGTGGATGTGGATACTCGCATAGAATGGGCCAACTAAAAAAAAATTAAGGAAATTCAAAAAACACACAGAAACTGAGAATCCATTTAAATCGCTATTCGGATTTTTGGCACTTCATAAGGATTCGAGTGTCCTCCAGAGTTTGTACAGAGCAGAAAGAAGAGACAAGGGCAGTTATACACAGATCCCCGAGTCCGGTCGTCAGTAATAAGTCACTGCTTGAAATGTAAAAGCACCCGTAAGTTTCTATTTTAAAGGCCTTAACCGGCCTTCTATCCCATAAAAATTTCAAATAAACGATCAGGAAACGAGAAAACGCAAACTTTCAGGATGTGTGAATGGGGCTGAAAGCTATGTAGAAAACGATAAATAGGTGCTGCACAAATACACACACAAAAAAGTCAGTCAAATGTTGCCGGACAGATAGTCAGAGACCCACATGGAAACTGAATGGACAGCACACAGAGCCAAGGAGACCCTTTTTTTAGTATCGAATCTTTGTGTCCTGGAATATTGCCCTTGCGAAGAAGGTTTACACAAATAATCCAATCGCATCATTTAGCCACCACCATAGACGCTTTTGTAGTCCGGGAAAAGTACATAACATATACATACATATATAGACATGCACATTGTATATTTATAATGTGACCGCCTTGCAGAATAAAAGGGTGCCAGACATAAAATATCTGTTAAACCGGAAAGGATGAGGAGGGTCGAAGGCTTGAATAATCCACTAACCAACAGCAGCACCACTGAAGAAGACTGGAATCTGCGAAAATGGAATGAGTTATCTGAACAATAAAATAGTGATTGTTCTCATATATTTTATGCAAATTATTTATGGAGGGACGCGTGTCCTTGAATCCTTTTGCGATTTCTATAAATATAGGTATCTAATGTAAACCTAACTCGTTTAGATTATTCTCAGAGCCGGACAAAGTTTAAGAAATATATTATGCTCCTCAGAGATTTATGCAAAATTTATCTGAAAGTATGTATGTGTGTAATTTGTACATAAGCTATGTGTCCACACTTTCAATATCAAAAACGTCAAAGCTTCTATTAAAAATTTGGTAGATTTTACAGGGATCAACACGAAATATCGGAGCTCATTTGAGAAACCCGATTGCCCAATATCTTTAGTTGGGAAAAATCTTCAATACATTCGGGCTTAATTTAATATTTCAATGTTCTGTCAGTACATTTTTGGGGACCAAGTCCAAAAATTATCAAGTGGATGTATACGGCCATAGGCAGACCTGTTCTGACATACGGTAACGTAGTCTTGTGGACTGGACTGCATTAGACAAAGTTACCAAACTTAAAATCATGACCAATGTTCAAAGAATGGCATGTATTGGAATCACTGGAGCAATGAACTATACTCAACCTAAAACCCCTAGATCTATTTATACAAGAATCTGCAGCCAATACTGCACTTCGACTTAGCCAAACTGGTAGCTGGAGATATATTGCGTAGGGCCATGCGCAGATTCTACAGAAATACACGGGATGTAGCGTATGTACTGACTACATAACACCCCGCTTAGATTCTTGCAAGCCGTTGAAGACCGTCTTTCCTAGCAGAAAGGACCGGCAAATCATCGAGCCATCTACCTGTGAATCGATGATATTAATATAATATTGACGGTTCCAAAATGGCAACTGGTTTTGGTGCAGGATTCTTTTCAGAAACCCTTGGCCTATCCAGCTCATTCTGACTTCCTGATTACAGCAGTGTCTTTCAAGGTCCTTGCAGTGACGAAAGCTGCTATCAATGATGGCAATACCACAAGCTGATATCACCTTTTTTATTGATAGCCAAGCGGCAATAAAAGCGATTTCTGCGATTGAAATCAAATTAAAGCTTGCAACTTGCTGCCGCGAAGAACTAAGGGTTCTTGGTACACAGCACAACATTAGGCTTTTTCTTTCTTCCTGGTCACAGTGGTGTCCCAGATAATGAAAGCGCTGAAGAGCTGGCAAGAATAGGATCAATACTTAATCCTAATTAAGCTGACACAACAGTTCAAGTCCCACCCTTCAATCTTAAACAGGTAACCGAGAGCAAGTTCAAGCTATAACAAACAGGAGATGGAACTCTCTCGATTCCTGTCTTATAATCAGAAAACTGTGGGCTAGTTTTAGCAAACAAAAGACCGACTTTATCATCCAACGAAATTAAAAATCTCTTTCTCTTCTCGTGAGCATCATCACCGGTCGCAACCAACTCGGTAACCAAAAAAAAAAGATAAAACTCAGTATGGACGACTTATGCAGGGGATGCGGTGACGAGGAGATACATGAGGACACTCCTCATTACCTGTTTCACTGCCCTGCCCTTTATCATCTGAGAAAACACTAGGAGACACTTCTTCAACAACTTGGAGGAGCTCTCTGACATTCCAAGCAAAATCATGTTAAAAGTCGATAACAATACCAAATGGCTTGAGAATTCCTAAACTCTGAAAATCGCCTTCAACTACAGTACGATAGTAGTTGTAGTAGGAAAAGTGTGATTTTATTGAACAAAAAAAAATTTTAAAATAATGTTTACAAAAAATTCACAATATATAGCATTGGCTTTTGCCGTCAGCCAGAAGAAAAAGAGTATCATTTTCTAATGATTATGATTTAATTTGTTTTATAAATATTTAAGTAATTCTATAGTAAACTAACATTAAAGGTTTAAAATTTTCTCATATTATTAAAATGCTTAATTTAAAACTTGGTTGCGATATCTTAAGGCGGTTTTCCATTCTTGGCTGTTTAGGGCTTCAGCAGCTTCACTCGAAGTTAAGGTATAGGTTTTCCCCAATATGCGTATCTTATTTCTTTCAGAACGGGGCAGATGGTTAAGAAATCAAATGTGTTTTTTTATGATCTAAGGTTGCACAGTGACCACTCTGTATTTCTCACAAGGTCATACGGTTGGAAATTCAGATGAAGTGGCTCCCCTCTGGTTTTAAAGATTTTAGAGATTGTACGAGTATAAATCGAATATCGGTCATTGAAATAATTTTTTTCACCAAGGTTGTGCTGCAAGCTTTTGTACAATGGTTCTAGACTCACTTCGAAGCGCCATCTCTGCAAACTGTTCAAAACATGTTTCCTCGATCTTTGTCAGCAACACCTCAAAAGTTCTACTCCAATCCTCCAACCCTCTCTCCAACAGTTCGACGTTATACTGAAGTTCTAGCCTTGACCATTCCGCAAAAAACTGAGATTTTCGCTGCAACAGATTCGTTGCAATTATGTTTGGTAGTCGATGGTTTGGGAGGGATAATATTTTTCTTACGTACTCAAAATGCATTCTGAGTGAGAAAATGTACAGCGGCGATGCACCAGTCTCCAGATGCAGCATATACATATGTATGTATGTAGGTGTATTTTCCGGTAGTCTGAATATCTTTTTGAAAAAGTACCTTAGCAATTTTTAAACTTCATCAAATTGTCGAAATTCCCAGACCTGACCAGCATAGCACATAATTGCTCGCATAACCGCTTCAAAAAGTTTGTATTCGGCGCTTGCAGCAACATTTGTTTTCCCA
The DNA here is from genome assembly GCA_963931855.1 of Philhelius festivus. NCBI lineage: Eukaryota > Metazoa > Arthropoda > Insecta > Diptera > Syrphidae > Philhelius > Philhelius festivus. Next base: position 204,003,072 of record OZ007555.1, on the reverse strand, counting down.
AGGACTCCCTTCCAGTTACAGTTGATAGCCTTTTTTGAATCTATGAGTTTACCTTGTAGATGCTTTTTAAAGAAAGTTGTGGCGTTATGAGAACTACTCCAAGATATTTGTATTCTTTTACGATTTCGAGCGATTCAGTTTCCCAGATCTATTTTCCATCTCGTGCGTATCTTACTGTTCCATTGCGGGAAATTAGTATTTTGGATTTGTTGGTGTTAACTGTGAGGCTCCACAAGTGAAAGTAGTCTTGCAATTTGTTAATCATCATTTGCATCGTTTTCGGGGACTCAGGTAGTATGACGATATCATCTGCATACATTAAGTCTTAAGTGCTTTGACGTTAACTCCAGCAAAACTAATTCCTCCAGTCAAAGCCGATGATAGGTCATCCAAAAAGAGCGAAAAGAGAAGTAGACTAAGCAAACAGCCTTGTTTAACTCCAGTATTCGTATGAAACCAGGCGGATCTCTCATTTCCATCCCAAACTGCCGTTGCGGTTTTTTCCTTGCTCCTTCACAATCTCTGTCAAACCATATGGTTCTTTAAATTTCTGGTTTCTTGCAGACTGATAAGGCTTTGCTGCCTGGGAAATGCATGAAACCAGGGTGTCCGTGTTTAGCCTCGAACTATGTTGATTGCTGCAAGCTACTCTAATATACCGTCTAGATTGCATTTGTACCGTTCCAGATGAGAGTTTTTCCACTGTAGCAATTTCATATCCGTATCATTTCTGGTCGATTCTTCCTTAAAAACGCAGTCGGCAGTAAGTGGCATGTAATCTGAATAGACCAACTCCCCGACTTTTAAATCCTTTACGCAACATCTTCCACGCACAAGACAGTAATTTATAATTGTGCAAGAGGTTCCTCTGATGAACGTAAAATGGCCGCCCGGATCGCTTCTAGTTCGTCCATTTAACAAAGCACCAACGGAGAATGGGCACCTCGCCTATACACATGCGATTTCCACTCCTACGTTGAACACGTTGATGGGACCACCTCTATCTAAGATTGGTATAAAATCCTCTTTGGTGTAGAGACAGCCTCTACGACTTAATCAGCGATTATTGACCAAGCCAACAAAAATATACACCAAACACTGACATATCAAACTCATCTACCAGACGTTGCAAGGAGCCACATGCTCCTACGAGCCTGGTGGGAAGGATCATTTCTCAAGTGGGGCGAAGGAAATGAATACGCCCTTAGAAGGCGTCTACCTCTCCATAGCCAGGTTATTATGTGAAGCCAGAATGATTTAGAAATACCCTCTGACATTTCAGGCTAAAGCTTGCTATATCCCGTCTACACCCTTAACGGGCTTGATCGACATAGTTATCATAGGTTTTAATACAAGGGGCCACAACCTCTACGGTATCACAACAGATCTACATTGATTTAAGTGTGACGGTTACAAGATCAACCACTAACCTAACCTACCCTAGTCAAAGTTTCTGCTAGCATTTCTGCTACAAGTCCACTCAAGCAGATAGGTATACATTTCTAATACTAGACTTCCCTTGCCTGGACCGATTTTTTTAGGAGGTTGGTAATTAGTTTTAGTTTCAATAAGCAAAAAATAAATTGATTTTGGGGCAAGCAATGTCTTGTGCAATAGAGCGAAAATAAATTTTCTGCGCGAATGAAATCGCAAGTGCGTACCTTAGGGTATTTTTAGTCTCCAGGCAGGCAACAGTAAGAACAGTACACTGGTTGGTACCTTCTGCGGTACCATCACCTTACTTAAAGACTGAACATACCCTATGCGGCTTTATTTAGTTACCACTATTTCACTTTAGGCTTATGAATTTCACTTTATTTCACTTACACGAAGTGAAATAAAGCCGTAATATCATCGCACGGTAGCGCTCACCATTCACAGTAACGTTGCGATTCGCATCATCTTTGAAGAAATACGGCCTAATGATTCCGCTAGCCCATAATCCGCCCCAAACACTGACTTTTTTGGATGGATTGGTAGCTCTTGCAATGCTTCTGACCGCTCTGGCTGCTCTTCACTCCAAATACGGCAGCTTTGCTTGTTCACGACCACGAATGAGCTTCGCCGCTGAAAACAATTTTCCGATAAAAAAGTGGATCTTCGGCCAACTTTTCAAGAGCCCATTCACCAAAAATTCGGCGTTGTGGTAGGTCGTTCGGCTTCAATTCTTGCACCACTTGTATTTTGATAGGCTTCACATCTAAATCCTTCCGCGTAGTAGAGTAACAGAGGCCGAATTGCAACGAACGGCGCCAAATCGATAATTCACGGTCACAATAGCACGAATAGCCGCCTCAGTAAATCGATTAAACTGACCATAAAATGGAAGAAGCGCGCGATGAACTTTCTTAACAGAGCACGCATTTTGATAGTAAAATTCAATAATGTGCAAGCGTTGTTCGTTTGTAAGACGATTCATGGTTAAATTATAGACCAAACTGAAGATGTTTGACAGTGACATAAGACACGAAACGTGCGTGAACTGTCAAAACCAGTGTTGCCAAAAAGAAAATAGCAAAATTTATAGTAATATCATGGAGCGTGATTTTGTCGTACCAACTCTATCCTGGTGGTGGCGCTGAAATTTGCGCACAATTTTACAGTGGAGAGTAGAATAAGGAATATAAAACAAGTTGTAAAAAAGAGAATATTTTATTATTAAATTTTGCAGTACTATCACTATTCTTAAGATGTCGCCCCAATCGTTCGTCTTCATAAGAGTACTATAAGTTTTATATACAAAGTTAGTACATAAGCTGGCGAAAATCATCTTCGACCATCAAAATGCCAATTTAATTCAAATAGGACCTTGGCTGCTGCCATTGATTTTGCTTTATTTTTTATAATTTACTAGGCTCGCATTAATTTATTATTTACATGTCGCTATGTGGCCCAAAAGCCGCCGATATTATGCTTTGTGCGCAACCAGAACTTAATATTTTGCAAAGAACCGCGACAAAAACTTCCCAACACACATACGAGTATGTATAATATATGCCCATACACATTTCAGTTCGATAAAATGCAAACTTGCCGATGAGTGTTTGATCAAATCCAGAATCTGTTTGGCTTGTGGGGAATTTTTGCAATTTTAATAAATCATTTTGAGCATAATGTTCAATAGAATACCTCCTTTATTGTGGCAATATTTCAGATCAAAATTCCACTTCACCGTTGTATATGAATGTGTATGTGGATGTGTATTTTTTGGGTATATTTTAATTGTAAACACCTGTATTTGCTCGCAATATGGTGACGGCTGTGGTAGTGGTTTCATAGTTTCATCCCAAACAAAACATAGACGACACAGAAACGGTTTATTAAATGCCTTGCTGGTCACCCTGGTCAGAGGAAAGGTAGAGAGAGACCTTTTATTTATAAATTTAATCTCACCATTGTTATATCTAATGTGGGTATTTTTGCTTAGAATGAAATTTGAAAATATTAAATTACAAATAGCAATTTTTTTAATAAATCTAAATGCGCCTTTTTGAAACGTGGATTCATCCCTTAAAGCTATAAAATGTTATTTATACAATTTTTAATTAGGTAGCTATTGTGTCTATAGATATTTACCTTTTGGCCTTGATTATCTGCTGTTTGCATATTTCCACCACATTTATTATTCTAATTTATTAGTTTTAGATTTTAGAATAATGTAAAATGGTTGCATTTCAATGCCTGGTCCTGTATAGTTACGAGTATATAAGTTTTATTATTAAATTCAATTTTGGGTTTTCAATACCGAGTTTGAAATGTGTATCAATAAATAAATTCCGTTCATTTAAGCATTTGAACTATATAGACTAGACCAAAATGATGCTGCAAGAATTTTATTTGCATTTATTTTATATTTACTTTAGTTGTTGGTGCTAATGATTTGTTTGATTAAACTTTAAATTCAATTTGAATAGTTAGTTTTGGTTTTGTGTCTGCACAAATGCAAGCATCGGATTTTAGGTTTGCCTTAAGAGTCTTTATATAAGGGCTTCCGTCGATTATGGTTAATTCGCATAGACCTGCGACTTCCGCAAACCCCACTGTAACGAAGCGTTACAATTACTAAAACATTTTAATCACATTACCGAGCAAACCGTTACGACACCGACGACCCCTAATTATATTTCCGAGCGAAAGGTTACGACACCTATATACCGCCTTATTAAAAGATCATATTACACATACCCAGTGTGTACCCGAAGACATGTGATTAATACCCAATTTAATACACGTACAATTTTGTCGTTTATTTCTTGTAATTCACACTGTCTCTTAGCCATAGATTTAATAAGTGGACTTTGGGGAAATGACAAAATTGTCTTTTATTCTCGTCACCTCTGCAAAAGATAAACATACCCCCAAATCGTTCATACAGAATGGCGACCGTGGCGTAGCGCCACCGTTCTCGTGCAACAACATTTCATGTACATAAGTCTCTAAAATTCAATTTGGGCCATCATTTTCTGTAGCGCTCGCAATCGTCGTTTTCAAAAAAGTACAGATCAATGACAATCCACTCCAAACGGTAACCTTTAGAAGATACATTGTCACTTGGTTAACTTCGTCTTATCGCTAAAGATGATTTTTCGGCCAAAATTGGGATCGCCTACCCAATGCTCTGAGTCCCAGTCAGCGTCGTGTGGCAACTTAAAAATAATTACAAACATAAGAAATGAAATGCACGACTTGGTCGCACGAACTTGCTCTTGTGTAAAAGATTAAGAATTTCCAAAACGAATGTTATTAGAGAATACTGTTCATAAGCATAAAATTATTTTTTTAGATTATTTTAGTAGTGAGAAATAAAAACAGAATCTTAAGCAAATATGAATGTGTGAAAGAACAAAATATAAGTTGTTTTAGCGGTTTCTTAAAAATTAAACTTTTATATACAAAATTTTAAAAACATTTTTAAGAAAAAAATTTTGGTTTTATTACTGTACGAACAAAAATTAATTTTCCACAAAAATATTGACTTGTATCTAAGAAATCGAATTTAAAAAAAAAATAATATTTTTTTTTTTAAATTCAAAAAACATCTCTTTTTAAGTTTTAAAGTGCGATGTTTATCAAACTTGTTAGAAGCTTCCCTCTAAGAAATTTCATCAAAATCCGCTATGCCGATAAGGAGAAATTCAAAATTTAAAAAAATTGTTCTATGGTTGGTAGTCAATAGGTGCGTTTTATTATCCACAAATCTATCTGGATCCGGATCGGGATCTTACCTTGAAAATAAAACGATACGGATTTTACTGACAGCAGTGTTATAAGCCCGTCTCTTTTTATCCTTGGGTTTGGAAATTTTAAATTATGTCTTGTCTTTTTTCTTTACACTATAGCTTACACTACTTTACCATAAAAAGCCATCTACTCGCCAGTGTAATAACTAATTTTTGGATCTTTGAAATAGATCCCGATAGAAAACAGGATCCCAAATTGTTTTTGTAATACATGTTAAAACTTAATCTAGATCCGAATCCAGATAGATTTGTGAATAATAAAACGCACCTAATAAATACCTTAATTTTAAAATTTGTTTTTTTTTTTTTTTTAAATTATAGATCGCAAAAATTAATTGAGAGAAAAAACTATCAAAATTCTACGCCGCTGTTTTCGACAAAAATACAACATCTGTAGCATGAGTACTGTTATTTTTAGATAAAATACAAAAAAAAATGCATTAAGAAACTTTTATTTGTCAAGTTTAAAAAAAAAATCGAGCATGGAATCTTCGAAATATTGAGTTTTGAAAAAAAAAAATTTGATAGCTACTTCTTTTAAAAATCCAAAAAAAAATTTTTTTAATTTGAATATACATATGGACCAAAACGCGAAAAACGAAACCACAAAGAAAAAAAAAATTTTTCTAATTTCCCGGGCTTTTCGCCATTTTTATTTTTTATACATCCCAAAGTAACGAGTAACATAAATTTCAAAGAGATATTCGTTACTTACTTCACGATAAACACGTTTTTCTTTGATCCTTGAAATTAAAAAAAAAAAAAATTAAAATACAAAACGAAACAAAATGGTAAGTTTTATTAATTCAAAATTAGTTTTTTAAGTGTTATCCGTTTTGGTCACATTAAGTAAGTTTTGTTGAAGGTATAGGGCTTAAATATTTGAAAAAACAAATTGAAATCAGCATTTAAAATAATAAAGAAACCCACCGCAATATTTGATGTAACGTAACAGTCCAAGAACCTTAAAAGTTTATTTTTCCAGCTTCTATTATATCAACATATTAATAAAACCATATTTTCTCCGAGTAGTTTTAGTCTATTTTAAAAATAAAATAATAATTCTGTTGTGTACTAAATAATGCCGTTGCTTAGAACAGAAAACAGTTTGTAACGTAACAGTCTTTTTTCGTTTCAAATTAAAAAATTGTAACTATGTTGATTTCATAACCTCAATCATACTTCTAATGTTCAGGGAAAGTTTAGTAAGACCCAAAAGAACAAAAACTATGAGCCTTATCATCGTACCCGATCGGAACGTAATTTTCTCCGATTTCTACGAAATGTACGAATTTTGTATGATTTTAGCCGTTCCGATAGGGCAATCGGAAAAATCTACGAAAATAAAGTTTGTTTGCGTTGAAATGTCAAAATGGCAGCAACGCATGGTGAATTCAAGCGATTTATGAAGATATTTGATTTCCGATTTCTCCGACAGCAAATTATAAGTTTAAATTTTTTCAAAGAAAAATTAAAAACGAATAAACTTTTATAATTTATAATTACGCTGTATCTGAGTTAGAAAATATTTGATATATGAGTATTTCTTAAGAATATTCTTTTTTCTTTATTTAATTTTCTTTATTCATATCTTTCCGCTTCCAATAACACTGCTGCACTATCCATGATTCTTCTTTGCATATTTGTCACGAATCAACACTTTATTAATTTATTGGCGTTTACGTCAAATACGCGCGTTAGTAATCGTCGGTTTTTTCCGTTACGAAACAGATACCATGGAGGAAATAAACGTTACGATCGTAACGATACGATGATAAGGCTGTATATATGTATATGTAAATTAGACTGGGCCAAAAAAATTGACTATTTTTGTTTTTTTGAAAGATATATCGAGAATATCATTCAGAATGACAAAAAAAAAATTTTCGTAAAAGTTTGAGCCCTTAATATCAATTTTAAGAGGGCTATCATCACTAATTTTGATTTTTAGTCATAATTTCATGTTTTGCGTCAGAAATGACAAAACATTGAAGTAAAAAAAATTCATTTTGACTTACTTTTATATAAAATTAAATTCCCTACAAAAAAGGTCTAATTGAAAATTTTCGTCAGACAAGCCGTTTTTGAGTAATTAAGCTTAATAAATTGTTATTTTTCGTTAGTTACAAAATTCCAAATTAAAAAAGTAAAATCGAAGAAAAATAACAATTGATATTCTCGATATATCTTTCAAAAAAAAAATAGTCAATTTTTTTGGCCCAGTCTAATGTAAATAGTTCAAAAAGGACGGAAAAGTTTGAGAAGTTGTTGAACTCCAAATTAGAATTGATTTATATTTATTAACAAAGCACTATTTATACTAAAAAAATTGTTTAAATTCGATAAAAAAAACTTAATAAATTATTACAATGAATGATTGATAAATTTATCTTAAATAAAGTAAAATATTATTATTTTTAAAACTAAGTGCAAATACCTACTTAAAGTAAGTTAGTGGATTAATGGATCGCCACAATTTCGATATGTACTTACCTATAATGAAAAATTAAGTTTTTTTTTTATTTAATTTGTATGTTACATAAGTTACCCTTTTTGATTGTCTAACGATAAGAAAACCAAATAACTCTAAAAAAAATACAATTTTAGCCATTTTCCATGCTGACTTTAACTCTTAAAAGAGCCAAGATCGCACGTGTAACGTAACAGTCTTTTCATGTAACGTAACAGTCCCAACATTTTTCTTTCTACAGAATCTAAAAATACAGTATTTAGTGTAATTAATATTTTATTTGCTACTTCCTTTCTTAATCTCAGAAACCTCGTACCTCACGTTTGAAATAGTACACTAAAAGAGCAGACTTATTGCACAATGTAATGCAACCTCAAAATCGACTTCCAAATTCATGTAACGTAACAGTCCTGCTCACTGATTTTTAAATTAATAGAAAATGTTAGTTAGGAAGTCTATTTTGAGAAAAAAATAACAGATATTGAAAAAGTATTCAGTTTCATATATTTTCAGGTAAATTTGTATTGAAATATGCGTATGAATGTAACGTAACAGTCCGCGTCTTGGTCCATATGTATGTATGTACATATGTACAATACTTTTTAAATTTTTGGGGAGCTTTAGCATACAAAAATGATCAAAATCGGTGGAACCGTTTTTGAGAAAAACAAAAACAAAATTGTTCAATGAGGGTAACCATTTTTCGGAAAATTTTTTTAACCATTTTCTTTAAAAACATCTATCGAACAGTTTTTGTGACAGATACATTTTTATAAAATTTGAGAAAAATATTCGTATGGCAGGTACCGTTATTTTTGGTCAAAAAAAAATAAATAAAAAAACTTGTGGGGAGAAAAAATTAAAAATTATGTGTACCAACCTTAAGGAAAACCGGCAGAGCCGTTTAGGCAGAAGTCCAACATACTGACAGACAGACAGACAGAATTGCGAGACCCACTTTTTTCGTGTTCTCTATCATCGTATTGTCATCATTGATCAAAATCTCGAGTTCGATTTTTTTTCCGAATGCATAACTTGCCTTTTAGTACCTATATAATTCGCAAGTAAAATTAACAATGTGTGTAAGCTCAAACAATACAGTTATTCATACTTGGCACTCTTTTTTCGGCTCAACCTACCATGAAAATTGGTTAAGTCAATGGATCGCACGAACTTGCTTTTATGTAAAAGACTACAAATTTTGAGAATAGATGTTACTATACTCTGTTCAATTTATATTTGCAGTACAGGGAAGATATAGGATATTTGCCTTTCAGTCTGACCATTATGGATTTCAATAAGCTGTCTTTAATTTAAAGCTCTTACAGGATTGCCGTAGGAGCAATAAAAATTGCCACAAATCTCAGAAAAATATTTGTTACCAAAATTTCGAAAAAGCTTAAATCCTGAAAGTTACGTAGCACAAACCATATGAATTTCTATCAACTCGACATACAGTGGTAACTCTGAGTCAGTGTTTTTTTTTAATAAACACAACAAGAGTTGGTTGCAAATTGGCGATCAGTCTCCTTTCACTTTCACACATGGAGCAGATAGGTCATGGTGGGCTGCACGTGAGCTCAAAGAAGATTACACAAACAATTTGAATGTAACTGAGTGATTCTCTTTCTTATTTCAGTGGCAATTTCTTAAATTAAGGTGCCGTGCAAACAGCAGCAGGCACCAGTGTTTCTCATAAAGCTCTCCCATAAGGCCTGTTGTGCAAATATAAATTGAACAGAGTAGGTATAGAGCAAATTGATTTTCTATTTTTTTTTTATTAAAAAAAAAAAAATATTGGCGCAAAATTTTAATTGAATTAGTACGATACTAAAGCTGTTTTAGTATGATACTAGGTTAAAAGAACGAACTTGCAAATTTTAATCGAGTATAATATCATCATACTTTCTCTACCCTTTTAGTAAAGTTAAAATTATCGAATACCTACTTCAGTTTTTTAGTATCATGCTAGCAAACATCAAAAAAAAGGTTGGTGTACCTACTTACTTTTTTACACGAAATGTCATTATTTTAGGTGTGTTCAGAAGCAATTTATTAAAAAAATTCTTTTAGTACGATACTAGTTTGAAAATGTTTAAAATTAAGAATGAGTTAGTAAACTACTATAAAGTTAGCAAATTGTTAAGTAGTATCATACTAATACCTTAATAAAAGGCTGTTTAAAACTTTGCGCCATTGTTTTTAAGTTTTAAAATGAAATGTATTTCAAACTTTGTATAAGGTTCTCTATAAATTTTTTTGTAATAAAATCTGTCCTGCCGATATTGAAAATTGAGAAATTCCATTTTTTTTTTTTTTTTCAGAAAATCCAAAGATGGATGAGTGCACTGGGCGATACTGCTTTATGTTATAGACTTTAACGGGTGCATTATGGCTTCAAGAAACTCCGTAAGTACAAAATGTTTTGGCACATCTCTTTTGTTTTTCCGGATTATTTCAATGATGGTTTTTTTTTTTATTGAGCAACATCAAGGCCTAATGTGAAGAAGTTATCAATAGTAAGGTTGCGTCCAGTATTAAAATATGATGTTTCGTATCAACGACATTACCATATGAGATCCACGACCAAGTCCTGCACTTTGGTCGGAGCTTCCAGTGTAGATGGAAAATTTAAATGGAAAACCCGTTTAGCTTTCATTGAGCCACCAGAACTTCAAGCCATAATTCACAATCGAATGATTTTTCATTATTAAAACAGGATTAACAACTAAAAAAGGGTAAACGTAAATCCCTATCGGAGGCAGATCTGCGAGCGCTTAGAGAATTGTGGTGATTTTCAGCGATTTTGAAGTCAATTGTGATTACAAGCATTTTTTTAACAAATTTGTAAAAAATCGAGTTTTTTTCATATGTACTCGTAATTTTTTTTAATCGAAAATTTGTACTTGTAATTTGTAGTTGCAGCAATAGTCCCCTGATATATGACTTTTTTAGAATTAAATTTCAACTTCTCTGTTTTGAAAAATGTTTGAACATCATTCATATATGGGTTAGAAAAACTATTCTTGAATAATATATCATAGTTTTATTTTTTTATAATAAGTGTGCACTCAAGATGCTATTACTACCCTTTAAATGATTATCACATTTCAAGCGTCAAGGAAATAAGGAAGGGTTTAAGAAGATAATACCGATGTACATTGGTTTTATGTTTCTGAATATTTCAATTCGAAGGAGTATTGCGGTGAAACGAAAATATTTCCGTTATATTTAAATCACCTATCCTAACCTAATGGTTAGTGCGTTGGACTGTCATGCAGAAGGTCTTGATGGGTTCGATTCTCAGCCGTTGCAAAAAAGTTTTTTCAGGGGTACTGCTCTTGCGAGGAATTGACAAATCCTCTAAGAGTATATGTTTTCATGAAAAGTGCTGCTAATTAGCCGTTCGAAATCGGCTGAAAAATGTAGGTCCCCTCCGTTCCTGGTTCACTTCGAGCTGTTACACCACCAAATTTATTTGTTTTTATATCATTTTTTTTAGGTCTTTTATTAATTTTATCCAAGAAACTCAAGTGGGTTATTGCAGCACCTGCCCAAATATGGGAATTGTCTTATAGATTATATCCAGATTATATCAGAAGGGGTGAAACGTTTCTTGCATCGTTGGAGAAAATCTTAACACTTGAAGTCGGCGCACAAGGTTTGTCTCATCAATTGTTTGTCGAATAATTCTATTGCTATGGTTATTTAAGTGAGTTCGTAGCTTGCCAGCGAAAACTGCTATTTCATCTTCAACTTGGCAATCGTAAGTCTCTGTGTAAATCACTGTTTCTAATGTACCACGGAGCATTAACGATTTCTCTGAGAACTTTGCTCTGAAAAGATTGTAATATTTGTCTATTGCTTGGTTTAGTACAACCCCAAAGTTGTATACCGTACGTTTTATAGATAAGCAATTTATTGTAGTTGCTGAGTTTGGAATATTTTCCAATAAGCCAATTCATTTCACGTAATTTATTTTCAAGTTGATCTCGTTTCTTTTTAACGTGAGTTTTCCATTTAAGCTTACCGTCTAGTGTCATTCCTAGGTACTTTGCTTCATTAGCATATGGTATTTGCACACCTACATTGGGCAGATTGGTAATTTTTTTCTAAGTAAAATTAATTTGTGTTGATTTGGACTCATTATGAACAACTCGCCATTTCTTAGTCCATACCGAAATTTTATCTAGAGCTCGTTGGAGCTTCTCGGTTGCAGATTCAACTGAATCGGATATTGCAAGTATAGCCGTATCGTCTGCAAACGTACCTTTAATGGTATCTTCTTCTTGAGGAATATCGCTAGTGTATAGTACGAACAGAATCGGACCGAGAACACTTCCCTGGGGAACATCAGCATTGATTTCCTTAAAATCCGAATATTCCGTCCCTTGCTTAACTCGAAATAGCCTATTTCGAGGTACGACTCAAAGATGTAATATATGTGACCCGGAAAGACCTGTCTTAGTTTAAACTTAAGGCCATAGTGCCAATTTCCAATTTCATTGGTTATTCTGTACACCTGGTCAATTGTTGAGTGGCTTTTTCGGAAACCAAATTGATGGTCAGGAATAAGCCGCTTTTCTTCGATAATAGGAAGCAGTCGCTTTAATAAGATTTTCTCAAATACCTTCGAGATCAGTGGCAAGAGGGAAATCGGTCTATAAGATTTCTTTTCGTTCGGAGACTTTCCCGGTTTTGGAACCATTAAAACTTCTGTGACTTTCCATTGGCGTGGAACGTATGAAAGCCTTAATGCCGCATTCATAAGGTGCTGAAGTTTAATTGCTGCTTTTCTGGGTAGCTCTTCAAGCACGCGAGTATTTATTAGGTCGTACCCAGGAGCTTTATTATTTTTAAAATTTTTAATAGCCTGATAAAGTTCTGATAACGTGATATTCCGAATAAGAAAATTACAGATGAGTGGAAGTGTTTAATAAAATCTTTCCTTCGGCTTTTTTTGGTCACTGTATTTTTGGCAATGAAACAACGAAGTTACATTTGCTTTCCCGACGTTTCGACAGGGGTTGCTGTCTTCTTCAGGGGAACTTTATTGAGACAAAAAATACAAATGTTACAATTTAATGTGTAATAACAATTAAAACAATAAAAAATACACTCACTATATTTGTAAATTGTTAAGTTTTAAAATTATTATGATTATTAAATCATTAAAAGAAAATATGGCACTTCAAATGAAGTTAAGTCTAAAAAAGAAAAAACGAAAAAAAAAAAAAAAAACAACAAAGAAACTTTTGGAATGACATTTAGGAAGATGAGACGAGAGAACAATAGATAGAAGAGATGTTTTGTGTGTCTTGTTTTCTGTTCATGTTATTGTTATTGTTAATTATATGTAATGTTTCAAGAGTATAACGTTTTGATACATGTTTCTCTGTCTGTAAAATTTTTACACCTTAAAAATCTGGAGAATGACCGCTTTCGATGCTGTGGCTAGCCAGGGCTGTCTTTGCAGGATTATTTGATTTGATATCCGATCTATGATTGGAGATCCGTTGGCGAAGAAATTGCTTTGTGGTGCCAATGTAGCACAGGTTGCATGGCTCATTTGGCTTGCCATTGCAATTAATTTTGTAGATAACGTCTGTTTGTTTGTCTTTGTCCGGTTTTGTTTTAAGTTTTGTGAAAAGGTGACCGAGGGTTTTGTTAGATTTGAAAGCTAAGCGAACGTCCGTTAATTTTTTACCGATGACTTCTTTGAAATTCTCAGTCAACCTTGGAACGTAAACCATACTTTTAAAGTAACAAATGTTCGGCTCATCATTCGTCTCACGGGGAATTTTGTGCTTATGCTTTGAAACCAAACCGCGGATTATTGCTGATGGATATCCATTGTCACTTAGAATTTTCTTAACTTTTTTCTCGTTTGCATGGTGGAATCGTTTATCACTTAGTGCAAAAACTTTACTTATGAGGTTCGAAGCAGTATTCATAATAATGTGTCTGGCTTGGTTAGAACGATAATTGACTAATCTGCCCGAAGCTGTATTTTTTTGGTACCAGTCGAATACCAGATGTCCATTTTCGCGATGGATTTTAACGTCGAGAAACGCTATAGAGCTGTTTTGTTCCGTTTCAACAGTGAACTGTATTTTCGGATGGAATCCGTTGAGGATCAGCAGCACTTTGTCAATATTCCGTTTATTCATAACTGCAAATATGTCGTCAACATATTTTGCGACAAACGTTGGTTTTTCATCCATTCTGTTGAAACACTCCTCTAGTACGTGATTTAACACTAGATCTGCAATGGTGGGTGAAAGAGGATTTCCCATGGGCATTCCAAAGATTTGTTTGTAAATATCATCTTTGAATTGAAGATCAAATAATCCTGCAAAGACAGCCCTGGCTAGCCACAGCATCGAAAGCGGTCATTCTCCAGATTTTTAAGGTGTCAAAATTTTACAGACAGAGAAACATGTATCAAAACGTTATACTCTTGAAACATTACATATAATTAACAATAACAATAACATGAACAGAAAACAAGACACACAAAACATCTCTTCTATCTATTGTTCTCTCGTCTCATCTTCCTAAATGTCATTCCAAAAGTTTCTTTGTTGTTTTTTTTTTTTTTTTTTTCGTTTTTTCTTTTTTCGACTTAACTTCATTTGAAGTGCCATATTTTCTTTTAATGATTTAATAATCATAATAATTTTAAAACTTAACAATTTACAAATAGTGAGTGTATTTTTTATTGTTTTAATTGTTATTACACATTAAATTGTAACATTTGTATTTTTTGTCTCAATAAAGTTCCCCTGAAGAAGACAGCAACCCCTGTCGAAACGTCGGGAAAGCAAATTTAACTTCGTTGTTTCATTGCCAAAAATACAGTGACCAAAAAAAGCCGAAGGAAAGATTTTATTAATCACTTCCACTCATCTGTGATATTCCAAATTGGTCAATAAATCATCTTAAGAATAAGAAAATTTTCAGATGGCCATTGGATATCACCATGTTCATTTATCAACGCCTGACCGTCAAAAGGTTCAAAGGGTTCCTCTAGATGTTCAGCAAATAAATCGGCTTTTTCTCTATCAGACTTAGCCCATCCACCATTATTTTGTCTGATTGGTGCTGAATGTATTTGCGGATTTTTAACATCTTTTATAGCTTTCCACAATGAATAATTCGTATTTTTATCTGCGGTCAGACCTTCAAGATAGGTAGAAATCTTCCGATTTTTTGATTCGCGGATAGCATACTTGAGTTCATTCGAGAGGCGGTTTAAAATGGTTTAGTCTTGAGGTGCTCGTGATTGATGATCTTTTATTTCCGGTGGAATTGTATCTGTGCTTCTAATTGGATTTCTTAAGTTGTGTGGAGTGTTTTTCCATGCAGCGTTTTGTATGACTTTAATAAATATATCGACTTCATTTTCTAGCTCTAAAGGCGTTTTCAAAGATATATTAAGCGCAATATTGTTTTCGCAATGTTCTCTGAATTTATCCCAGTTAGTTTTGTTGTTACATAAAAATGGAGCTCTTTCCTTTTTGACTAGCTTTCCACTTACTGTCAATATGACTGGTGAATGATCGGTGGAAAGGTCAACGTTTTCCTCGATATTCGTGTGCATTTTATCTAGTCCTTTTGCGATAAAGAAGTCTACAAGGTCTGGCATTTGGCCAGTATGTTGGTTTACCTGTCGAGAAAAAATCAACACAAGATGCCATACAAGCTTTGAAAAGCTGCCTACCTTTAGTTGAGATGCAGCTTGATCCCCAGAAACTGTGTTTCGAATTGGAGTCGCCACCAATAATAAATTTCGGCCCAAGAACTTGAAATAGATCTATAAAGTCGTTTTTTGCAATTTTACTTCTAGGAGGACAGTAGATTGACGCAACACTATAGTATGAATTTCTAAATTTAACAGTTACTGAACTTATTTGTATTATATCCAGTGTTGTTCCATGTAGACAAAAAATGTAGACTACACGATTGTCTACGTGTAGACAATTCAACGTATACAATTCATGATTGTCTACATGCCAATGTCAACAATGTAGACAACGTAGACTATGTAGACATTCAATTTTACTTATTATGTTTCGTCTAATAAATCAGAGCTCGAGCCAAAATCATTGTCATCAATCAAAACAATCATAGAGACATCGCCGGATTCAGATGTCGCAGGTGATTGGGATTGCTTACAGGTATTCCTTTCGTAAATGAATGTGAAGGCATTATTATTAGGATATGAATATGTTTTTTTTAACAAATTTGTATTTACCTGTGGCAGCGAAGACGGCTTTCAGCAGTATTTTGTAGATTTTCGTTGCACAATGTAGAATATGCTACATATTTGTTATTGTTTTTCATTAAAAGAAAACTTAATTGATCGAAACCTTTATTTTTTCGTCGACCAATATTTGAATAAAAACTCAAATCAACACCTGAAATTTTCTTAAATGAAGTAAACAATGTGACAGAGAAATCAAGAATGACAGATGACAGATTGGCTGGCATGCTTTGTCTTCATTGTGTACATTGTCTACATTGTCGACATCATAGTCGACATTGTCTACATTGTTTACATTGTCGACACAATTGTCTACGCATTAATGTAGACAATCAAAGTCGACACGTAGAGGAACAACACTGATTATATCGATCTCAATTATAGTTCTAATTGAATGTTCGATAGTATCCTTAATAAAGAGAGAGGATCCGCCTCTTGCTCTGTCAGATGGATGAAATGCATGATAAGCACAGAATCCTTTAATTTTTACATCGCAGTCTTTTTTTATATGAGTTTCGGTAATCAAGCTTATGTCAATTTTTTCATTTTGTAGAAGTATTTCTAGTTCATCTATTTTTGATGATAATCCATTCGCATTCCATGTAAAAATTTTAAACAGCTCATCCATTTTCATAATTTATTCTGGGATGTACTATGAGTCTTCGGCTCAAGCATGCTTAATTTTTCAAATATAAGTTTATTCTTCCTGTTTTGCTCTTCAAGTCTGGCAAGAATCAAAGAAAACTCTTGAGAAACTGGGTCTGGTATATTTGTACTTTGTTCCTGGTTTTGTGACTCCACTTTGGCATACGTTTTTGTATCACTTGGTTTGGGTTTTGCGTTTTGAGGTTTAGTTTCCTTGGGTTTCATTTTCCCTTTGATAGACTTACTAAACCCTGATACCACGTCGGCATACGTATTCGTAGTACTTCGTTTGAATTTTTCGTTTATATCTTTAGTTTCATTGGGTTTCGTGTTTTCGTTAATAGACTTACTAGCCCTTTTATTAATTAAATTTATTTGGCTTGTTTAAGGTTTACATATCTTTGTTCGGTTTTTCCTTCGGCCGTACACTTTTTTTCAGTGTATCACGCCTTTTTTGAATTTCTTTAGCAACTTCGCATCCTCGATAGTTTGCAGGATGGTTTTCCTTGCAGTTGACACAAGTTGCTGGAGATTGCTTGTCAAGACGGCATTCGTCTGATGAATGGACAAGGAAATGAATCTTGAAACTACTCGTAATATAAAAAGCTGAGGGTACCATCATCAGCAAAACAATTTAATCGATTAGATGTTTCAGACCGGAGATAATTGATAGACAAGAGGAAGAGTGTCGGAGACAAAACGGAGCCCTGGGGTATACCAGCATTTACTCTGATCCAACGAAGAAGAGATGACTGCCGGTCATTGAGAAGCTTTCGTTTTTCGAGATATTTCTGGAGCTGATAAATCTATCAGCATTTCCATGGCCTTAGAAAGAAGGGACGTAATTGCAATTGGACTATATTTAGAGGGGGAAGAAATATCGCCTTTTTTAGGGTAAGGTTGAAACAAATGCTGTTTTTCATCCACTCGGAAAGATACCATAAGAGTAGGACAAATGTAAAAGCTAACGAAGTGCTTTTGCCAGTGTTAAAGAACACCTTTTCAGAACAATGGAAGGTATACTATCGGGAAGATCGGATTTGTGTATGTCAAGACCTTTAACGACTCATGCAGAGTATTGGCGGTTTGACCTGCACCGTGAGCAATTCGTGTTGGCTTATTAACAATAAGTAGATATCGATAAAATTTTATAGAAACATTGTGGGCTCCAAATGAACCCCATGTCCGTTTCGTTTGTACAGACTTTTTCAGGAATTTTAACTAAATTTAAAATTATTATATATTTAAAATTAAGAAAAAATTATGAAACTGCTTCAAAGTTTGAAAATCGTCAACTTTACGAAACCATGATTCTTTTTTTTAATTTTAATCCAATGTTCTTCGGAATAAAACCAAACATTAACCCTTCTTAGTTTGAAATAAGCCACAGAGCATCACACATGATTATGATAGACATCTCCGTTTACCAATGGCCCATTATATTTTCAAAAGGGATCCTTAGTCTCACTGTAGATACAAAATTGCCTCTAATTAATAAAATTTCTTTTCTGAAGCTTTTCTACCCAATCGACATACATATAACTTCTCCATATCTATGGCATCCAGATTCGCTTGTCAGTCTGAAAATACCAATACAGACAATGCGGATGTTTATAATTTATACAAGTGGTGAAATTTGTATCATAAAAAACAATACATAATTAAAAATTGTACTCTCGTCCATAGATTCAGTATACCTTTTTATTTATTTTTACTTTGCATGACCATTCGAAACCGACCCTTATATTTATACGTGCTTTTTAAAGCTTCCCCCATCTTGCCATCGTAGACGGCAGCAATAATGTTTGCTGATCCTCTATTACTAGCATAAGTATAAGTACTGCATGTCCTCATTATCCGGTCCAGGCTAATTACTGTACGGTGGAACGGATCTGCAGAAATTATTTTAAATAATAATACTAAAGCATGGGAATGTAGGACTGGGTCTGAAGTTAATCTATCTTAAGAGTAAATACTTTTATAAACGAAGGGTGCATTAGGAAAAGGGCCAATTAGGAAGGGATGTTGTGTTGTTGATATAAATATTAATACGAGCAACGGGAATAGCTAATTACGTGCTATCATTTTGCTTATGTATTATTTTGACGATATAATTTCAATCGTAGATGGGAATTGTTCAGAATAGTTCTGAAAACAAATCCCCAGGGTTTGGAATTCTATATTTTCCAAACTCGTCGGTTTTTTTTGTTTGGAATTATAGTATTGTGGGTTTGGTAAAATTTTTTAATGCACAAATGAACAACTACGCAGATTTTGATAAATAACAATCTTAGACACTTTTCAGAACTGACAGGTGAACTTAAGAAAAGTAAAATAAATCATAAAATCGACAAAAACTTGTTCTGCGATTTTACGAAATCGTATATAAAATCTTCCCATAAATAAATTTTTGTTTTGCCACCTTTTCTTGTGGATTTTTTTAATTATTAATTTTAGATTTTTATTCCGTTCTCAGATGGACGTACGGAAGGATCCAGAGATGAGACAATCAAAAATAAGTCTTCTAAGACCATTCATTTGGAAAACAAAACATTCACTACTGGGTCGCAGGAACTTCCTCTTATGTTCAAGGTACATACAATTTTAAAAATGTGTTATACATTTTTTTATAATTAGCGCCCACTCAAGGGGTTATAACTGCCCTCAAAATGATTATCACAGTACGAGCATTAGGAAAACAAGAAACGGCTGCACATTACTTTTAAATTTCTGAATGTAACAATTAGAAGGAAAAATAGAGCCTGGTAGAGCATTCCAAATTCGTGTAGTCCGACTAAAAGAAGAATCTCATTACTTCAAATATACTTATATTGATGATAGAGAATTAAATATTCAAAAGCATGTCATTCATTAATGTCATATGATTTCTTAAGCAAATAAACAATTTATTCGTAATACTCGCGCTTCAGGGACAGCCCATCAGTTTAACCTTGAGCCTATCTTCGGATGTACAGTTAAATTCAGAGATACTTTCCTAATCCACATTACACGTATGTGGAATGCCTTACCCGACTCTACATAATATTTCCCTCGCATTATAATATTCAGATATTTAAAACCAATGTGCATCGGTATCTATTTTTAAATCCTCTCAAACTTTCCTGAAAAGCTCGCACTGTGCTCTTACATTTGAAGGGCAGTTGTAGTTCCATTAGTGCGCGCAAAATTATAAAAAAATAAAATGCACGACTGGGTCGCACGAACTTGCTCTTATGTAACAGACTAGGAATTTTAAAAACGAATGTTTTTAGAGAAAACTGTTCATAAGGATCAAACTATTTTTTAAATTCTTTTAGTAGTAAGAGACAAAAACATAATGCTATCCAAATATGAATTAATGCAAGAACAAAAATTATAAGTCGTTGTAGTGGTTTCTTAAAAAAAAGCTTTTATATACAAACTTTTTACAAGCTTTTTAAGAAAAATTTTTTGTACGCCAATTTAAAGTTTTTATTATTGTTCGAATAAAAATTAAATTTACAAAAAAAATATTGAGCCGTTTCTGAGATATAAAATCTTCAAAAAAAGAAAAAATTAAGTTTTTTTTTTAAATTCAAAAAATATTTATTTTACAATTTTGAAATGCAATATGTTTTAGACTTTTTAGAAGCTTCTCTAAAAAATTTCATTAAGATCAGTTATGTGGATAATGAAAAATTCAAAATTCGAAAAAAATGGTTCTATGGTAGGTAATACAAGCTGTAATATCTTAATTTCAAAAATTTTTTTATTAAATTAAAAATCGTAAAAATTAATTGAAAGAAAAAAAAATTATCAAAATTCTAGGTGCCGTTTTCGAGAAAAATACGATTTTTGAAAACCTTTACCTTTATTTTTAGGTAAAATAAAATTTTTGTTCTCACATCTTGTAGATTATATTAAGAAACTTGCATTCATCAAGTTTTAAAAAAATCTAGAATGGAGAAGTTTTTTTTTTAAAATGCAAATTTTTTTTTTTTTTTTTAAATTTGAGTACACAATTCTATTTATGTTTTTGGGAGCTTTAGCAAGAAAAAAATGATGAAAATCGGTCGTACCGTTTTTGAGAAAATTAAAAACAAAAAAAATGGTTCCATGGGGGGTACCCTCAATAACCATTTTTCGGAAATTTTTTTTCAACTTTTACCTAGCTTTAACTAAATGAAATGTTTTTGTATTTTTATTTTTAAAATCTGTCGAACAGTTTTTGAGAAAAAAAAAATATTCATAAAATTTCGACAAAAATTCGTTTGGCAGGTACCGTTATTTTTGGTCTTAAAAAAATCTATCTACCAAGTTTAAAGAAAATCGGCCGAGCCGTTTAGGCTGTAGTCGAACAAACAGATAGACAGATAGACAGATAGACAGACAGACAAACAGACAGACAGACAGACAGATAGACAGAATTGCCAGTCCCACTTTTTTAGTCTTCGAGTTCGATTTTTTTTACGAATGCATAACTTGCCTTATAGTACCTATAAGTCGCAAGTAAAAACAGTGTATCTTTCTTTACAAACCTACAGAGCACCGATCTGAAATCACTTTCTTTTTCGCCAAGAAGAGTTCCTGGAAATCTAATAAATACATCTTTCGTTATAAAATGCACATACATTACAAATGTTCATTAAAATATGAAAACAGTTTTCAAACACAGAGATCATGTAATTGCTTTTCCATTTAGATTATGATGTTTTGCGGCTGTTCGATCAACCATAAATGAGTTTGCTTTTAAATAAGGCCTTACAGGCTAGAATTATTAAGTGAACTTAGTTAGATGGCCTAAGGCAGGACTTTGAAGTACCTGATTCGCATTTGTATTATTGTTTGGCATAGGAATATATTCATTAGGCTTTCATGTTAATATAACTATAGATACGTAACTTTGCAGCTTATATACCTTGCAGACTTTATAAACACAAAATAAAATATTTTCGTTTCCTTTCGATTTCATGGTAATTAATTCGTAAAGGGAATCAACAACCGAGATGGCTTGCGGCAGAAAAGGTACCGTTTATTATTTTCCATAAACAATAAGAGCTGGGGTTTTATTTTGCTTATATATGTACGAGTACCTGTGTAGGAAAAAGTTGGCACAAATTACAAAACTTATTCATTACGTAATTTCAAAAAAAAAAAAAATCAAAAGAACAACAAATAACTTTCAATTAGAACCTTTGATATTGCTGTGAGGGTTTTTTTGTTTTTAATTTAAATAATTACATATAAAAGGACTTTGCTTTTCCTTGTTTTATTCGCTGCTTACATTTTCAATTATAAATATTATTAGCAGGTACGAGTATGTGTGCCCGCAAGAATATTCAAACCAAGTTGGTGGTGTGTTTGTTTTATATGCGCACTTTCAAATGAAAAGACATTACACTCGTACATTGTGTACGGTACTCAACAGGGTGTGTGTTTAATAGCGTGTATAAAAGAACATGGCTGACAAATAATCACCTAATTCAGACTTTTCTTGGTATAATTTAGCATTCATACTCATCACTATGAATGAAGTTATAAAAAAATGTTTTAATTGTAGATTTAGCTACTTGATTGGATTGTAACGACCTCTTTCGCTGAAGGAGAAATGATCAAATGACACGTTAGACAACAAAAGGACATTATATTTAATTTGCGGTGAATGATACAGTTTTGAATTATGTGTTTAACATGTCCTAGACAAAAAATTACGTAGTATACTATCAAGGCTTTCGACGATGGCTTTTCTACGGAACATTAGGAGCCAGGGCCCAATTTTCAAACCCAAATGTTGTCTTCCCACCTGAACTAGCAAGAACTAGTTAATTCGATTTTGTGCTTTTAAAATATCTCGATAAAACCGATTTTGTTGATGAATTGCTTAAAGGACTTTTCATCGAAAACAATGCATAGGAAAACAGGAGAAACCATGTGCAATGGCATGAAATAATTGACGCGCACTCAGGGGGTTATGATTATGACTACCCGTGCCCATCATATGTGTTAACACAGTGTAAGCGCTTTTTTTATAATTCACACGCGCTCAAAGGTTTTTTTGAGAAAACATAGCACGGATCATGGGGAATTTAGGGGGGAGCTAGAGAGGAGGTGTCGATGAACATTGGTCTTGAATGTTGGCAAATTGAAATGGCGAGGAAATCCCGTACCGGGTAAGTTATTTCACAATCGTGATGTGCGATTAAAACACGAATCACTTTATTTGACTGTACGACCAAATTTTGAAGTGATCAGCATTTCTAGCGAAACTGCTATCACGGGTGAACTGTTTGCGGGATGTAATGCAACTGCCGACTTCGAGTTAACATTGCATCATTGTAAAAGAAGCGATAAAACCAGGAAATACATGAAACATTCAGACGGTGTTCAAGTAATGAAAATGATTCCATGATAGCTCTGCTTCCTATCAGTCTCTACGCTCTGTTCTGAATTCTATTTAATAAATGGAGAGAAGTTTATGCTGCAGCTGCCCAAAGCTGTGAGTTATTCTCGAGCTTTGGACGTATGGTAGCTACTGTAAGACTTCGTACAGCTGCAGCTTGGAGATCCAATGGCATAAACCGCTTACCCAGGTTCAACGTCGACAGACTAAAGGATCCCTCAACACGCCAATAATTGAGAGACTACCTTTCACACGGAATGATGACAATCAGCAGCACGGAACCTAAATCCATCGAAAACAAATGGAGTTCTGTGAAAAATGTTCTTATATCAGGTGCTGAAAGAATAGTCGGCCGAGCGAACGAAAACAATAACGGATTGACGAACGGCAAAAACCCAAGGCCCGTATTGCAGCTGCAACTGAAGTAGAAAAAAAAGAGAGCTAAAATCCCTGTACCGCACGAGAAAGAGAGAGGTTCACCGCAGTGTAAGACGTGACGCGTTACCACATCAACGCCTTGGCCCAACCAGCAGAAGATGCTGCTCGCTACTTAGTTCGGATGAGGATCAGCTGAGAAGATGGAAGGACCATTTTGCGTCGATATTAAACCGAGTTACCGACAGAAATGTGCAACTGATACCTGCTGAGCTGACATCATCATCATCATCATCGGCTCGACAACCGGGTTCCGGTCCTGGCCTCTTTCAACAAGTCTCTCCACCTATCCCGGTCTCTAGCCGACGCCATCCAGTTGCGCACCCCAAGGCTTCGGGCGTCCTGGTCTACGCCATCTCTCCAGCGCAAGCATGGTCTACCACGCTGTCGTCTACCATAGAATGTACCACAAAGAACTTTCCGAGCAGGTTCCTCTTCGCTCATGCGAGCTAGGTGCCCTGCCCACCGGAGTCTACCGAGCTTAATTTTTGTCACGATATCTGCTTCTAGGTAGATTGCGTACAATTCATGATTGTACCGTCTCCGGAATCGTCCTTCCTCACATACGGGGCCAACAATTCTCCTTAAGACTTTTCTCTCGAACGCAGCTAAGAGGTCGGAGTGCCTTTTGCTAAGCACCCAAGTCTCGGATCCATATGTGAGTACTGGCAGGACCATGGTCCTGTACAGCAGCAGTTTTGAAGTTATGGTGAGATTTCTGGATTTGAAGAGCTTTGACAGACTATAGTAGGCTCTGTTGGATTTGAGAAGCCGCCCGCGTATTTCTTCTTCTATATTGTTATCGGCTGCTACTATTGACCCAAGGTATTTAAAGGATTGCACCACTTCAAATTCGTGCTCCGCTACCTTGATTGTTTGACCAACTGTTCCTCTCGCATTCGACGCCACCATGTACTTTGTTTTACCTTCACTAATGTGCAGCCCCAGATTTTGTGCCGCCTGCTCGATCTGGATGAAGGAATCGTGTACAGCTTGTTCGGTTCTTCCGATGATGTCGATATCGTCTGCGTAAGCCAGTAACTGGCTGGACCTGTTGACGATGGTCCCTCTTGTTGCCGTGCCAGAGTCACGGATTGCTTTCTCCAACGCCAGGTTGAAGAGGAGGCAGGCCAAACCGTCCCCTTGTCGGAGTCCATTAAAGATGTTGATTGGTCTGGATAGCAATCCGGCTATTTTTACTTGGCTTGTTACGTTGGTCATGGTCAACCTACATAGTCGTGTCAATTTATTTGGGATGCCGAATTCTCTCATGGCTTTGTAAAGTTCTACCCTGGCTATGCTATCATAGGCGGCCTTAAAGTCTATAAACAGATGGTATGTTGGGATGTTAAATTCTAGACATTTTTCCATCGCCTGCCTAAGGGTAAAGATCTGATCAGTTGTTGATTTGCCTGGAATGAAACCACACTGATATTGTCCGATAACGGTTTTAGCGTATGGGGTTATCCGGTCTTGTAGGATAGAGGAGAGTATCTTATAGGCGGTACTCAACAACGTGATACCTCTATAATTGCTGCACGTTGTGACATCTCCCTTCTTATGTATGGGGCATATTAAACCTTTTCGCCAGTCTTCTGGCATTTCTTCCTGCTCCCATACGTGTACTATAATATCATGCATTGCTTGACGTAAGGCTGACATGGAACAACAAATTCCCGAATCCGTACCACACCGCCCAGTAGAGATGAGATCTGCAACGCAATCAAAGCACTGAAGACCAGCAAAGCAGTAGGACTTGATGGCATTCCTGCAGAGCTTTTACAAGCGGCGCCAACGACATCGAGCGAACTCCTGCATCCACTCATAAAGAAAGCTTGGATTTCCGAAAGATTTCCTCAAAAAGGAGACCTAATACAGTGAAGTCCAAAGTGGAGTCAGACAGGGCTACATTCTGTCACCACTATTGTTTATGTTGGTGATAAGCGATGTCCTGCGAGCGGTCTTGATGGGAAACGGAGGGATTCGATGGACTCTGACGTCTCACCTGAAACATCTTGACTATGCGGACGACGTATGCTTGCTCTCTCATAGGATCATGGATTTCCACCAAATGACAACAGGGGTGGATAGAGAAGCAGAAATCCTGCGGCTGAAAGATGATCAGCCTCGGAACCCATCATCTTCTCTCATAAATATTTCTCAACAACCTGTTGAGAAAGTTCAGAGAGTTTCCAATACCTTACAAGTATCATCTCTACCGAGGGTGGCACCGAACAGAACATCAGCAGTCGAATCGGGAAGGCAAAGGCTGCTTTCGGTCGAAAGTGGCAGTGGATCGGACATCGCTTCGAAAAGGCGACAACTGTATTGCGGCGTATACAATGCAGTGGAGTCCGCTCACTCAAGAAGGAAGAAGAACTGGATGACCGAGAAGCTCATGGAGATGGACAGTCGAGGAGGAGTCAGCCCAACTAGGCAAGAGTTGGAGGGAGTTGCGACTCATGTCCAGGAACCGAACACGATGGCGAGCTGGCGTTGTGGATTCCTCATGCCCACTAGGGTCCCCTAAGGACATAAAAGGTCTGAGGATCTAAGTAAGTAGATTAGTATACTAGCTACGCCCCTGGCTGAACTAGCATTCACTTATTTTACAGTGCTGAGTGCAAAAATCGTTTTAAATTATAAATTTTATACTACAACACGTGGTTCGCCAGGTGACAATGCATTCTCAAAAAGCTAACGTTTGGTCTGAATATAGGGCCTTTTTTCGAAAACGTTGATGAGGCGGTCACCGTCAATATGGTGAGTGCTACAGAACGATAGTAATCAATTTCTTATAAGCCCAAGAAACATACTGACCTAGACGACAACTGGTTCCAGCAGGATGGCGGCGCGCGCTACGTGCCACACAGCAGACGCCATGATGGACATTCTGCATTAACAATTTGAAGATCACGTTATTTCTCGCAAAGGTAACGTGAATTGGTCACAAAGATCATGGGATTTGACCCCGCTATAATTTTTCTTGTGGGGTTTCCTGAAGTCGCAATTCTATTTGAATAAACTACAATCGAACGATGACCGTAAGGTAAACATAACACAGGCAATTGCTCAAATTCAGAGTCCGAAGAGTCATTGAAAATTGGACCACTCGGATTCGTGCCACAGTGAGAAGCTGAGGCGGGCATTTGAACGATGTCATATTCCAAACATACATATTTGCATAAATGGGCCTCTCAAATAAAGGAATAATTTTGTTAAGACCTCACGCGCAGCTTGTTTTATTCAATTTCGACATCTACCAGCCCTTACTGGAGAATTCCTTTTATAACTAACATAATACAAATAAGAAACGCACAAAATAGGCGTTAAGCTTTGTTTTTACATACTCGTATATAAAACAAAAAACTTGTTCTCTTTTCCATCACATGCTTCAATAGAGGTTTCCCGATTAAACTTCATGGTCACTATATGAAACCGACCGCAAGTAACCACTTTCCACATGGCCAACGCTGTAATTCAGACTCCATGCTAAGTTGATTCCGTTTTTAGTTTTTTTTTTTTTGTTAATCTTGCCCAAACTGAGCTAATGCAAGCACCAAGCACTAGGAGTCTGGGACATATAGTATGTGGTCATGCAGCAGAAATCCACAAAAACCGACTGTGAAGGTTCCAGAGTGAGTTAGCCAGTTTCCGAAAGAGCGTGAGTATAAATTTGTGTGTGTGTATATTTTATATAAACGAGTAAGAGTTGACTCAAGCTTAGCAGACATTAATTTTATAATTTATGCCAACAATATTTCGCCATGTGCGCCAAAAAAGAGATTATGCACCCAAAATACTTACACACGCTAATACCATATTTGTGCAGTGGCGGCGGACCATCACCCATAGTACCTACGAGTTATACGAGCATGCTGGGCCATTGTAGGCGCTTTCTATCTCTCTCTCTTGTTATTTCGTTTCCTTTTTTTTGGCATTTTTATCCTTTTGTTCTCAGCATGTCCACTAGGAACCACTGTACCAAAACATCAACCCAGCAATTTTATGGATGCCTCCCTTTTATCCTGCCTGGCGGGACATTCCTGACATTTATTTACTTTGGATGGCAGGACAACAAATTTCAAAGGCACCGCCAAAAGTTGTTGGTGGGAAAATGCCTTTCAATATATACCAACATATACATAATTATAACAACAGCGTTAAGGGTGGAGATCAAACCTTTTGCATAGCTGCTCGCTCCCAACTCATAAATGACATCGAAAAAATAAACAGGGTGTTACCATTTGTATACGTTTTATTTTTTAAATTATTGAAAAATTAGTAAGTATTAGTAAGGTTTTTAAGAATGTACGGCTTTAACTGATTGCAAAAATACATATAAAGTCCTTTTTGCTTGCGACTTATAGGTAATTATAAGGCAAGTTATGCATTCGTATAAAAAATCGCACTCGAGATTTTGATCAAAGTTGACTCAGTTGATCCACCAAAAAGTGGGTCTCGCAATTTTGTCTGCCTGTCTGTCTTTTCGACTGGAGCCTAAACGGCTCGGCCGATAATCTTGGTATATTGGTAGATAGTGGCGTAAAATTTAATTGTATTAGTACGATGTTAAAGATGTTTTAGTATGAAACTTGATTAAAACGATGATTTTCTTCATATGACTTTGGCGTTTCCAAACATCAAAATAGGTCCGTTTACTCATTCTCTTGCATAAACTGCCATTATTTAAGGTCTGTTCAGAAGCAAGTTATTAAAAAAATATACTTAGTGCTATACTAGTTAAAAAATGTTTAAAATTAAGAAAGAGTTAGTAATCTAATAAAAAGTTAGCAAATTGTTAAGTAGTTATGTATACTACTACTACTGAATTTTTTCGAATATTTATAAATATTTTTTTCTCACACAGATTTTTAAAAATAAAATTTAAAAAAAATCACTTGGCTAAAGCTAGGTAATGGTTGAACAAAATTTTCCGAAAAGTGGTTAATAATCGTATCCCCCATATGGGACCATTTTTTTGTTTTGTATTGGCCTAAAACTGTACAAACGATTTTAATAATTTTTTTATGCTAAAGCTCCCTAAGAATTTGAATATTGAAAAGTATTCAAGTTTTCAAAAAAAAAATGTTTTTGGATTTTTAAAAACAATTTCAATTTTTTTTTCAAAACTCAATATTTCGAAATCCCCATGCTCAATTGTTTTAAAACTTCACAAATTAAAGTTTCTTAATATAATCTACAAGGTGTGAGAAAAAAATTATTTTACCTAAAAACAACGGTACCCACCATACAAATTTAAGAAAATGGTTTTCAAAAAACGCATTTTTCTCTAAAACGGCTCCGATAATTTTGATACAATTTTTTTCTGTCGATTAATTTAGACGATCTATAATTTAATGGAAAAAAAAATGAACTTAAGATGTTACTGACTGTACTTACCATAGAACTATTTTTTTTTAATTTTTAATTTTTTACTATCGGCATAACGGATTTTATTGAACTTTTTTATAGAGAAGCTTCTAAAAAGTTTGAAAAACATTATATTTTTTTTTAATTCAGTACCTCAAAAACAGCTCAATATTTTTTTTTAGAAATTTAATTTTTATTCGTACAATAATAAAAACTTGAAGTTGGGGTACCATTATTTTGTCTTAATTCACATACAATTTGTCGTTTATTTGTTTCAATTCACACTAACTCTTAGCCGTAGCATTGTATATAAATTCTTATAGTAGTCTCATGACGAGGAACGCCACGTAATTTACCAAGCGGCAGAGAAAACAACCAAACCCAATACCCAAACCGTATATTAGCAAATTAATTTAACATATTCTCATATGCTATCCTTTTCTCGGCAGAGAGAGACATAAACAACAAACATGCTATATTGCTATAGCTATTCAGAGCACACCGACTTGCACCAGCCAGTCAGCGCAGGCGCACACAAGCATGCATACATTATATTTATATGCAGAAAACCTACTGAGAAGGATAGCCTACGCTCGATTGATGGCGGCGGCGGCGGTGCGGTGGCGACGGCACTTTGCGAATGAAATTTTGTGTAAAGTTTTTTTACAACGTTGCTTTGTTTTTTTTTTGGATACCTCTATGAGAAATGAGAATATGCATTAGGTATATGAATGAGCGAATAAGGTAGCAATATATTGCCAGAGAGGGGTTTGCGATTGATGGCGGTCCATTGTATTTAGTTTTTGCATATACATGTATGTACTTTGTACTTATATAGGGAAAGACATATGGTATGCATTCGTAAAAACAATCGAACTCGAGATTTTGATCAAAGTTGATATAACGATAGCGAAGACTAAAAAACTGGGTTTCGCAATTTTGTCTGCCTGTCTGTCTGTTCGACTACCTACAGCCTAAATTGCTCGGCCGATTTTCTTTGAACTTAGTGGATATCACTTTGAATATTTCCTCCCCACGTTTTGTTTTTTTTTTTATGACCAAAAATAACGGTACATGCCATACGAATTTTTTCGAAATTTTATAAATATTTTTTTTTTCTCAAAAACTGTTCGACAGATTTTAAAAATAAAAATACAAAAAAATTTCATTTAGTTAAAGCTAGATAGTATAGTTGAAAAAAAAATGTGCGAAAAATGGTTATTGAGGGTATACTCCCCATGGAACCTTTTTTTCGTTTTTGATTTTCTCAAAAACGGTACAACCGAATTTGATAATTTTTTTTTGCTAAAGCTCCCGAAAAACTTTAATAGAATTGTGTACATTAGACTGGGCCAAAAAAATTGACTAGGTATTTTTTGAAAGATATATCGAGAATATCATTCAGAATGACAAAAAAAAATTTTCGTAAAAGTTTGAGCCCTTAATATCAATTTTAAGAGGGCTATCATCGCTAATTTTGATTTTTAGTCATAATTTCATGTTTTGCGTCAGAACTGACAAAACATTGAAGTAAAAAAAAATCATTTTGACTTACTTTTATATAAAATTAAATTCCCTACAAAAAAGGTCTAATTGAAAATTTTCGTCAGACAAGCCGTTTTTGAGTAATTAAGCTTAATAAATTGTTATTTTTCGTTAGTTACAAAATTCCAAATTAAAAAAGTAAAATCGAAGAAAAATAACAATTTATTAAGCTTAATTACTCAAAAACGGCTTGTCTGACGAAAATTTTCAATAAACATTTGTTTTTCGTTACATGCGATACGTGAATTGAAAGGTGGCACTCCCTAGATCACGAATATGCAATTTTTAACTCGCTAAGATGTCTAGTTTAGCCAGAAATCACGTTTAAAAGTACATTGGGTGGCAAATTTTTGTCAAGAAATATTTTTGAAAAAAAAATTTATGAAAAATCAAAATTTCTTAAAAAAAATTGAAAAAAAAAAAATTTATTGGAAAAAAGTTTTTTGAAAAAATATTTTTGATAAAATGTCCAAAAATATTTTTGGCAAAAGTTCAAAAATATTTTGGTCAAATGTCCAAAAATAATTGGCCGAACCATTGAAATTCATCTTATCTCTCTAAAGATGGAGGAGGTTTACCTCCTCGGAGTTCTAACATTTCTTTCCATTTGTTAAAAAATAAATCAAAATAAAATATTCTGAATTCGGTTTTATTACCAAATTCTGTTTGGCACTATTTCGGTTACCATAACGAAATAAAGCCAATTTGAAATTATTTTGTTTTCAAAAATGATATAAAACCAAATTTAGAATTTGAGTTTATTAAGTTCAAATGCCTCTAGATCTAATTACAAAGTCGAAAAAATGGCAGCCTCGCTGATTAATCGTATCAAAATGTAAGCAAACCAGATTGTATGAGAAATGAAACAAAATTCACAAAACTATCATACACTCTCAATACTATTTGTTTGTATTCATCTCGCACCTGGCATATACAACTTTATATACCTACCTACAATTGATTCTGACAGCAAAAAGAAACGCAGATAGGATTTTCTCCCTTACCCTCTTTTAAAAATATATCACTTCACTACCGCATCTCTTCTTTTATTTTCTTATATTTTTCCCTTCCACGTAGTGTATCTTATATCACAACCGCATCTCACTGGCGATATTAATATTTCTGCGGCAGAGATAAGAAACTTTTAATTCAGTTCCATGAGACTACTATAGAGTTAATATACAAAGGCCGTAGATTCAACAAGTGGAGGTTGGGAAAACGAAAAAATTGTCTTTTATTCTCGTCTGGTGTAAATACCAATCTAGTGACCTCAACTCTTAAATGAATTTCATTTAATCGCTCCACTTAAACAGAAATAATTTTCTATCTTCAATGTACCAATCTAGCCTTTTATAAGGCTATTCGGTGACAGCGAGGCATTGCTGTAATGGTGAAGCTGATCTAAATTTTTTATAAAATATGTTGTAGGATATTAGCTATAGTAGGGCAAGCTTTACTATTATTAGGAGTATTAGCTAGAGTGGGGCAAACTTTATTATTGTAAGAGAATTATTAGTTATTTACCAATCCAACCCGTTTTTTTCCTCTGATCTTTTGTTCTCCTCTTCGAAGGTAGCTCATTGGATAGGTTCTCTTTTTAGAGTTCCACCCGTTTATCTCCTTAGATTGCGTGCTAGGGATACTTAATGAAATACCGTGTTAGTTTTTAGGCTTTTGAGTATTGTATTGTATGAAATACTGTGCTATTTATTTTAAGAAAAGAAGTAATATTCAGCCTTATTGTGAGTTTCGCCAGGAAAACATTTCCCCGAAAAATGTTTGTTCCCCCGAAATTTTAAAAGCTATTATGAGTTTTGCCCTAATAAAAATTTCACTTCGAATCACGAGTGACAGTTCGAAAAATAGGCACGTTCAGAAAAATGAAGCTCGCAATAAATTCTTACTCCACTGTGATGGAAACGGAGAATGAAATGCCACCTCCAAATTCTCTGTTATTTGCAATAGTGATAAAATTGTGGCTACGCTAGTAGTGACACTCATTGTGGCTCCCATTTTTTAATTAGATTATCTGAAATGAATAATTTGCACACCTATTTTCAAACAACGGACTTATCGCGTTCCGAAAATGAACAGACCTTCTTGTGAGTTTGAACAAGCATATAAGTTTGTTTTGACAGTTGATAATTAAAAATTTCAGGATATAAAATTAGATTATTATTTTATAATAAAGAAAGGATAATTATCATAAATATAGCATAGCATAGCGCTACATATCTTGTCTGAGGAAGAACAAATGTTTGAGGAGCGAGCACTGCGAAGGAATTTGTGGGATCACTCTAATCCTTTGGAGATTCGTGAATGTGAAAAGGAATTAATCCTTATTTTTTTCCCCAATTTCTTCAGTACTTCAGGCAGAGGGTTGGTACCAAAAAGGAGTTGGCAAAGACAACGATGTTGGTTTAGCACAATCCTCTTTTAGCCTTATTCTTCATTTTTTTTTTCCACTCAAACTCACTCTTCATTTCTTCCAAAATTCGGCCACTTTCTCCCGATTTGCTTTAAGTGAAGCCCTTGGCAATTTCAGGATTCTTCTGCATTTTATTAAGCAGCATATCGCTTTGGTCTTTTTTTATTGTTTTGCTCCTGCATTTTAACAAAAAAACATGCATTTTTAATTTTCTTATCTTCAAAAAGTAAACAAACAACTTACAATTTCCGCCTTATTGTGCTCTCGTTTGCCTAATAAAAATGTTAATGGCATATAATTCCGCCTGAAATGATTGTTCACAATAAGGGGAATTTTTCGAACATGAATAATTTTTCGGGTGTAACTCACAATAGGCGAAAAGTGAAATGTCAGATTTTCCGGGTGGAATGTTGTTCGGGTGAAACTCACAATAAGGCTTATTTTTACTAACAATAACATTATATGAAATACCGTGTTAGAAATTCAAAACTACGAAACAAATTGATTAAGAGTTTAGCAATATTAAAAAACGTTATTTCATTCGGAGCCTTAGACCCCCCAAACCCAAGTTTGTTGCTTCTTTGGGAAGAACCCTGGACACCGACGAGTTTACGTCAGCCACGAAGAAAAAGCATTACAATCACAACTACAACGACTTATAAAATCTTTGTTCTTGCATAAGCTTATTTTTGCTTGAATCACATGGCATCCTGTTTTTAGCTCCAACTACTAAAGGACTTAGTCATTTAAAAAATGAATTTTATGCTTATGAATGAAAGAACTGCATAGAATCCGCTTGGCTGCTTTCCATAAGGTTTTCATTTTGAAGAAGATCCAATTTCTTTCAGCAGCCACTGAAGGAAAGATTGTCTAAGCTAGGAGTTTGAGGGAGTTTGGTAAGTAGAAATGGCAACCACTGGCATTCTAGCCCTGTGACCCAATTAGCACCAGTTAGTGGACATTCTTATGGAGTCATCCAGTTTGCATTAAGTTCAGAAATATGAAAGGATTAAGTAGGTTTTGATGTCTCTTTTTGTGTGTTTACAATCATCCAGAAATTGGATCATTCACTCAGCCAGACCACCAGACTCATCCGACACTATTTACACTGTGACAAGCTAGGCAGCTTGTTGATTGTAGCCAATCCGATTGAATGAACATCCGGCACCACGCACCGTAAACAACCATCAAAGCTCTCAGTCTGGCGGCTAGGGATCTAAGGCTAGAGCCATTTCAAAACGTTGAAAAAAAATATCAAGTCTTTGATCTGCGTTTCCGAAAGTTCGTCAATGTCGTCAAAAAATGCCCTTGCTTGGTCTAATTTTGACCAAAGCAGGGCATTTACAGAGGAACTGAAGGAGTGTTTTCTTTTGCCACTGGTCCCGACAGCTATGACAGTGATTGTTGTGAGGAATGCCTAGCTTTTCTGCATGCTCTCCTATTAACCAGTGTCCGCTTCAGATAACAACGATCCTGACTATGTTTTGCCTGGTTCTGCATATCAGATCAAACGTTCAGGATTTATTGTAGGTAATTATATAATAAAGACTGATTTAGTGTCATAGGTATTGAAGAATTGATGATCTTCGTTTCAAAAAGCTGAATACAAAGTAGGCTCCCTTTGGTGAACGTATCAATGTGAGATCTTAAACTTAATTCCTTTAAGAATGTAACTCCCAGATCATATAGAGAGAATCATTCGGAAACCTGATTGTTTGACTCTTTTGAACATTGAGTTCAAGATAAATTTTTAGGCACATAAAATGCAAAGCTATCAAGACAGTAGTAGAAAAGAAACCACCCCCACCCTCCACAATAACAACCATCAACCCCAAAACC
This sequence comes from Philhelius festivus, assembly GCA_963931855.1. Classification (NCBI taxonomy): domain Eukaryota; kingdom Metazoa; phylum Arthropoda; class Insecta; order Diptera; family Syrphidae; genus Philhelius; species Philhelius festivus. The sequence goes on along the minus strand of OZ007555.1, from coordinate 203,968,452 downwards.
TCCTACGCCCAACTGGCAGCAGGAAATGGGATTACTGCACGGTTTGAACAAAAGTGAACTCCAAAGGCCCTAATCCCGAAGGCTCCAGGTGCGCCGTAGGCGGCATGTCATGGCCATTCAAGGCCAGTTATGACGCCTTGAAAATCAAATATACGGGAACAGGCGAATAGGATCGATAGACGATAGACCATATGTACTCTGTTTTGCCCAGGCTAGAGCTGCCTATGAGGCCCTTTGTGATCCATGCTGTGAATGTAAACAATTTATTTACCAAAGTCCAGATTTGTTTATGACCAGGCAAACTTGGTTGAACCAGAAACATACACTGGCCACAATAATTGCAATATCGTAAAAAGGGATCGGTCTGATATAAATCGCTGCTTCGGATTTCGGTTTTATATTCTGGTGCTCGGTTTCGGGTAATCTGGCTTCTTGTAATACGGATTTAAAAACTGGTTTTGATCCGAGCTTATGACAGGATCGGATGGTACTACGCCCCGCCCCTGGTGGCACTAAAACAGCAGAATAAAACGCTCTAGTACATCAGCAGGTACAACGATCCTGGTGGCACTAAAACAGCAGCCTAAACGCTCTAGTAGATCAGCAGGCAACAAACCCCCTGGTGGCAATTAGGATGTTTTACTTCGAACTAAGGCCCCTTAAAACTGGTAAGGGAAAGCCTCAGTAAGAAATAGCTGGACAATATCTCCTACCTAAATTGTCTTTCCACGAAGCGCCTAACCACTGGTAAAGGGAAGCTCCAAGAAACCAATGAAAGCTAAAATCACCAAAAAATTACCAATAAAATCAATTTACTAGGTCGCCTGACTTTGCGTATAGTCGAAGGGGTACTTTTCGTTCATCCAAGTAGGTCCCCATGATGGTTTTTCAGTAAAGACTAAACGTGAACTGTGTATGTGGTGAACGAAAAATAATAATGTACACTGAGAAAAATATCAAACATATTCATATTTGAATCAAACTCAAACACATACGATTTGGCATGGAATCGATATCTATTTAATTTTAATAGAAACGTATTTAACCATGTTTGACCCGATTTGAACATGATTTTGTTTAAATTTACCTCGTTTTCTATTTGATTTAAACATGCTTATCTTCGTTTTTATTAACTTAATTTGATGTTGTTTCAAATAGAATCATATTGATTTTTTTTGAATATATCCGTATTTGAGTCAAATACGTTTTTGTTTAAGGCAAATATACATATTTAACTCCAGATTTTTCAGAAATTACAGAAATTAAAAAAAATTACTCAAAACAAAGAAAAATTAAAAAGTACATATTTATATTTTTATTTTAAGTGAAATTCTGTTATTACATTTTTCCAAAAAGTATTTAAATGGTTGCGGAGCGTTTTGAGATCTCATCTTTGTCACAAGCACCAGGTGAACTTAGCCCCTGTTTAAGATCTATGAGCAAATCTTCGTCAAATTCTGGTTCATAATTGGTCTTCTGGAATTTGCTTCCTTTTTTAATTCTTTTGTCGTCTTCTAGCGTCCTATGGGAAGAATATAGAAGTCAAATGATAATTTAATATAATGCATACTTATTAATCAGTATTTTTGTAAATAAAACTATATAAATAAACAGTTTTTGAAACAAATATTTTTTTGGACACTTACAATAGAAAGCAGCGAACACTCTTCTTCCACTCCTCGAGTTATCTTATCCTTTTATATTAGTGCTTGAAGCAGAACTTCAGGTATCTAACATTATAATGGTATACCCATATCAAATATTTCTTGATATTTTTATAAATTACACGCTTTAGTAAAATCACAAACACTCGCGGAACAAATGCACTCCATGACTTTCGATGCCAAAAATAAGAAAAGTTATGTATTAAGCTACTTCATTTTACTTCAATTCAAACTCGTTCGGGCTTAAATTTAACTTTTATGTTTAATCTCTTACTCTTGTAAATATTTTAACTCCGTTTATATTTAAAACAAACTCGTTCATGTTCATTGTATGTTAAAATTTGTAAGTAAGTACAATAATTAAACATGTATTTTAAAAATCAAACTCAAACTAATTTAAAAACATTTACAAAACGAAGTCCAGATCTTAATGAAATTCTTAAACATGAATGAGTTTGATTTAAACATATTTTACTGTAAAATAGTAGTATTTTCGAATTTAAACAGATTTGAGTTAAATAATAAACGAATTCTATTTGCCCTTATTTAAACATATAATTAAACATGTTTCTATTTAAATAACTCATAGTACAGTTTTCTCAGTGTAGTTAATTTTCCTGTGACGTAATGTGTCCATTGTGCGTATGGTAGGTGCCAAGCACCTAAATTAGGAAAATAAAATACAAAACACTAAAGGTAACAATTTGATGAGTCAAAAGCAGAACAGCGAAGAAAATCGGATCGAACATCTGGCGATAGAAAGGCCATCATTTCTAAGAAGCAGAGCCTATCTGGATCTATTGCTAATAAATGCAATATTAAAAATTAATGAAACTGTGGTTCAATAATAGTACCCGTTGGCATAATGGTTAGTACGTTGGACTGTCTTGCGGAAGGTCTCGAGTTCGATTCTCAGCCGCTGCAAGAAAGTTTTTTTCAGGGGTGTACTGCCTCTTGCGAGGAATTGAAAAATTCTCCAAGAACTGCCTCTTGCGAGGAATTGAAAAATTCTCCAAGAGTATCTCTTGTCATGGAAAGTGCTGCTCATTAGCCGTTCGGAATCGGTAGAAAATTGTAGGTCCCCTCCATTCCTGGTAACACGCACCCAGGAATGGCTGAGAGTTGTAAGTCACTAGGTCCTGGTTCACTCCGAGCTGTTGCACTACCAAATTTATTTTTCATTTATTTTGTGCTTCAATAACAAAGAAACTGCGTACGCCAGTGCCCACTAGGAAATTGCGGCTGTTAAACAGCTTCTCAACAAGCTTGTAGAATTCCAGGAGCATGTACCAATGCAATCTTACAATATCATTTAGATGCGCTGGCCGAGCTTCATCATGGTCAAATCAAGCATCTTTGTTCGAATATCTTTAAGAGAAATGATTAAAACGATCTTCGCACCTTTTGCTTCAGAGAACGTCAGAAAACAGAGTCATACTGCTAGCAGGCGACGAACTCGTAACTATCAAAGATCCCCAGGAGAAACCGGAGACTTCGGGTGCTGTCACAAGAAGTGGGTTTTCACCAGGTTCAATGAAGATCATTTGGAAATTTCTATTACCGCCAGAAGACATCAGGAGTTCATGGTATATCTAACGCTGTACTAGGATTGCTACCTTCAGAAGCAGTTGACAATTATTTCATACGGCTTCACAAGACACTGAATAATGAATATTATCCTGTGCCGTGAAAGATAGCCCCGATAGATCCTCTCCCAGAAAAAGGGAAGAATGATCCCAATCCAGCAAATCTCCACTCGATAAGTCTTTTCTTTAGAGTATCAGTAATGTTTCAAAAAAGTTATTAACAGAGTCTAAATGGTCTGGACTCTGGAGAGAACAATATCATACCGGATACTCAGTTCGGTTTTAAGTCACAACATGACACAATTCATGCACCTCGTCTAAGCCGGTCACATACATATACCCCATGGAACAAATCTTAAATTTTGTGGTCTGATTCATTTATAGAAAGTGCTTTAGGCAAAAATAAACTACATTATCTACCTTTATTTTGTTATCAGCTTGAACTTTATTTTACGTTATGAAACCGCAGGGGGCAGTTTGACTTGCACATACACCTGTAATCGTCTGATGACCTAGTCAAACCATCCTTCTTGTGGCCCTTTTACTTTTATTCGTTCTCTTTTAACTACCGGAATCAATTCCGCATCCCAACAGAAAGCTTTCGACACCGTATGAATGAAAAATTGGGGTATAAAAACACTGCGACCTAAAGATCTATTGTGTCCCCCATCTAGAACTGGATGAGATTGGCTCATTACTACAGTTCTTCCTCCAAATCTGCTCCTCTGAGGAATCGAAGTATTTGGAGTATTTTAAGGGATGATAATTCGCTCTCCTTTATGTGGTGCTTGCCCAGATACCTGTGCCTTTGATGCACGAGTGCATCACCTTTCCCCAGTATGTGGTCAGGTGTCTCTTCGTGAGTGTTGCAGAATCTGCAAGTCGCGTTGCTCACTAAGCCAAGGATGTTGAGGTGTCTTCTCAACCTACAGTGGCCTGTGAGAAGCCCCGTGATTTTCCTGAGGTTGTTCCTACTTAAGCTAATGCAGGTTAGAAAACGCTCTCGGTTGTAGTCCCCGAGTAATAGTTTTGCCTGTCTTAGCTTAGGGAGTTCTTTCCAGATCTTTGATCTTTTTGTCTCCTCTCCTCTTCTGTTTTGATTTTGTTTTTGATCACGTTTTCTCCTATTCCGCAGTAGGGCTCTGGCCCTGTAAGGGGTGTCGATGCACCTATTTTTGCTAAGGAGTCTGCCACTTCGTTGCCCTGGACACCAACGTGGCCTGGTACCCAATGAAGCGAGACAGTGTTATTCTTGCCCAGTTTATTAAGCTTAATCACGCATTCCCAAACAAGTTTGGAGCTGATGGTGTAGGAGCTTAGTGCTTTTAGTGCAGCCTGACTGTCTGACATGATGGCAATGTTTTGTTTTTTATATTTTCTATCGAGGTTTCTTCCAGCACATATGCCTATGGCATTTACTTCTGCCTGGAATATGCTAGTGGACTGTCCCATCGGTAAGGAGAGTTTAGTTCTAGGCCCAAAAACTCCAGCACCAGTCCCTTCAGCCGTCCTCGATCCATCTGTGTACCATTTGATGGTATTTTCTTTAAGACTATAGTTTATTGTTTCGCTTAGCCAGTCTTTTTTGCAACTTAACTCCGTTTTGAAATGTTTTTCGAAGTTATATCTTTTGATCATACCATCTCTTGGGATGTCAATGAGGTTTGTTACTGAGGACCGGATTATCGAATCTTTTTCCCTGTTTCCAATAATTTTACCCATCCCAGTACCCTCCTTGGCAAATCTCATTATGGCTCCCCTAGCAGCATTTTCAATGACCACGTGTAGTGGCGTCAGATGAAGGATGGTTTCCATCGCTGCTGTAGGGCATGTTCTCATTGCTCCTGTTATGCATATACATGCAAGCCTTTCCAATTTGTCTAGTGATTTCCTAGTTGTGTTTAGTTCGGTTCTTTTATGCCATGCAATTGCCCCATAGGTAATGATGGGTCTTACCATCATGGTGTACATCCATCTTATGATGTTTGGTTTGCAGCCCCATGATTTACCTGCAAGTCTCTTGCATATCATGAGGGCCTTGTGGCTTTCCCGACAGTTATTTCGACATGCTTGTTCCAGAGGAGTTTGCTATCTAGTGTAACTCCTAAATATTTGACCTCCCTCTGGGTGTCGATTACATCTCCCGCCAACCGAATGGGTTTCATGCGAGGTAAAAGTCTTTTTTTTTTTTTTTTTTTTTTTATAATCTACACGCGCTCAAGGGATTATGATTACCCTTTAAATGTTTCAACACAGCGCGGGCGTGAAGTTAAGGAAGAGAAAGAAGGATAGGAAAGATGTGTGGCACGATGTTCTGAGACTGAAGATTGTTGTCTCAGATATTTTATCTCCAGGGATGGCGGCTGAACTAAAGCGGAGAATGCCGTGTCTTATTTCTATGTTGCTTATAATTCACATTATTTTTTTCGTGTTCATCCTTGTTGGGCATACTAGTTTAACTCAATTACATGTTGTTAGTGTTATGCCTGAACAACATGTAATGAGTAAACCAGCAACCCATTGATGACAATTTTAGAAGGTTTTTAATGGAATTAAAACGACATAGACGACGGCAGGGATCGAACCTGTGATCATGAGGTTCACAGGCGAGCACACATCCATCGCGCCACGTACTATCGTTGTTTTGGTAGGGTTGATGTTAAGTCCCACAGATATACACCATTTCTTGGTTATAGTCAGTCCTCTCTGGACTATATCACAGAGAGTTTCTTCGTATTTCCCCAGTGCCGTTATAACGATGTCATCAGCAAAGCCAATACATCGAATCCCTTGGGAGGTTAGACTTTCTAGTAATTCATCAACTACAAGACTCCACAGCAAGGGTGATAATACCCCTCCCTGCGGACAGCCTCTTGTTGTGATGACTTTCTGGACGTTTAGTCCTGCGTATGCTTCCGCCGTTCTTGTACTAAGCATTTTACTTATCCATCTGACTTTAGTGCTAGGAACACTCTTCCTTTCTAGAGCCGAATGAACTGCTTCGTGAGAGGTGTTGTCGAAGGCCCCCTCAATATCAAGGAAGGCGCATAATGCCGTTTCTTTAATATCTAAAGCTCTCTGTATTATATTCGTTAGTTCATATAGAGCGGTTTCTGTGGATCTACCCGCTCTGTAAGCATGCTGACGGTGATTTAGGGGCATGTTTACTAATACTTCCGATCTAATGAAGTTATCAATTACCTTTTCCAAAGTTTTCAGTAAGAAGGATGTTAGGCTTATTGGCCTGAATGACTTTGGATGTGTGGTATCTTTTTTCCCCACTTTGGGGATGAAAATTACCTTTGCTCTTCTCCATAGACTTGGTATGTACCCAAGTGCAATACTACTTCGAAGCAGTCTAATAAGATAGGGCATCAGTTCCTCTTTACCTTTCTGCAAGAGCGCAGGAAAGATGCCATCTACGCCCGGTGATTTGAAAGGTTGAAAGGTACTTAACGCCCATTCAATCCTATTGCCTGAACAGATAGTCGCAGCTATCTTCCAGTCTTCCCGGTTAGGCCTTAGAGGTATTCTCTCTATCATATTTCCTACTATTGGTAAGCTGCCTGGAAAATGAGTATTTAGCAGTAGGGTTGACCTTTGCTCCTCGTTTTCAGTGAAGTTGCCATCGGCGTAACGAAGTGCCAAAGAGGTTAATGTGTTATCTTTGGCTAGAGCCTTGTGTAATCTTGCTGCTGTAGGTGTCGACGAAATGCCCTCACAGAAATTTGCAAAACTATTTCTCTTAGCTCTCCTTATTTCCCCATTATATTTGGTCAATTCTGCAGAGTAGTTATGCCACTCTCCAGTACTCTTTGCTTTATTGAAGAGCTTTCTTACCTTGGATCTTAGTTTTGACAGATTATTGTTCCACCATGGAGCATTCTTCTGCCTTTTAATGGGTTTAAGGGGACAACTGAGTTCATAGGCCTCATTTATGGCCCCGCTAAACTCATTAACTAAGTGTTCTAACTCAAGGTTACTATTAGTCGTTTCTTGTGGACCTATTCGTTCAAGACTAGTCTTTAGGACGCTTTTGTACAGGTTCCAGTTTGTTTTCTTAGGATTCCTGCCAGAGGTGTTCTCTGTCAACAGGTTTTCTAAAGTAAACACTATAATTCTATGATCAGACATAGAAGGTTCGTTGGAGACTCTCCAGTCTCTAACTAATCGACTTAAGTTCGAGGTTCCAAACGTTAAGTCCAGAACTTCCTTCCTTACTCTAGTTACAAATGTAGGTGTGTTCCCTACGTTAAATATATCTAGATTTTTCTCGATAATAAAGTCTAAAAGGTACTCACACCTTTGATTAGTATCGGTACTACCCCACGTTGTATGGTGGGCGTTTGCGTCACATCCAACTATCAGTGGTAGTCCTTTGCTGATGCAGTAGTCCACTAGCTTCTTAACTTCGACTGGTGGTATGTTGGCGTCGTCACCGGCGAAGTAGGCTGATGCTACAACCATCGTGCGGAGGTTACCCTCGATGTCGATTTGGGCTTGTATTGGTACCAAGTCCCGCGTCATAAATTCTGAAAGACATATAAAATTTATGTTATTTCTTATCTTTATGCATGCTCTGGGCGAGTCAATCCTCGTATCCCATATTAACTTAGAGTCCTTACATGTTAGGCCCCTAACTTGGCCCCCGTAAATCCAGCGTTCTTGGATCAGAACTAGCCCTAGGTTGTCCGCTGTGAATTTTCTGGCTATGACAGCTGATGCTGCCTTAGCATGGTGGATATTCACCTGAGCTAGCCTGGTTCTGATCCCGCGTCCAGACATTGTTTTATTGGCTAGGGGCAAATGCCCCTTCATCTGCAAGCAGATCATCCTCCTCGTCCATGGGAAGCGACTCGTTCAAATCGAATGGGCTAGGAGAGAGGTCAATGCCCTCCATCTCTTCGCTCATCCGACGGGAAGGGGGGTGTTGGTAGGCAAGCTGAATTGGGGTTGGGTTGTGGTTGTGGGTGTGGTGGGAGCTAATGAGGGGGGGAGGGGGGTGTTGGTAGGCAAACTGGATTGGGGTTGGGTTGTGGTTGTTGATGTGGTGGGAGTTATTGAGGGAGGGAGGGGGATGTTGGCAGGAAAACTGGATACGGCCGTGGTAGGGATGGTGTTGGCTCCTCTACCTGCTAATTCCATACAGCTCGTCTTACTGTTTTTACGTAGGCCAGTAACGGGGATCTTCCCGAATTTGTAATGCAGTTGATGTCCTGCATTACTTATGGCCTTCGCTGACTGACCGTCAATGCTTATTACCAGGAGCTGTCCTTTGCCTTCGACCTTGCTCGACAGGATCTTCCATGCATTGACAATCATTCCCTCATTCTGGGCCTGGATGAGCGCGAGCGATTTTTTGTCGTCTTGCCCGGTGCTTCTTGGCAGAAACAGCGTGATGTTGTGCATTTTGGGGATGTCATCGCCCATACATGCCATCAATTCGCTGACCTTCCAAGTACTCAGCTTGGAGGCTTTTTCCTTGAGCCAATCTGCCGTCTCTTGCCCAGCGCAGTCGACTAACAACAGTCCCGCCCTGAAGTGCACGCCATTAAATTTCAGTTTATGCGTCCAACCAAGGGAGACTTCCTCAATAATTGCATCCTCCAATACCGACAATTCGTCAGCACTGAGGGAGACCTGAGGGTACTCCTTTGGCAGAACCGCAGTCTTCAATGTACTGGCCGCGCTCGCGTACGAGAGCTGTTGTACGTCGGCTCCGATTTTAGCGGTTCTTGTTCCCGCTGTGGTTGCTGGCGACGTTCTGGCTTTTTTGACGTCTTGCCTTAGGGGAGGAGTTATAAGGTGGCTCTTCCTCTTACCCTGTTCTTGGCGTTGTGCAGGTTCCTTATTTGCATCCGCCTTTCTCTCGTCTACTTTCTTCCGGGCATCCTGCGGGGACATGCCCTCGGCGAGGAACCGGAGGTACCATCTTGCACCTGCACCGCTGAGTCCTTTCCTATTTGGGTCGTCCCGGCCACCTGGCTCGCCCATTTTCGGAAGTGGGCCGTTCTTTTTTCTGGTTCGGCTGCTTTCTTTTTCTGGGTGCATCATTTTCGTAGACTCAGAGACAGCTTTTGATGGTGTCATTTTCCCATCACTGATTGCTTTGACAGCATCCTTCACCGGCTTGGGAGGTATTCTACTCATGCTAGCTTCAGATGTGCCAGGAGTATCATCTGTAACTCGCCTGGGTGGCATTTTCCCCTGACTCGTTGTAGACGATTCTCCTTTAGCTGCCCGATTTTGCACTTGCCCATGAGGCTTTCTCTTGAAGAAGTGACTGATGTTCGGTCTCGGATCGTCACCATGGAGGTTAGACTCCATGCGATCCGCATACTCATTCGCGGTGACATCCCGCGGAATGTTGAATTTAATGTGGTTTGAGTTGTTTTTTTGTTTTTTGTTTTTTGGCATATTGTTCCCACGAGTAGCTAGAGAAGGGTAGGTCCGCCATATCAGAGCTCCGCATGATATGGTAAGGTCATGGTTACTCTTCGATTCGACCTGGTGTCGAAGAGGTACCGTTAGAATACAGCCGGTATACCCCCTGGCTGCAAACCATCCAATAGGAACGGTTCACGTAACACCCTGGATTAGGGGGGGCAGTTCTTAGTTCGTAACTCCTCAAAATCACTACCGGATTGGGACTTCCCAAACCTGTAGGTCAGATGAATCTTTGAAACTTAAGCCTCCGCACCGCGGCAAGGTGACTACCACGCGAAGGTTCGACACCGTTAAAATGGTTCGACACTATTATACATTATATACTTTACGACATATCCAATGGTAGAAGCTTCGATGTCAAAAGTGGCCACAGCAGGGGCGGCCAACTCGACGATTCTAATCAGCATTCACACCAGCGCACAGTGGGTACCCGCCCATACAAAGTGCGGCCAAAAGTATTTGCTTGTTTTTTTTTTTTTAAGAAACACTGATGTTATTCTTTTAGTTTGTTTATTTGTGCATAATTATAGAAAAAAAACATAAAATATTAATAAAATTAAATTTTTATTAGCTTTAATGCAGATTTAGATAAGAAGCAGCAGCAGTTTCTTTTTTAAACTGAAACCTCATTGGACGACAGTATCGTGTTGAAGCCGATCGAGGATTTTTCCAAATAATTATCTCTTCCGTATCCTTTTTTAACTGAAGCTACAATGGCACGTAAGATATGACAAATAAGTCACAGTCTTTCGCGTCAGATTCACGAAAATTCTGCTTGTACTCGCTTTGCCCAGTACTTCCATCAAATCCCCATTTACCTTCTAAATGAAGACTTTTAGAGGTTGCTTTGCTGAGTGTTTCTAGAACATCTTTCTGAGAAATTAATAATCTAGTTGCTGTGTGCTCAAGTAAAGCTTGTAAATCTACTTCAGCACTTGTTTCCGTTATTGTTAGTTTGTCGGCTTCTGGATAACAGCTCTCCTTTTCCTTCTGAATTGCTTTGTAGCTGGGCAACCCATTTTTTTTTTAATTTTTGTGTTAACAAAGTTTTGAATAAGTAAGTATTGATTTTTTGTTAACTTCGCTTCAACGAAAAGATATAATACTTCAGAACAAGTTACAGGCAAAGATTTTTCATCTTCTATATCCGAATTTGTTGATGTTTCACGTAAAGCTGTGGCTATAGAATCATCAGTAATTGATAATTCTGCCAAACGTCTTCGCTTAGTACGAGCAGAACATTCCTGAAAAGTTTTCCTGGGCCGACCTCGTTGCTGTGACGCACTCGCACTCGTACTTGCATTATTTTCTTCAGCAACGCTTAGTGAACGATCTCAGATTTATCGAGCCATGCGGAATGAGATATTATCAAACAATTTTTCCTGGCTTTACTTTTTTTCCCAAAATTCCTTTAACTTATTGCAAACCATAAGAATTCGGTAATAGAGAGGTTCAAATTTCACGTCTTCTTCGCCTTCATCAAACCAACTGCATTTGATGCCTTCAAGTATTTGGTTGGCTTGGGTTACACACGTAGAGTTATTTTCACGGATCTCTAGCCATTTGCCAAATAAGAAACGCCGTGAGAAACAGCATTCATAATCATTACCTACCAAAGATAAAATAGTTCATACATACAAAATATTTTGTTATTTTTTGTTTCAGTAATTTTATCGTAATGATGTCTACTAAAACTGTTATAACTTCTAAAGGGGAAAAAAGGGGAAAAAATCACAAAATTATTTCGAAAGGTAGGACAATATTCTACACTTGAATACCAAATTCATAGAAGGAGCTCGAAGGGAAACCTACTAAATCTCTAATTTACCGTAAATAAATCTATAAAAAATACTATAAAAAATGCTCTGCTTCAGAGACCCATACAATTGGACTTGAAGGTATTTCACAATAAAATGTATGGTTTTTAGAAAGTACTTACCTTGTCGTTTAATATCCATTACAATAAAACATTGTTCAAACTCTTTTAATACAAGTTAACACTTTTAAAAGTTCACTATCAAAAAACTGCACCGATAAGCAAACTGTATGTTTTTATATATGTTAACTTTGAATGTCTATAAAAGAATGAAGAAAGAGTAACGCGTGAAATTTTTTTTAGTTTTGGTTTAACGGGAGTTTGAAGAACGTTATTGACTCTTTGAATTCTTGATTGCTCATATTAATTTTTTTTATTTTTGGCCTATGGAGGTACCCACTGTGCAGCGATCTGATTAGTATTCTAACTGAAGCAACTGCGTTTGCCGACGATCTTACAACGCACAGAACAACCAGGTCATCGGAATGCATTTGCAGTGTGACTTCGACAAGATTCAGTGATATTGCTTTGACTGGAAGTTAAAAATCGAGTATCAGAAACTGTTCCTTTTGCATGGAGCACCAAGGGATAAGAGAAAAAACTGGCGCAACGTGTAGATTGGTATCAGTATTAACATATGAATAGACTTGTATTCTAAAGGTCAGAGGGTCTTAGATATTAGGTAAGCCCAAAATATTGCACTCTTGTTTGGTAAGAATAATTGCAGAATGAAAGAATTTAACTGGTTGCAATATTCAACGGCACTAGACGCCAGCTATTTTATTTATAATGCAAAAATAAATTGCTTTAATTTCGGGAACACCCTGCTACCATTTTGGTATCGGTATGTCTATTGTTGCAGAATCTCTATGACCAGTACGAGCATATAACCGACGCCGACGACCACACGCCATTAATCATTTTCGGGATAGATGTACATTGTACAACAGTTATGGAACTGCGAGCAAGAATATAGAAACTCGTAGATAGCAATGTGCGTTATACTTCATAAGCGGATTGTAGCAACAGAAATCGAGTGATTATGCTCGCTCCCATATTCGATTCGATATAGATTTATCTGGCTCTTATAACGCGCTATTTTTGTATAACAAAGCTCGCTGCTTATTTAATTAAGTGGCTTTAAGGATTTTAGCTACACGAACGGTGTGTACTGTTGGCATGGAGACTAGCTTTGAAAATTGATGCAGAGTTCTGCGTGATTAATGTGGCCAATGGAAAAAGTAATGCCATACAGTTCCTGGTATGTCCTGGCATGACCTGCAGGCTGCAGCTGCAGCATTATGGTATAGTTTAGTGGAGCTTGTTGCAATTGATAACAGAGTTTAGGTGCAGTGCTTTATAAAATTAAATAGAAGTGAAAAAGAATATTGAACAAATTTGTCATATCCGTGTTGGTGAGCTTACTTGTATACCTTTATCCACAAAATTGGAGGTGGAATGTTGTATCTGTATTTTGTGTAAGGCTAATTTTAGAATTGCTGTTCTTTAAATTCACAGAGATGGTGACTGGATTTCAACTATGAATATATTTCATAAACAATGGAATCTAAGGATCTATAGAACACAAATTTAAATTTTATAGGATTACCGGATTGAATTCTGAAAAAAAAAAATCATGCAAGGGTAAGGGTCTTTCTTCAATTTTGAGATCATTAAGAGATTTAAGAAAAGGTTTACTTTGGGGAACCCTGCCCTTGTTAACGAAAGCTGCTCTTTTAATACATATGAAAGACATTCTATTTAGGAAATACACTAGTCTTTTTTTTTTACTGCGTTTAAATAAAGTTAGGCATGTAAATCTTCTTTGAGTCTTCAGATACCCAATTTTTCAAGGAATGTATATCTATGTACGAGAGTCATGGAGACATGTAAGAGTAGTTTTTATTCAGAAAGTCTATATGAATCCGTGAAGGATGACCGGCCAATTAGTCTGACTTCTTTTGTACTTAAAACTTTAAAACGCATTCACCAAATTAATATTAGAGACCTTCTTAATTCATGTTCTCTTGAAAAATCTGAACATGCATACCTTAAGGGTAAGTCCACAAAAAAAAACAGTTCTTCATAAGGAAATGCGTACAATTGAGATAACTTCTAAAATTAAATAATATACACTCGCTATCTTCTTACAAAGGGCTTTCAACAACGTCCTTACTAAGTCCATCCTGGAATCACTCATCGAGTTTGGGGTAGAAGACTACATCAGGGAGTGGATTATATCCATGCTCAGCGAAATAAGGATGCTAGGTACGTAAGGTTATATAAACTTGACCAAGAACGTTAATAGAGGAACACCCCAAGGTACTACTTGTGTCAGGAAAGTTCACACCTGTGTAAAGAGAAATCACAAAAATGGCTTTAAATAAAATTAGTAACTTCGCCATGAGTTGTGGACTAGGTGTTAACCAAAGCAAAACTGAACTGATGCTATTTACTACCAAAACTAAGATATAGCCCTTCGCTCTACCTCGACTCAACGGCCAAACACTTTAATGCTAAATATATACATAGGTGTTATTCTAGACCCCAAGTTGAACTGGAAACAGAATATTAAAGAAAACGTTAAGATTAAGCCTGTAGTAAAACCTTTGGTAAAAAGTGTGGTCTTCAATCTAAGACAATTTTGTGGATATACACACCCGTAGTGTGACCGATCCGCACGTCTGGTTCGATACCAAAGCATACATCATCAATAAACTGAAGATGATACAAAAAATTGTGAACGTTGGCACTACATGTGCTCTAAGATCTTGTCCAACTGATGCATTAAGCGTTTTTCTGTACCTTTTACACATTACGTACTTCGTATCTTGCAGAGCATTAACACTTAACCAATAAAACTCTTGAATTGCAAAACCTTTTGATTTCAACAGAAAATTTCGACTCCCACTCACTAATGCACTCCTACAATGGTCAGCAGTAAAGATCTTAAGGTTAGTTACCCATTAAGATGGGACAGTGACTAAAGTCTTTGACACAACTATCTTTGTTGTTGGCTTAAAGATAGAGTATGGTGATGGTTCAAGAATATTTTCTGAGAAGCGCAATATATCTAGGTCTTTTAGGCTACCCGACCTTGTTAGTGTATTTCAAAATAAAGTACTGGCTTTCAAGGAAGCACGCAAGGAACTCAAACAATATCTAAACCAAAACCGGTATTCGTCTTTTATCATAGACAGTTGGGTGGCTGTTGAAGCTATTGGCGTAAAATTTTAGTTGAATTATAGTATGAAACTTGGTTAAAACGACGATTTTGCAAATTTTAATCAAATATTGCTTCATACTTTCTCTACCCTTTTATTAAAGTTAAAACCATCGAACACCTGTTTTAGATTTCAAGTGTCGTGCTTTTTAGAAATACCACAAAAGGTCTGTTTACTTAATTTACTGCACAAACTGCCATTTTTTAGGTGTGTTCAGAAGCAATTTTTAGCTGTTGGAAAATGTTTAAAATTAAGAATGAATTAGTAATCTACTTTAAAGTTAGCAAATTGTTGAGTAGTATCATACTAATACCTTAATAATAGACTGTTTAAAATTTTGCGCCATAGATTTTGGGAAATAATCTCAAAAAATAATCGTTCACACGTTTTGAAGAAATTTTTTTTGCAAAAACCCAAAAAATATCTTTTCGAATATTTTTATTTTACGATATTTCTTTAAACTTAAGAGGGCTCCTGCTTAAAAAATTTGGTTAAAATCGTTAGAGCCATTAGTGAGAAAGTCGAAAATAAAAAAAACGGTTCTATGACAGGCACCGTTATTAACATTTTCCCCAAAATTTTTGCTGACCAAAATGTAGTCCGTGCCCATAATAGCACACCTATTTTTTTATCAAAATCATTAAAGCCAATAAACAAATATTTAAACACCTTTATATTTTTACACTTTTGTTGATTTTTCATTTAAATTTCCAATTAATCACGACGATTAAACGAATGAAAATAAAAACAAAACGAACGAACGATCAAAAACATGTACCTGAAAGCATTTCGGACTGTATGCAGTCCATCTTCACTCAGCATCACGATGATCAAATCGGTGTCTTCCTTTTTGGGTAGTTTGTAATTAGATGAGAGAAAAGAGGTTCGATGATATATTTCCGTTATCCAGCATATGAAGTAGCTTTCATACGCTTCCAATTTTCTCTCATCTGTTACTTGTTTCTTCAGACTCACACAGCTTGCATTTATATTGAAGTGGTTAAGCCTCAAGACAGGGTCTGTTCAGTTAAATTTAATTATCATTAGAGCCGTTTTCGAGATAAATTTCCCCTCCAGGGAATCACCGAAGACCCTGAAGTACCAAGATTGAAGAAAATAGCTCAAGTGGTTTAGGCCGTAGTTCGAGGTACAGACATGCAGACGGAACTGCTGGACCCACTTTTTTCGTGTTCGCTATCATCGTATTGTTAACTTTGATCAAGATCTCAAGTTCGATTTTTTTTTCCAAATGCAGAACTTGCCCTATAGTACCTACAGCTATGGAAATATAATAATTAAGAACCCTTATATTTCAGACATATAAACACGTTTTTCAAAATTTTCATAATTGCATTTGATTTATCTTTTTAATATTATCTTACAAATTTTATTTAACTTCAAAATTATATCTAAAACCAATCTTTAGTTTAGTTATATAAGGAAAAAATTATTGTTATCACAACTTCACTTGCTCTTTGGAAAAATATAAGAAGCACTTACAAAAAGAATTACAAAATCTGTCATTCATAAGATTTGAAACGTTTACCCCCAATATTTAGTGGGAAATTCTTCTTTTTGCCGCAAAACAGCTTCACGTCGGCGTTTCATTGAGTCAATAAAAAAGGGCCTGACAAATATCCACAGGAATGGAATACCAAGCCTCTTTAACCTTGGTGAAAAGATCGTCCAAATTCATGTCTGGACTTACTGAAGCCCATTCCAGCTTACACACTGAATTGTCCTGGAAATGCTTTTGAGTGAGCTTCGAGGTGTGCTGTGAATTTTCATATTACAGGCAAATTTTTCTCAGCCCACGGCAGCATCACATTTTCTAGTATTTCAACATATTTTTCTTTGGTGATGATGAATCGGCCCAACCTCGAACCAAGAGAAGCATCCCTTCACGTACATGTAGAGTGTTCCTTTACACTAATGCAGCATTTTTGGCCTCCGTACAAAGCGTCTAACATCAGGACCAGTGTTGTCGGAATGGCTACTATAGTAACATTTGGCTCCTTTACTGCGGGAAGGGCTACTGTGCTCCCCATGCCTCAAAAAGGCTCCTCCCTCCCATCTTGAGGCTTTGACTAGTAATATATATTAGTTTTTTTTGCACATAGTCCTAAACGAACACTGGAACTTGAAGAGTTTCAAAAATATTTTTCAGTTGAGGTGCATAAAATTCTTAAAATGTCGTCAACTAGGTGGCTTTCGTTGGAGAGCGTTATCTCAAGAATTCTTGAACAATGGGTTCCTCTGCAACATTTTTTCATTGCTTACGAGTTAGAAAGCAATATGAATTTGGCCCATAATATCTTCTCAGAGCTTACGGAAATAAATAAAACATATTTAAGTTTCTTGGGTTACGTTTTGAATATAACAAAAAAATAAACATAGAATTTCAAGCGGAAGCCCTAAAAATGCATACCTTGCTCCAAACTGTAAGAATGTATTTCAAAACCCTTCTTCAAAATTTTTTCAAGCCAGAATATATACATAGATGATTTACAGCTACATAAAATCGATTTCTCCAACGATAATATTTTTTAAAATCTTAATTACGTTTAATTTGATGATAAAGTTTTAGTGACAATACAAGGTCCCAAGAACCCAGCACCAAGTTTAGTCCCTTTGATGATGTTATTTCTAAATTTAGCGGATGAGTCAGAGTCTGAAAATCTAGATGAGGAATGGCGGCTATTTCTTAATCAAACTTCTATGTCAAAGGACTTAGACTTTGAAGATTTTTACCGAAGTATGTTCAACACTAAAAACAATAATTGTTTTTCCACACAGTAGTGCTACTGCGGAAAGAAAGTTTTCAGATGTTAGTCTAATAAAAGACAAAAAGCGAAACCGCCTTCACGTTGAAACAGTGAATGCTATTTTAACGGCAAAAGCACTTTTGAATAATAACTCATGCGAAAAGTGGGAACCGTCTAAAAGTTTGATTGAGAAGTAAAAAAAAAGAGGTCTGGACTCAAAGAAATAATAATGTATGTATATTTATTTTTATATTATATAAGTTACATATGTATTTTTAAAAAACCTACTTTTAATATTTTTAATTAATTTCTTAATAATGATCAATTTTCAGTTATTTATTTTCCTATTTAAAATAAGGCTTCTTTTGAGGCTATATTTATATATATATAGATATACAACTTCAGATATGAATTGCTTTTTGTTTTGTTTACTCCAATAGAACGTTACGTGCATGTGTCCTTATTAGGGTGTGTTCACAACGGAGCTGCGATAAACGTTTCGAGAAGCAATGTGACTAAAGCTTTGAGATTTTTACATTGATTGTTGTTGTTCGAAGCGCTGCTCCGTTGTGAACACACATAGGAAAATCAATGTAAAGATTTCTCAGCTCTGATCAAATCGCAGCTTGAATCGTTTATCGCAGTTTCGTTGTGAACACACCCTTAGACATTTTTGTGTGTAGGTATGAATAAAAATATCAATAGAAAAAAAATATTTTTGTTTCTTTTCATTTGTGACCGCATCTATTATTTGATGAAATATCCCGAATTTTAACGTGGCTCCTCAATGCTCCCCTAATTTTATGAAAAGTGCTACTCTAGGAATTTTTGAAACGACAATTCCCTAAATAGTGGAAAACTAGGGTACAAACGAGGCTTACCACATATTTTCTTCAGAACACTTTTTTGTAAAACTAAAAGAGGCTGTATTTTGTTGTAATAGGGACAAGAAATTCCATATTCTAGTTTGGAATGAAAAATGCCATTATAAATTTTAAGGAGCAGTTTAGAAGAGCAAACTTTACCCAAAAAGAAGAAATTTTTAAGAGTGCATCGAAAATACTGTCTAAAATTTTCTGTGTGGTTATAAAAACTCATTCTAGAATCAGTAATCAATCCCAAATACTTGAATTCATTTACTATTTCTAATTTAAAACATTTATCACTACAGCTCGCGGAATCAGTAAAGTTCTTAGAAGTATCCATAGGACTACAGGTACAGTTAAAAAGTTTAAATTTTTGACACTCAGTAGCATGGAAAAAGAGTTCAGCATCAACAATCTTTTGGCCAAACTCAAAAACATTACCTTAGTTTTAGAACTAATTATTAGTTTGTGCTCTGCAAACCAGATTCTTTACCAGCTGAGATCCCAATTTATATCAGATATAAGATTAAGACGACTATCTGTACCATAAAAAAAGCCCACATCATCTGCAAAAGCTGTCAAAGAACCCCTAAATGGCAATCTGAATAAAGAATTGATATATACCAAAAAAAGTATTGGTCCCAAAACCGAGCCTTGTGGCACTCCCAAATCGAATGTCTTTGTATCACTCCTAATACCATCAAATTTCACTCTTTGGGTTCTTACATTTAAATGTGATCTTAACCAATCACTTATGAAACTTCGAAACCCAGCACTTTCAAGTTTGCTTATCAAAATTGCGTGATTAACCATGTCAAAAGCTTTTGATATGTCAACAAATAACGCGGATGTATTCTCTTTCTTATCAAAGCTTACAAACATTTGAGAACAGAAATGTAACAAGGCATCTTCGGTTGATTTTTTACTTTGAAAACCAAACTGAACATCACTGAAAAATTTCGTTTCGTTAAAAAGCTCACCATTCTATTTTTTACAGCTTTTTCAAAAATCTTACTAATCGAAGGCAGGAGAGATATAGGCCTATAGTTACCATAGTTCCTTTGGTTGACATTTTCCCAAATTTAGTGGATGAGTCCGAAGTTGAGGAGCTTGATATGAATGGCATATTTTAAGAAACCAGTCATTAGTTTCAAAGGATTTAGACTTTGCCGAATTTTATAGTAATGTATTTACTATTAAAAACGGATTAAATGAATTCATGACTCCTCATGTACGTAAATTTATTGGAACAATTATCGCTCTTCCGAATTGCAGCGCAACAGCAGAGAGAAAATTTTCTGATGTTAGCCTCTTAAAGGACAAAGAGCGGAATTGCCTGCATGTGGAAACAGTAAATACCATACCTACTGCCAAAGAGCTCTTAAACGGCAATTTTGCAGAAAAGTGGGAGCCATCAAAAGACTTGATCGAAAAAAACAAAAAACAAATTTAAGTTTTAATTTTGACTTTTGTTTTTTTTTTTTTTGTCAAATTCTTGTTTAAATAAACAAAATACAAAAATTAATATCAATATTAATAAGCAATAAGTTGCTTGAAAATCAATGTACACTATATCGTCCTCTCAGAAGCAAAGTGGCTTATCTCAAAATCTATAGTTTTTTCACAAAAGTGATTTGAAATAATTTGAGTCTTAAAAAACTAATTTCCGTCTAGAGGTTATGCGAGGCGGCAAAAGTCGTAGAACAAGAAAATTATTATTTTTTTTTCTTTATCGACTGGTATAAATACATTTTTAAGAAAATCACTTTTAAAAAAAAAATGGTCGGACTTATGTCGTTTTGCATAAAAATAATTACTATTTATATGTTTTTTTTTTCCAGAAATGCTTGCAAAGTGTCGTTTTGTAATGAAATGAAACCAATAATTCTATTTATTAACAAATTTATTTATTTATTTATTTATATTTTTTTATTTGAACACTTATTTTCAATAAACAAAAAAGTTAACAAACCTATTCAGGATTTAAACAAAGCTTTAATACTTTCAGAAGTATTTTTTAACAAAAATATCAATCTTGATTGATGAAACAAACGAAAAAAATAAATAAATAACTAGGTGAAATAAGGTAACAAATATTTTGTTCTGAAAGATTTTGCAGAGGTGAAACAGACCATTCGGGCATATTATCAACACTGTTTGACGTTCTCGCTAGTTTGACAAGCAACTGAGATCTGTTCAATCTACATACATACATTGTAAAAAAAATTGGTGCAATTCGAATTATAAATATTGTTTAAGATTTTCAAAAGCCTTGATAAAGTGACACTTCTTACACTGCTAAAAACAAAACTTTTTGATTTTTAAGTTCTTATTTTCGTAAGAAAAATGACATATTTTGTATAATGGCGTTTAGCATTCAAACAAGCAAAATGACGACTGACACGAAACTGAAAGTGTCAGTTTACAGATGAATAGTTCAGGGATGATATCTAAAATGCAAAAGGACACAAACGCCCTCACGCCTTCAGTTTAAGAAGTATTTTTATGAAAGTTTGACAGAAAAATAGATTTTTTTTTTGTGATTTTTTCTGTATACTAAACTCAAAATCGCTAAATTTTGAGATAAGCCACTTTGCTTCTGAGGGGACGATATGTATATCTACATAGTTTAAGTTATAGTTAATTTATTATTAACTCTCTGTTTATTAAAAAACACAAATATTGAAGTTCCTATTTTTATTATAAATGAATTAAAAAAATTTAATTCATAGAAAACATTTCTGTGTTTTTTTCGTTGAACTAATAATATTCTTGATATTTTGGCGATACTCCTCAACTATCGTTAATACTCCCCAAAAAATACTCCTCTGGAAATTTTTAAAACGGCAGCACTGATCAGGACCCAAGCGATTTATTTTAGTTTCATCGCTCCAATGGAAGAATTTCCATTGCTTCAGTGTCCAGGAAGAATGGGGACTTCGAGTTGAGCAGAAATTTCCTGAACTTTTTCTTGGGTCTCTTTTCGACAAAATGCGATTTTTCGATTAATTCTTTTAGTTGTTTTTCGGGCTCTGGCCTTGCGTGGAACTTTGGTAATGCTCCTCTTTTGCTGAAAATTCTTAATTGCATGAATGGCCATTGTTCTGGATCGACTGATTTTATTGGCTATTTGATTCACGGAAAGGCCTTAATATTTTAGAGCAACAATCGCTCCTCGTTTCTCCAGGAGTGTAGCTTTTTGTTTTTCCCATAGCTTTTGATCTTTTTGACCAAATATAATTAAATCAAAACAAATCTTACATCGAAAAAAATTGCTTAGGCTTATAATGAATTTTAAATTTTATAAATTATAGAAATTTATGGTTTTACTTATAATTCCAAGTGGATTTTGCTTATTTTTTTATTTTACAAATAGCTCACATACTGCACGAGATTTTGACAAAATGTGATTTTCACTGACCGTTATCTGAAAAGAAAGTGAATGATAGGACTAATTTGTAAATTATCATTAAGCTCTAAAAACAAGTGCATATCACGGGTGAACTGATAAAGGGGAGCAATGCAACTGGCAACTTCGAGTGAGAGAATCGATAAAACGAGAAAAGATATAAATCATTCAGTTTGAATTTTCTTTTCTAGATCGTATCCAAAAAATAAACAGAAGTTTGGGCTGCACCTGTCCAAAGCTGTGGGTTTTACTCGGGTTGTGGACGTATAAATCTCTTTTTAATGGTGGCCAGATCATAAGGGCTGAAAAATTTCTTACATCGATACAGAAATCCTGAGCATTTGGCAGCATTTTTGGCTGTCTCGAGAATGTGGTCATTCCAACGAAGATCATCGTTGACACACATACTGAGTACTGAGAGCTTTTCAGTTTCTTCGATGCAAGTGCCATTCAATAACAATGGCATAAGGTGCATTAAACTCAACTCCACACGATTTCTTATACCCCATTTAACAATGCTCTAAATATGATTGACATACGACGCCATTTGCAAAATTATAACATCTTCCGATAGACCTATTCATTTTGTGCCACCTTGTAATTATTTGGAAAAAAAAACGTTCTAATTATTTTCTTCACCATTAAGCTTTATAAGGACAAAATATAAATCAATCGACTATTAAATCACCCTCCTTTTGGTTTACTTTGAGAACCTTTGACGAATATCCTTACTTTAGAGACCAAAGGTAAGAGTATGTTTGCCTTGACGAGGCTAGTCTTAGACAGTATAATAAAATCACTTGTTCCGTTTTAGCTCCACTCCTTATCATATCATGCCATTGACAATATACTTGATGTGCAGTGTACACATATACGAGCATATACATACGAGTACATGTATAAATGATAAGTGTTTATGCTTTCATTGCTTTTGTGTGCTAAGTTTTATTATGTGAACAAATACTGACACCCTCATAAAGTACATTACCCACTAGAATCGAGTGCCTTTGTAAGTGTTGTATCGGTTCATCCTCAAGTATTGTGTAATTGAATACTTCAATGGATTTTAACTAACAATGCTACAAAAACTGAAATGTGTGTTAAGCCTAGGTGTTGCCTGATGCCAGTATATTTTAAAATGCGATAAACAAAATGTCATTGGTGCATACTTTTTCGAAACCGATGTTGGTGAGACGGTTCCCGTCAATGGCCCAAATTTAACCATGTGGACCATGGTTTGAGCAGGACGGTGCTTTGTGCACGATTTGAGGTGACTGATTTGCCATCAGAATAATGCAATTTAATTAGGCTATAACGCTTCTTTAATCTAGTTCATGATTTTCCATTGAAAATTAGTTTGTTGGAAAAGTTGATACCCAAATACTTCATTGATGATTTAACGGTTACTTCTATGTGGTCTGGAAAGGGGAGTGATGACATCACAACGTATTACAAACGTTTGTTTTCGAGTGACATTAACTTGCATTCGGAAGCAGTTGAATCCGGTCTTCTCGCTGTTGCACTTGCACTTTCCCGACAGAAATTTCCTGTGAAAAAGTGGTGGTGGTCATGGGAAAGTCAAAATAAAGCTTCGTTTTTGTACCTTTGTGTTGATAGGTTGATTGGCAGTATAAGAGTTGAAAAACAGCGGTCCAGGTTTTGATCCTTGAGGCACTCCGGCACTGATTCACTTCAATGATGATTCAGGGATTGCTACCTGTACAAAAAAACCTATAGGTTAGTTGATTTTTGATTATTCGTATCAAGTGATTAAGAAGTCTAGTTTCGTGGATTTGTATAGTAGTCATTTTTTCCAAACTCTGTCGAATGCTTTTCCAATGTTCAGCAAGCACGCTAAAGTCAGTTCTCTTTTGTTAAGTCTAAGTGTAATGTTAATATCAAATCCCAGCAGTGGATTTATGGTAATGGGTGTTTATTTTGAAAGCCGTACTGGAATTCCGGTATGACATTTTTGAGAAAATAAAAAAAAAAAAATAATGGTTCCCAAGGGGTAGCATTAATAACCATTTTTTGGAAAAACTTTTTCAAGCATTAACTTTGACTAAATGAAATGTTTTGATTTTTATTTGAAAACTTTGATTAATATCTCGAGTTAGATTTTTTTTACTAATGCATAATGTCTTATAGTACTCATTTTTGGTGTTTCGTCTCCTGTTTCGCGGTTTTGATAAAATTTTAATATAATAAAATAAATTAAATAGATAAAATTATTTTTGTATGTTGTTTGTTTTATTTAAAAATTATTAATTTACACAACTTTTTTATTTAAATTTTATGACGCGTTTCGGAAATAAATTCCATCTTCGGGTTCAAATGACAAACGGTTCCACTGTGTCATCTAAGTTAGAAGAAAACAACACATTGAATGACAAATTAATACAAAAAACAAATGCACTATATGATACAGCACTGAGACACATCAAGGAACAAGAGAGACAACATCACACATCAGCCAACAATAACGGACATTTTTCGCTCGAATGTCAAAATATGCAAAAGTTTTTCCCGCAACACTTTTCTTTTCTTTTTTTTTTAAGACCAAAACTGACAGTACCTGCCATACGATTTTTTTCGAAATTTTATAAATATTTTTTCTTAAAACGTGTTCGACAGATTTAAAAAAAAAGTTACAAAAAAATTTCATTTTTTTAAAGCTACTCGTAATAGTTGAAAATTTTTTTCTGAAAAGTGGTTATTAATGGTACCCCCGATGGAATAATTTTTTTTTTTTTGATTTTCACAAAAATTTGAACAGAATTGTGTATTCAAGTGTTCAACAAAATTTTTCTGGATTTTTAAAAAAAAGTTTCAACTTTTTTTCCAAGTTCAATATTTCGACCAGTGCCCGGGTAGAAAATTATCTAGGAAACACTATCGAATAGCGTGGCGCTAGCTAGATTGGCCATTATATAGTAAATCCTATGCTGGGCCTAAAAAGATGCAAGCCTGGCGGATCTTGACTAATTTATGCTTATCCTGGCTTTATATTGAACCTGGCTAGAACTGCCTATTTATTGGCTTTTCCAGGAGTATCTTAGACTGGGCCTAGATATTTTTAACTTGATGTATCCTAGATATGAAACTTTTTCTTGGCGATAATTGGCCGTAGATAGTATCGCCTCTTTATTGGCATTGTAACATATAAACTACAAGGGACCTGGATAGTTTTTACTTGGTGTAGCCTGGATAAGGAATTGTATCTGGGCGTTAGGGGAGAGTACGATAACTTAGGCGCCAAAAATTGATAACGGATTTTTGTAGAAGGGGCAAATACAAGCGTTTTTTTTACTATGGGAGGGGGGGGTCTATCTCGCTCCGTTTAGGAGGTAGGGGTGATTTTAGAAAAAAAAAATTAACATAAATTGAAACAAAAATATTGAAAAACAACGGCAACACCTACAATAAAATACTATACCGGTTTTAAAAGCCAGAAGTCTGTTCTATAATTCTAAACTTAAATTAAATTATTTATGTCAATAGTTTTTGAAAAATTCGCATGCGAAATTGCAAACTCAAAATTTTGTTAAAAAAAATGAAAAAAAAAGTTTAGACTATTTTTTTTTTCAAAATTGTGAAATGAAGAGCTTAATTGGCTTTTTGTGGTCAATGCTACTACTCGTATTAATTCTGAATCGAACACAAGAAAAAGAATGCACTACGAGGAGGTAGTATTGCATAGCATTCCGCGTCTCAGTCAGTCAGTTTGTGTTAATTAAAAATAGTCAAGTCAATTTTTCAATGTTCAATGTATTAAAACCGTGTTTACAGGCATTTTGATCACAAAAGAGATAATTATAGCAAGCACCTCCAGAATCTCTAGCCAATATTGAGGCCCATGGAAAAATGTGACGATAGATGGGTTTATTTACAATTTTTGTCACATTTTTTTAGAACTTTTTTCGGAGCACCGCCACATCCAACCGAACTTAAATTTTTTATATTTTTCTCCCTTTATCGGTAACTTGCAACACAGTGGGGGAGTTAACGTTTAAGTTGGAATTAGACCAATTTATTCTAAGAACGCGATGCTTTTGAAATATTTTTTTAGAAATATTGAAAATTTATTTAATTTAGGATGAAGTAACTGGATATGCTTAGTCGCCATTCTTTATTCAAAGAAAAAATACTTCACTCTTACAAAAGGTTAAATAACGAATGACCTTTGTAAGCAATAACCTGTACCACATTTGCATTAAAAAAAAACAATCTAAGTAGGTAAACGTTGAACATTACAGTTGTATTATATACGAATGTTACTCGTAGACACAAACAATAAACATACATATTAATTAAGGAATTATATAAATTTGCTGCATTCGTACAGTACCTAGGTAATGTGAATTTTTCATAATGTATTAAATTTTCATGTCTGAACATTTTAAATGTGCAACTTTGGGGTACGTACATATATTTAGTTGACATTGGATGTAGGCCATAGGATAAATTCAAAGTTTCTTTAAATCCAGATTCTGTAAATGCAAAAAAAACCTTGCATACACCCAACCTCGCACCTATCCCAAATCCTATAGTGTGCCCAAGCAGGGGGGTTGCAGGGGGGCAGCATGGCCCCCCATACATACCTCACTGTTTATACGCCTTAATGCGTAAGCAAGCAAAAAAAAAAACAAATATCCCATAAAAAAGTAGTTTTAGTTATTTGCAATTTTCTCAAAAACTAGACGACATAAAATCATCTTGTTTTCAGTTTTTGAATAAGAATAAATTAGAGCAACAAATTTTAGGAAAAAATAATAATATATAACTTTGCAGTTTTGAAAAATTAAGCTTTAAACTTTTTTTTATGTTTTTTTTCCCAAAATTTGAGTTTAAAATTCGTTTTTTTTTTTAAAAAACTGTGCATAGGTTTCACTTGATTTAAAAACTATCTAATAGAACAGAGTATTGGCTTTCAAAAAGGTATAATACTTAATTGTAAGTATTACCGTAATTTTTTAATATTTTTGTTTCCATATTAGTACCTTTTTTATAAAATTGCCCCTCCCGCCCAAACGGGGGGAAATAGACCCCCCTCCCATAGTAACAAATGCTTGTATTGAACTGTTCTACAAAAAACCGTTATAATTTCTTGGCGCCTAAGTTATCGTACTCTTGCCGGGCGTTATATTAGCCTTAGCTAGTCTCGCCTCTTTATAGGCGTTCTCAGATGTTACTTATACTTGGGCTATATAGCTAGATGTGCCTATAAATGTCTTTTTTGTTTAAGTCCTAAATCGGAGTTATTTGAGTAGCACTTTGAGACAAGATATTTTATGTACCACAGTGGCATAATAGGTACACCACAAGCACGGCAAGCGAAAGGACTCGGGTTCGAATCTCAGTGGAGAGCACAGAGGTAAATTAAAAAAAAAATTCTTTCATTCCAGGCAAAGAAAAAATGAACTCCAAAATAAAATAATCAACAATAATAAAAAACCAAACAGTTAATAAAAAAAAACTTTATTTTTATTGTTTCTAACAATTTTTTAGAATTGCCGTAGCTCTTGTACTTCTTGTGAAGACCCATCTCGGGCCAATATAGGAACATAAAGCAAGGCCCATTATATACAGAGCATTAACAAATTAGTAAGGGACTGGAAGGGGCTGGAATTGATTCTAAAATTGTAGCTAAGGAAAAAAAGGAGGATAGTGAAAAGAAACCTAGGCAACGAGTTGAAGATCAAAATTCTTTTTATAATGATGAATGTAGGGATAGTGTTTTTTTATATTTTTTTGCTAGTGGAACTTTGTACTACGTTTTTATCCACGAAGAGAAGGTTGAAGTTGAAAATCTTCGATCTGCGTCCCCAGTGCCAGGTCTTTCCGTTCCTCTATAAGACTTTCCCGTCAACATTTTCTCTAGCAAGAAGCTAAAGTAAGTAAAACTAGATACATCAACTTAAGTTTAAATTTTGCTGTGTGGTCAAGCTTAAGTTGACAGACTTCCAACTAGATAATTTTCCAAGGGATGGCTATAAGGAGTTCCTAGAACTAATAGTTATTTATTTAGGAAGAACTCCTCCAAATGGCATTGAATTCCGGGCACCAGAATATAATTTGTATTTGTGTGTGGTAAAACCTATCTATGTATGAATATGTAGCAAACTTACATCTGGCAAGCCTGTTCTACACCAACACAAAGATGACAATTGCAAGTTATAAAATAAATCGAGTTCAGTAGGAGTTTAACTACCGTGGTATATACTTTTCGTTTTGTCTTTAATAAATAACCTATGCTATAAATTGTTAAAACCCGAATTGAAATATTTAGTTTTAAATTAAAGTTTTTATCGAATTAAACGGATTTGTTTTAATTAAATTAAGGTTTACTTCGCTTCCACAAAGTGGTGAACACTTGTTTTTTTTTACCACGCGCATAGAAGCGGTATATACATACAAACGTTAAACTATAGTTATCTTGGACGTAGCACCTGATTCTAAATTGCCTATCTTTGAACCATGACGACAACTACTCCAGTTACAAGTGCACGAATTGTACCACCTATTACCACAACCACATCATTTACTCCTACATTAACGACTTGGGCAGGAACCGGTGGTATTCATCCAGGAACTGAAATCCACAAAGTCTCTGTCAGGGTTCCACCATTCTGGCGCACAAGACCCGAGCTTTGGTTCTCCCAAATCGAGTCTCAATTTTTTACTTCAGGTATTACAGCGGACACCACAAAATATCACACTGTAGTAGCTGCTATAGAAAGTAGTGTACTCGCTGAGGTGAGTGATATTATCTTGCGTCCGCCAGCTGAACAGATGTACGACACCTTAAAAAATAGACTCATCGAAAGATTCGCCGATTCAGAGGAAAAACGAATAAAAAAACTCCTTCAAGAAATTGATTTAGGCGATAAAAAGCCATCCCAGCTTTTGCATGAAATGCGAGATTTGGCTGGAAACAAGATAAATGACGAGCTTATAAAAGCATTATGGATGCAACATTTACCATCTGCGACGAGAGGTATATTAACTGTGAGTAGTGATAAACTTCCTCAACTAGCTGTTCTTGCTGACAAAGTAGTGGAAGCGAGTCAAGGCAATAATACCGTTTCTGCAATCACCTCACATAACACGTCATACACATCATCAACCAAAAAATCAGGTAATTTATCTTCATCGGATCTTCTCGAAAAAATTGATGCTCTGGTAAATGAAATAGCGGAGATTAAAGCAAACATTAGAGGAAGAAGTACTATCAGAAGACAACAACATCGATCTCGCTCACGCCCAAGCACACCTGCACGAGAAACTGGTTTTTGTTGGTATCATAAGAGATATGGCAAAAAGGCAAGAAATTGCACACAGCCATGCAAATACAATACCACAAACATTTCGGAAAACTAACAAGTCCATCTACTTATATACAGGCGACAACAGATGGACAAATGGATGTTACACGTCGCCTATTCATCTTCGATCCACACACAAAATTCAACTTCTTAATTGATACGGGAGCTGATCTTTCTATTGTTCCCCCGTTACGCAGTGAAAAACATAACCGGTGCAATTTTAATCTAGTTGCAGCAAACGGCACAAAAATATTATTATACGGTACAAAAAATCTGACAGTCACGCTTGGACTTCGTCGTTGTTTTAAGTGGAAATTTATAATCGCTGAAGTTTCCAAACCAATTATTGGAGCAGATTTTCTGCAGCAGAACGGACTTTTGGTTGATCTAAAAAGGAAAAAATTAATAGATAAAACAACGTCCTTGGAAATAATCGCAAGTATCACTAATTCATTTTCTCCTCGAGTGTCATTTATAGAAAAAACATCACCTTTTAGTGAACTTATTAAACAATTTTCTGACGTGTTTTCTCCTTCTATTATAAAGCCTCCTGTCAATTCCAGTGTCACTCATCACATCATAACTAAAGGTCCACCTGTTCACTCCCGTCCTCGTCGTCTTCCACCGGATAAGTTGGCTGCAGCTAAAAAAGAGTTCAAATATATGATGGAGCAGGGAATGTGTCGTGCCTCAAAAAGTCCCTGGTCGAGTCCTCTGCAAATGGTAAAGAAGTCTGATGGATCGTGGCGCGTCTGTGGGGATTATCGTGCCCTCAATGCCGCAACAGAGCCCGACATGTACCCCCTTCGTATTCTACAAGATTGTACATATTTTATGGAAGGAAAACAAATATTTTCAGTCATCGACTTATTTCGGGCTTACAATCAAATCCCGATAGAGGAAGCAGATGTTCCTAAGACAGCTATATCCACACCATTCGGACTGTTCGAGTGTCTGGTTATGTTTGGTGGTTTGAGAAATGCAGCACAGACGTTCCAGCGGATAATCGATGAAGCATTGCGAGATCTCGACTTCGCTTTCCCTTATATTGATGACATCTGTATAGCTTCAGACAATATGGAGCAGCACATTGAACACCTACGATTAGTCTTCCAACAGCTCAGAAAGTTCAATCTCGTCGTTAATATTTCGAAATGTCAATTCGGTAAGCAAGAAGTCAAGTTCTTAGGTCATCTCATTAACTGCGATGGCATCAAGCCGCTTACGCAAAAGGTTCAAGCGATTCTGGACTACAAGTTACCCACTCAGGTAAATGCCTTGAGAAGATTTCTTGCCACAATTAATTTTTACAGGAGGTTTCTACCTCACGCTGCTGAAAAACAGTTAAAGCTTCAATCACTGATCAAAGGTAATAAACGCAACGACAAATCGCTCATTCAATGGACGGAGGAAGCCAAAGCTGCATTCGAAGACTGCAAAACAAACCTCGCTGATGCAACATTATTAGCTCATCCTTCAATTAATGCAGACTTTTCAGTGTATGTTGACGCATCTGACTTTGCCATTGGCGCAGTTTTGCAACAATCGAAAAATGGTATCACACAGCCTCTTAGTTTTTTCTCCAGAAAGCTTACCAAATCGCAAACAAAGTATTCTGCCTACGACAGAGAGCTGCTCGCAGCACACTCAGCTGTCAAATACTTTAAGTTCATGCTTAAAGGTCGTATATTTGTGATTTATACAGATCACAAGCCGTTGACGTTTATGTTTCGTCAAAAACACGACAAAGCGTCCCCTCGTCAAGAACGTTACACTGACTTCATAAGTCAATTTACAACGGATATTCGTCACGTTAGTGGAAAGGACAATATTGTAGCTGACACCTTATCCCGAATTGAGACAGTGGACAAGGGATTAAACTATGAAACTCTCGCAAAATCACAACAGCTTGATGCAGAACTCCAAGACTATCTCAACAACCCAACATCGTCACTAAAGCTTCAAAAATTTCCTGTTTCACCAACTTCCTCGCAAAATCTGCTTTGTGATCTATCTACTGGACGAGTTCGACCATACATCACCAAAGAGCTTCGAAGATTGACATTCAACAGCGTTCACAATCTCTGTCATCCTGGAGTTAAGGCAACAACAAAAATGGTGGCAGAACGTTGTGTGTGGCCAAACCTAAGAAAAGACTGTCGTAAGTGGGTTCAGACATGCATATCCTGTCAACGAGCTAAAACACAACGTCATAACAGATCTGTGCTGGGCTCATTTAAACTCCCAGATGGACGATTTACACATGTCAACATAGACATTGTTGGTCCTTTACCATCGTCGCAAAACCAAAGGTACTGTGTTAACATGTGTTGACCGTTTCACCAGATGGCCCGAAGTTTTTCCTATGGAAGATATTACTGCTGAGACTGTGGCGCGTACTTTGTACAACGGTTGGATTGCTCGCTTTGGTGTACCATCTTATGTAACAACCGATCAAGGCCGCCAGTTCGAATCAGCGCTCTTTCGTGAACTCACCAAGTTGCTTGGAGTTTCACGGATTCGGACAACAGCATATCATCCGGCAGCAAATGGCTTAGTGGAACGCTGGCATAGAACTATGAAGAACGCTATCAAATGTCATCAAACCGATCGCTGGACAGAAGTACTTCCTACTATTCTCCTAGGACTTAGATGTTGTTTTAAAGATGACATAAGTGCTACGCCAGCTGAATTAGTTTATGGTACAACGCTACGCTTACCCGGTGAATTTTTGGAGCAAAACATATCTAGCAACATGTCAAATGAAGAGTTTGTAAATCAACTTCGAGCTTCCATGAACAAATTATCTCCAGTTCCAACATCGTCTCATACAAATGCTATGAAAGTTTTTGTTCATAAAGATTTGAGTTCTACATCACATGTGTTTGTGCGAAGAGACGCCGTTCGAAAGCCTTTGCAATCAGCTTTTGACGGCCCATTTAAAGTACTAAATAAATTTGCTAAATTCTTTACAGTTCTTTCACCAACAGGAGAGCGGAAAAATATCTCTATTGACCGTTTGAAGCCAGCATACAGCATTAAAGACACACAAGACCTGCCAAATCCTCTTGAGAAGGATGCTATGAAATCTTCCGCAATTCAACCAACACCTGACTATGTGACTAAATCAGGACGTCATGTGCGCTTCAGGATTAAACCTTAGATGAAATCATACATAATGATAATCGCATATCGTTGTCACTGAGGGGGGAATCCTGTAGCAAACTTACATCTGGCAAGCCTGTTCTACACCAACACAAAGATGACAATTGCAAGTTATAAAATAAATCGAGTTCAGTAGGAGTTTAACTACCGTGGTATATACTTTTCGTTTTGTCTTTAATAAATAACCTATGCTATAAATTGTTAAAACCCGAATTGAAATATTTAGTTTTAAATTAAAGTTTTTATCGAATTAAACGGATTTGTTTTAATTAAATTAAGGTTTACTTCGCTTCCACAAATAAATAAATGTGGTGGTGCAACAGCTCGAAGAGAACCAGGACCTAGTTACTTACAACTTTCAACCATTCCTGTCTCCTGTGTTCGTTTTACCAGGAATGGAATGGAGGGAACCTACAATTTTCTGCCGATTCCGAATGGCGGCGGAGGATTTGTCAATTCCTCGCAAGAGGCAGTCAGTACACCCCTGAAAAAAACTTTTTTCTTGCAGCGACTGTGAATCGAAACCAAGATCTTTTGCATGACAGTCGATCGAACTAACCATTAATGCCAAGGGGTACTTCAACCTAAAAATGATTTAAGAAAATTCCGAAAAATGTTTATTAATGCCCCCGCCCCCTTAGAAACATTGATCGTTTTCAATTTTCATAAAAACGGTGCAACGGATTGTGATTAATTAAGGTCAGTATTTTTCTTTGGGATCGGATGTGTTTTTGGAAGTATGAATTTCGACGGGGATTTATAGGTTACCCGACATCAACTGGACAAACACTACGATGTTAAGCCATAATCGCTAAACAACACGACTTGCTGACAGGTCCAACTGCTCCAGGAGCAGCCGTTCTGCTGAGATTATCGCAGCATTTGGTGGTATTCACCAGACGGGCATTAATGGATAATTAAAGACAATTTTTATGAAATACCTTACAAAGTGCGAATAGTGCATCAGCTGTAAGGTAGTCACCGCCAAGCAAGGGTGTAACGTTCGCTCAAGGTATCCTGAATCTACAACTTTCATTTCTATCTCTGTTGATATGTTGATAAGGAAAATTATAGCTCCTGGGGCACCAGAAATCTGCCTTTAACTCACCAAGAACCGATATCATAAATTCTAGCGGGAATTCGGCTTAATATAAACAAAAATTAAGACCTTAAATAAAGAACCAATAAGCAGTACCAAAGGTTTTCATTCATACGAAAACTTAAAGCCAAACAACATCCTGTGGCAACTTTTGCCCCATCTTGTAAATATTTCAAGACGATCAGAACATTCTCTGCCTGATACATTGCAGCTTAAGATCCTTTGCGATCCCAAGCACGCTGCTTTCAGTCATTTAGGTCAAGGGCTCGGGCATCCACGATGGCTTGGTCCTTAAACTGGAGGTTCGGTCCTCCTTGGACCTGGAGGCAGGGAGTCAAAGACTCTCTTAGCTGGAACTTTGTTGTCCATTTGTTCAATGTGGCCGATCGAATGTAGTCGACGTGTTTTTGCCTTCTGGACTATGTACATATGTACATTCACATCTTGATACATCTGATAGAGCTTGTCACACGACAAATATCCGTTAAAGAATTTTTCTTTCGTAAGAGCACAGTATCATTTCCTCCTTTCTGCTTGAAGCCCAACACTGGCCCCCGTAAAGCAGGACTGGTCGAATCTCCACTAAGGATTCGTTGGTCGAGTTAATATTAAGTCCTAGGTAGATGAACTTCCTCGAAGTTTTTGCTATCAATAGTGGCGATTTACCCTAATCAGTGCGGTGGACAGATTTTTGTTTGTTTGTTGATACTTGGTCTTGTCGTCTTTTACATCAAGACCAGGGTTGCAAAAGCTTAAGTCACTTTTTAGCTTAAGTTTGGCTTTAATTCACAAGCTAGTAGGTGACTTATGAATTAAGAAAAATGTCATTCAGCTGCTAGTTACTGACTTATGAATTAAAAAAATTTAATTCATAAGTCAGTTGGTGACTTGTGAATTAAAAAAATTTAAATCATAAGCTTCTTAGTGACTTATGAATTAAAAAACATTAATTCAGAACTTACTAAGTGACTTATGAATTAAAAAAAATTAAGTCATGAGCAAGTAAGTGACTTAAGAATTAAAAAAAAATTAATTCAAAAGTTAACTAGTGAATTATGTGCTAAAAAAAATTTAATTCATAAGCTAATGGATAAATTCTTATTAAAAATTATTAATTGGAAAATTTATAAGCTAGCATGATAATTTTATGACACACAAAAGCTTGAAATCTACTTTCGTTAATAATTAAATAATTATGTAGTCAAAACAAGTTTATATATTTCCAATTTACCAACTAGCTTATGAATTAAATTTTTTTTTAATTCATAAGTTACTAAGTAGCTTGTGAATTAATTTTTTTTTTAATTCATAAGTCACTTCTAGGTAGTGAATTAATTTTTTTTTAATTCATAAGTCACTTATAGGTAGGGAAATAAATTTTTTTTAAATCATAAGTCACTAACTAACTTATGAATTAGATTTTTTTTTAAATCACAATCACAAATCATCTACAGACTTATGACTTATTGTTTTTTTAATTCAAAAATTCGCAACCCTGATCAAGACCAACAAGTCTCGCCTGATTTTCAACAGTCGTGAAGGACCCTATTACAGAGCGTCAGCAGCGTTGGGAACGGCCGATTATGTCGATATCGTCCGCATACACCCACAGTTGGACAGATTTGTTGAATATTATGCGCTCCGTGTTTAATCATGCCCTGTGCATAGTTCAGTCGGCTCTAGAACGTGATTGAAGACATTCTATGATAGAACTGTCTTTAGGTTTTGCGTGAGCACCTGCCTATTATGGCTTCATCCCACGGAGAGCCTACTCTCATAGGAGTCAGATTGACTCCTGACCATTAACCCCGAACCAGCCGAAGCCGATTCAGTAGCAAAGTTGTGACATGTTACAGGCATGAACACACCTCTTGCTTGGAGGCGAGGTCTATCTAACACCTCTTGAATCTAGGCACGCCTGTAAACCATGTGTCTCCGCATTCAGAATAAACCAAGCCACCACGATACTCCGACTAGGGGGCCTACCTCATAGATAGTTCGAAGAAAGAGTGCACGTACACGACAGCTACACCTCACCATCCGAAGATAGAATAGGAGAGCCAGAAAACGTACGCTATAGCCCTCAGACTTCAGGGCACTATCTCGCATGGTACCAGAATATAGCTTCCGGTCGAGCTTCGCCACCATAAGGTCACTTACAGATGAGTTGCTGCAAAACTCAGGGCCTGTCAGCCCCAGATATACACACACCCAGCTATAGTCGAGGTAGAAACCAGCAACCAAGAATGTGCACTCCTCTGGTGAGTTGTTACACACTCCTTAGCGGATTCCTACTTTAAGGACACCGTCCAGATTGTTCCCATCTACTTGGTTCAGTTACTTACGTAACCTATCCACAGGCACCATGAGAAGGTCGATGGGAACCTGGAGTGTAGAATTGTCAAATAGTAGCAATACCGGCCCACCGAAGTGGACGAGCTCGTCGAAAGTCAAGACCATGAACCATGCATTTACTACCTCACCGCCATCCAACAACGATGGCCTTAGGCTAGCCGCCACACATTATGATTGTGGAATTACGCATGCTGTACGCGGACTGGCATGCCACCACACCGTGCATAATCTTGGACTTACGTTCGCAGCCATGGTCCGATGTATGGTTCAGTAGCAACACAAGTCCATTGCTCAAGTCTCTCAGAGCTCCGGACATGCCTTAAACTACTACCGACTCTACACTCCCACCTGCACATTGTATGATAGATCATCTCCATGCCGAAAACCTGTGTGTGTTTTGGAATAGTTCGGAGGAGTTGCTCCCTACTTGCACATTGCAACGCATATTTTCCGCCACGCGACACAATTGGATCATTTTCTCCGGGATCCCAAGTTCGGTCATCGCGGCTCTGAAGTCGATAAATAAAGGGTGAGTCTCGACTTGAAATTCTTTGGCCTTTTCCAGGATTTGCGTCAATGTGAATATTGAGGTTATGGTCGATCTGCCATCTGCGACTTTAGCAACGTTTTTTGTGAAAAGAGATTTACAAACTTGGTTCTACAAAATTCGCCGAAAGGTATAAAGGAACAATGATTGGTAGGTGGGTCATTTTTGGTCCTAAAAATATTCAAAGAAAAAACCCCCAGTGCGTAAAGTTTGAAGAAATCCAATTTGAGAATCAATTTTGCAATCAGAAAGTAATATTTTTAGTATTATTATTTTTCACGTGTATTTAAGAACGAATTTTATTTTTCATTTTACAATTACACTTAAGCAAAGTCGGCTGAACGTGAATATTATGTTTAGTTTTTTTTTGGTGTGACTAATTATGCACATTCGGTTATATGGAAAAGGCTTTTTATGTCGTTTGTGATGTAGATTTTGGTAGTGGAAATGGCAATAATGCATGCGGAACTTTTTACATGATGTTAAAATATACCTATACCCAGGTTCTTCGGCCCATCTTGCATAATAAATCACTGGCATACCCAATTCCCAGTCACCAAATGGTATAGGCCTTCATTCGTATACATTGCACTGGACTATCCTGTTTAGCATTGCCGATGGTGGTTTTAGTAGATGCAGTGCGCTCTAACTGGTAATCAGATTAAGGTACCAATTTGCCAAACGTGCAGTAAAGGCAGAGTCGTTAAATTTATGCAGAAGCATCCTAACGGTATATATACCTAGTGCTTGGCGTCGCCGTCCGAACAAATTTAGTTCAGATATAGTGCCAGTAGAAATATAAATGCATAAATGACGCTCGCGAAAATGGAATGTAGCACAAATTTATTTCGTCTGTCTGTACACTTATTATGTGTGTATATAACGATAGCACTTGAGCACCTGATTTGAAGCTTAAATAGAATTTATTTAAATTAGTTACGAATGAAAAAAGACAAGAAAATTTATAAAATATTTTTTTTTTTAATTTGCAAACACAAAAATAAAAGTGTTGTCGAAATTAACTTCAATTAAGTTTATCTGCGATTTTTTGTTGGAATTCAAATTCATATATGAACATATTTTAAATTCCAAAAATTTTTAAAACTAATTTAATTAAATATTCCTTCTATGTATAAATAATATTTTTTGATTATCAATTTACTGCTGTGGGATCATGAAACAAGGCCACAGGTAACAAGCATCTCTGGATATATTTTTTAATTTTATCTGATGTTGTATGGAATATTTTATGTAATTAAATTTATAAAACTATTTGATTGGAAATAGGTTAGTTTATGTTTGTCTCGATTCGAAAATCTATTTCTTTTTTATTCTTTTATTCTACCTAATTTATTTTTTTTTTGTTTAAGCTTGATTGACATTTTGTTAAAATATTGCTTATTTATTATTTATGAATTAGAATATTGATTTACTTTATTTGATTTTATTTCGTCATTGTCTCATAGCTTTAGATTTTATATTTTCAAATTTTTTAATAATAATAATTTTATTAAGAACATCACTGAAAAGTATTTCTTTAAGATCCCTTTAGAGCTTGTTTAAACACAAAATCAATTGATGATTTTTTCAATGACATTCAATGCGGTCCCTAATTTTCAGTGGTTGGTAAACGGTTTTCATAATCCGTTCCGAATAAATGGATGGCTGGGAGAATAAACAGTCAATAATGTGCTCCATCCGTCATATTTTTCGCCTTACCCTGGTATATCGGCTTTACTCGTCGGATCTATATTTTTTTTGTATGAATATGGACAAATGTGACAAGACAGATTGTATACCATTCGCCTCCAGCCAAGAGACCATTATGCGGAGCTAAAATAGCGCTGATACATAGTTTCTGTAGTTTTGGGCAACCAAAACCTTCAGGAAGCACAAGCAGTGTTAGCGCCATAGTACTCCTTTGCTTTCTAAGCCGACGAATACAAACCAATTACCTTCGTGTAGCAACGCCAGTCATAGCAACACTGCACATGGTAAGAAAAAAAAACAATCGGCGAATGCCCTTCTCGAGGAACAATTCAAGAGGACTTCTTTTATTCTTCACAAGATAGCCAGGAATGAGAAAGCCGAAACAGTTCATGAGAAGGATGCCGTTGATAAAATAAATACCAGAAGATACTTAAGGAGTACAACAATCTTCTGGAAGTTCAAGAAAAAGCCAGTAAGCGAAAAAAGTCTCAAAATGAAACCAACAGACCCGAGAAAAGTATGATGGTCCTTGAAAAAAAGTAAAGATATCGTTTTCTAGAGCAGCGCAACTGCGTACTGTGGAGGCCTACGAGTATCGACTGTGGATGAGCTCTCCACAAATAACAAAGGTTTGTTGGTTGGGTGGAACTCTATCGAAGCCAAGCTCACAGAAATAGTAGTTTTACATACTGTATCCAATCCATAAACGAAAGTCCCTCACCTAGTTTCAAATCTAGCGAGATGCTCAGGGGATATAGGGTAATAGAGTGCACGGAAGAGTTGTCTAGGGATTTCCTTGGTACAAGCGTCGCTAAGATAATCAACGACTGGGAGGGATTGAAGCTCAAGCTTATCACGGCTAAGTAAATCCCAATACAACCAAAGGCCCGCATTTGGTTGTCTCCCGTGGGCATCAAACCGAGCGAAGAGGAGCTGATCCGCTTTCTACAGAGACTAAATCAGTCAGGAAGAAGACTCCGACAAAGCTGATGACAACTTCGAGGTTGATGTGATCACTGGTGATGTCGAGATTTCCGGCGAGCCACTGGACCTTGGCTCTTCAGAGTCTTCCATGAATTTAAAACGTGCTGTTGGTCATCCATATTAATCCGAAGTACTCTAAATGTGCTTTCGATAATCTGCGAGTTTTCCTGAGGGAGGAAAATAATGATGTAGCTGCTATACAACAACCGTGGATAAATGGTCTCAGAGTTAGATACCTCCAAGACCACCAATATGACCTGATCAACTACAAGATCAACAAATAATCTTTCAACAAACTATTGCAAATGATCCTGCAAGTTTGATCCCAACAAATGAAAACGTTCCGAGTACTTCAACAGTTCCAGTACAACAACATGAAAATTATACTTGTCCTCAACAATCAGCAACCAACACAAACCAACAATCAATTCGTCAGTCATCACGTTCATCACGCCAACGTAAACTGCCGTGGCGCGATGGATGTGTGCTCGCCTGTCAACCTCATCACGACAGGTTCGATCCCTGCCGTCGTCTATGTCGCTTTAATTCTATTAAAAACCTTCTAAAAATTGTCATCAATGGGTTGCTGGCTTACTCATTACATGTTGTTCAGGCATAACACTAACAACATGTAATTCAGTTAAACTAGTATGCCCAACAAGGATGAACACAAATAAAATAATGTGAATTATAAGCGACATTCAAATAAGACACGGCATTTCTCCGCTTT
The DNA here is from genome assembly GCA_963931855.1 of Philhelius festivus. Taxonomy (NCBI): domain Eukaryota; kingdom Metazoa; phylum Arthropoda; class Insecta; order Diptera; family Syrphidae; genus Philhelius; species Philhelius festivus. The sequence continues at coordinate 203,928,760 of OZ007555.1, read as the reverse complement.
AGCTCAGCCGCCATCCATGGAGATAAAAATATCTGAGACAACCACCAACAGTCTCAGAACATCGTGCCACATATCTTTCCTATCCTTCTTTCTCTTCATTATCATAATCCCTTGAGCGCGGGTAGATTATAAAAAAAAAAAAAAAAAATCAAGCGTGGGAGAATTGTTATGACCTTAATCCTTATGAATATATCTTTACTCTTTACTAGATATAGTACCTTCTCACTCTGTTAACTTTTATATCCTTCCTTCATTTTAACCTTGAATTCAGCTTTGGTAGCAAACACACGTGTGTCGGAAAATTGTGAAGGATGTGAGGATGTACTTGATGTTACAATCGTAGATAACAGCCTTAATCCAATGGTAAAAAATTGGAGAGTATCCCCTCTTAAATCTTTTTCCGACCACAGATGGATTCTCTTCAAGATAAGTTTTAAAGCCGAATCTCTACTATTTTTCAGAAATTCCAAATGAATTGACTCGAAGAAGTTCAGTGTTCAGTCCGATAGTAAATTTTAAACTCCGTAATACTCGTATACCGAATCTGAGTATAGATTCAATCATAAGCCTAGAGTCAAATAAAAGCAAAATTCATTGAAGCGTCCATGAATATTGCTTTTAAGGTCTCTTGCCCAATCAAATATAGCCGGAAATCACACCCACCCTGGCGGATTGAAGTTCTGTCTATCCTGAGGAAAATGTCTCAGAATTTACAAGGGAGCTCTCACATCAGCCAAGCATCAAGGTTGGAGAGAATTCTGTCAATTAATTGAGTACATAAACGATTCAGCAAAGGCTTGGTAAAGTGCTATCGAGAGAACATTTCAATCCGTCATTCTTGAAAAAGGATGATGGCTTGTGGACAATTTCAACTGGATGAGTCCTTGAAGCTTCTAATTTCGACACACTTTCCAGGTTGTCAAAAATTCAAGATGTGGCAATGCCATGGTTGGAAGTAATTTTCAAATGATGCCTCTTTTAAAACTATGTACACGAGTCCTGGAGAAAATAAGAGTAGTTTCTATCCCAAAAGTCCGTAGGTGAGGCCATGAATCCACGAAGGATTTCCGGTCAAGAAGTCTGACTTCTTTTGTGCTTAAGACCTTAGAGACTCAACGGATGTCCTCTTTAAAACTCTCAGCATGCATACCTTTAAGGTAAGTCCAGAGAAACGGTAGTGCGTACAGTTGAGAAACTATTATATTTAAAGAATATACCCTTTTTACGTTTTTAGATGTATAAGGGGCTTCTAAACAACGTCCTTGCCAAGTCCATTCTGGAATCGTTCGGAATCGAGTTTGATGTAGAAGAATACATCAGGAGGTGGGTTATATCCATGCTCAGAGACAGAAGGATTCTAGGTGCTTTAAGTAATATAAACTTGACAAAGTACGTTAGTAGAGGAATACCCCAGGGCGTAGATCTGTGCCCCTTCTTTGGCTTCTAGTCATGAATAAAGTTCTCATTAAGTTAGAAATAGTTGGAGTAAAGGCGGTTGCGTGTGCAGATAACTTGGTACTACTAGTGTCAGCAAAGTTCGACCCTGTGTCTTGTGAAATCACAGAAATGGCTTTAAGGAAAGTTAGTAACTCGGCCAAGAGTTGTGGACTATTCATTAACCAAAGCAAAACTGAACTGATGCTATTTACTACCAAAACTAGGATACAGCCCTCCGCTCTTTTGCTCGCTTCCAGTGCAAAATATATATGTGTTATTCTTGACCCTAAGTTGAACTGGAAACTGAATATTAAAGGAAGGTTAAGAAGGGTTGAATAGGTTCCTACGCCCGTAGTAAAAATTTGGTAAAAAGTGGGGTCTTAATGTAAGATCAATTTGTGGACATGCACAGACGTGGTGCAAGCGAAGGGATTGTCACGTATAGTTCGATTGTATAGTGGCCCACTTTTATCAAGGCATGTAACATCGATAAACTAAAGAAGGTACAAAGAAATGCAAGCGGGGCTCTACAATCCGGCCAAACTGATGCCTTAAGCGTTTTTCTGTACCTTATACCACTTGATTTACACATTAAGTATTTACTGTCTTGCAGTGCATTAAAGGAATCCAACTCTTGGATTGCCAAACCTGCAATATTAAGAACCTGATTCAAATAGAGATCTTTTCAACTCCTACTGTCTACTGCACCCCTTAAATCTGTAAAAATCTTAAGGTTATGTTCTCATCAAGAAAGGACTGGGATGATGAAGTCGTGACGAAAGACTTCGACAAAACTACCTTTAATGATGGCTCCAAGATGGAGTGTGTTGTTGGTTCAGTAATCTTCTCTGTGACTTAAGATATATATCTAGGTCGTTTAGGGTACCCGACTTTGCTAGTGTTTTTCAAGCTGAATTACTGCCCAAGAGAGAACCGGAATACGGCTGTTATCAAGTCAGGCTGCTGTTAAGACCATTAATTCTAGTACATCATCCTCCAAATTGGTCCAGCAACGCCGGGATGAACTTCCTGGCCTCAATGTTAACCGCAATATTATTTTTATCTGGATTCCGGATCATTGAGGCATCGATGTGAATGAAGGGCCTGACGTGCTGGCTAGGCAAGGACAACATTCTCTCAGTTTTTCTTAGCGAATCAAACCTTAGGTGGAGTAACTGCATTATATCTAGAAAGATTTGGTCCACCTTTAATAAATCCCGAACACTTGATCTGATATCAGAGCTGCCTGTAGCGGACACTGGTTCTAGGACGAACTTCGGTTACTTCTTTGCCTCTTACTTCGTTTGACTGCTTAGATCCCGAGTTAGCGGACTGAGGGCTTTGAATGAGACCTACGGTACGGGAGCCGGATAATAACTCAATCAGATTGGCTACTTTTTTAGTACCAGTCAACAAGCTGACTAGCTTGGTACAGTGAAGATGGTATCGGGTGAGTGTGGGGAACCAGCTGAGTGATTGATCGATACAATTTCCGGATGATTGTGTAAAAGCAAACACACAAACAGAGACATCAAGACTGATTGATGATTACATTCTCGAGACTAAGAATGCTGCTAAATGCTTAGGACTTCTATATCAATGTTGGACATTGTTCACCCCTTCTGATCTAGCTATAATTTATAAGACGTCCAAAACTCGAGCATAACTCACATCTTTGGGCAGGCGCAGCCCAAACTTCTCTCAGATAGGTAAAAGAGATAGGAAACAGAGCTATCATGGAATCACTCTCATGTCTTGAACGTTTATCCACATTCTTTAATGTTTCATGTCATTCCTTTTCTTATAGCTTCTTTTACAAGCAATGTAGCCTGTTTACGACATTTTTTATATTATTAAAAATATAAACCAATAAATTAAATAACTTTTAAATTCAATGTTAAATTAATATTTTTACCACACTTAATTAACTATTGTGAATAAACCATACCAATGAACTGCTATTGACATTTAAATGACTCTCTTGATATTATATAAATACTTGTAATAAATAAAATGCAGAATTATTAATATGTGAAGTTTAACCTTCATTAGCAAAAAGGTCACTTCTTCGAGAACTTTCTATCCTACACGACACGAATTAATTTTTTTTTTATAACGCTAAAAAATATTGTGGTCCCTCGAGCCGGATCTCGCCATTTTAAAATCATATCAACGATATTTTTCTGAAGTTTGGGACCTGTCATCAGGTGTTGATTTAAGGATGTACAATCATATGTTTTGAGGCTGCGTCGAAAACGACTCTTAATTTTGTGGTAGAGCTCGATTCCTTAAACACAGCATGATGCGGAAGAAATATGTGAAAAGGGGTCGTTTACATCTACTTCTTAAATGTGTTGCAATCTGAGGTTTTCCATGATACATTTGCTGTAACTTTCTTGCATTTTCGGGTCCTTTTCAAATCGTCATCTCAGAGATGAGAAACGCCGAATTGCCGTTTCTTTGCTGGATCCTAGTTCAGGATGAAATCCTGTTTTAAATGGAAGACTCTTCGTAGCGTCCATCTGATAATCGTTTGGTTGTTTCAGAAAAATACTTTTCAAAGGCGATATCTTCTTCTGAAGGTCGACTTACGAAAGGAGTTTCTTTAATCTCCCAAAATTTTCGGATTTGTGTAACGAGATCTATGTGTATGTGAAGAAACTTCGGATCGTCTTTGGAATAACGTCAGGAATCTTACCCAAAATGATCCATCCCAATTGAGTCTTTTGTGCAATGGGAGAGACTTCGTGCTCACTGCGAATAATTTCTGGTAGTACAATGTCTGGATAATCATCTGAGCCGAAAAGTATGTCGATTGGAGCGGGAACATAAAATTGAGGATCTCCTAACTGAAAATTTGCCAAATGTTCATAATTGTGGGTTGGAAGAAGGCCAGTCAATGACTTAAAAATGAACGCTTTGGTTGCGCCTTCAAACGTCGAATGTTTGTATTTAAACATTATGTCAACTTAGCTTTGACTGGTGCCCTTACTGACCTTTCCAAGCCCTGATACATTAACGTGTGTTACGTGTCGGGTAAGATGTAAAAGCCTTGCTGCTGACTCAGAGATAAAGGTGGCATCTGAGCCTGGGTCAATGAGTGCTCGGAGATCTGAAAGTCGTCCATATTCAGATTTAACTCTGACGATCGCAGTGGCTAATAAAATTTGCGTAGCATGGTCTTGACACGCATGAAAATTGGGTCGGGTACTGTTTCAGTTGTGACTGTTGGTTTTGATATTGGGTTGGGATGTGTGGTGGAACTACCTTGCTGCACAATAGCTTCTAAAGTTCTAAACCGGGATTTAAGGAAATCACTAAAGTCGGAAAAGATTGGGAGTTACTTGTCATTACCGAGCTTTTTTTCCCATAGCTGTTGGGTTTTGGCGGATAATTTTTGAAAAAGAATGTAAATTAAGATTGTATCCCAGTCTTTCACTGGTAATCGTAAATTCTCCAAGGCATGAACAACCTCGATCGTGGTATCTAATTCAGTTTTAAAAGCTTGGGCAGATTCTTTACTTTGTACAGGTTGACCAAAAAAGACTTTAAGATAGGAATTAATCAAAACTCTTTTGTGATCATACCTTTCTTTCAACAAATCCCATGACTTTGCATAATTCCCAGAACTAAGATACAAATGATGCAAAAGACGTTTGGCATCGCCAGTCAAACTTTCTTTCAAAAAATGCATTTTTTGGATTTCATTCAAGGCAGCATTGTTATGCACTTAGTGACGTAAAAATGTCATGATAAGAACGCCACGATGTATAAGAACCTAAGAAAGTTGGAGTTAAATTAGAGGAAGCATTGGTTGTGACGGTTGTGCTGGTGGCGCCTGTTGCGGGAGGTGCTGCCACTTTAGGCGTAAGTGGAGCAGAAGTTATTTTGTCTAAGCCATCCATCAAATCACTCCTATATTCTAGATAAATGTCTCATTATCGAACACGGCTATCATATCTTACTTTTGAATGGTCTCTTCGAGCTTCTTCCCGCTAACGATTTCCTCGTGATATCGTTTGGCATTTTCCACATTTTGTTCAAGCAGCTCCATACGAGTTTTTAAATAGTTACTCGTACGACCAGCCTGGCCTGTCTTCTTAAAGTTTGAATAATTCCGCTCTAACTGCACCAAAACTTCCTTTGAAGCTCCCCAAACAACATAATAGAAAAGACCAAAAAAATGCTTTGAAAATGAGGACTTACTTTGTGCCTTCGATGGATGGTGTAGAGTTGTGTTGGCTTTTATTACGCGGCACGGGAGCCCCGATTTGCAAAGCACAAAAATGTTCTGAGTCTAATTTTGGACGTACCATCAAATATAGAGATTCGTAGGTTCGTTGAGCAAGTGTGAATTATTAAAAAAAAAAACGAAGAAAGTCTTGTTTCGAGGGGTGGTTTTGGTATACTATTTTACTGCTTTGTTTTTTGGAAAATAATTTATTAAAAATAAATCAATTCTAATCAATTGTATTGACTGAATGCATTTCTTGGACCCTTTTTAATCGTTAATAAGCGTATAACAAAATATTTTCCTACCGGACTTCACACTTCCCTTTTTAAATTGTATTATTTTTATGAATACATAAACGCCCATGACAGTCGTTCAGAGGGTGGAGGAGAAAATAAAAATAAAAGCCTCACCAGAGTAATGGGCTTAAGAGTTTGATCCTTGACAAATTCTTTCAAATAAATATTCCAAATATTTTAAGAACGAAAAAGGAAATCCGGGTTAACCGAACATCCAAGAAGCCATTTATCAATTTTCATTTCCCACTTTCCTCAAAAAACACCACAAGAACAAGGCAATCTCCATCGCCAGGAAAATAAAAATAGTAATCATTATTATGTTGTTGGTATATGTATATGTAGTTGTTTATTTTTAGGTCGAAAACGTTTACTCTATCTCTATGGGAAAGGATTTCACTGATGGTGGCTTTTACCTATATGATGATGAAAAATTACATTGCATTGTTTGGAGAGATTTTCCATTGTGATATTTCCTATTTGGTCTGTCCGGCCAAACAACCAACATTATGTTTGCTAGAGGGTTGGTGTCTAGACTAGAGGACATGCGATGGGATTCTCGGGAACATGCTAACTCACACACACTCGCCGGCCTCTTGTGTTGCGCTTAATGTTTATTGCTAGGAAGGATAAATCATTTTTTAATTAACTTTCTTAGGAGATGAGGAGAGAGTCACATTTTATCTTAACAATTTGTTTTATTCGTGTGGAGGGCTATTTAGAAGATGAGGTCAAGTTACTTGTAGAGTTAAGGCATGTAGGAGTACGGTAATGATATAAATGTTAGGCCTCTAACCTGCCTACATAAATTATACCCCCGGCTTGCTTAAGATAAATGGAACACCCATGTTTGGTATGTAACTTCAATTTTGATATTTTACTACGGAACAAATTTTTGATTCCTTTTTTTCTAAGTTAAGAGAACGGATAAGGACTAATAGTCTATAGGAGAAACGCATTTTGGAGTTGAGGTCAGTTGAACTTTCAATTGAATTAAATTCAATCACTTTACTTGAACCGAAGTTATTTTCTTCATTGACACATATGTAGGTTCGGTTAGGTTAGAAGGGGGAAGGGGTGATGATATGGAAAATCTGTACTATCTGAGCTCTCTAGAAAGTAGATAAGTATAGGTTTGTTAAAGAGGAAGGATTGGAATGAAGAGAGCTAAGATATTCGATGCTACCTTGAGCAATTCTGAATTCTGAATGAATTTTAGGATGTTCTTTAGTGGCAAAGTAGAGATGTTGCCCAATCCGTAGATAAAATATTCTCCGAGGGCTGCTTTCCTGGTTCTGGCTAGGCTGCGGCATTCACCAAGGAAGGGAGATAAGAGTCGGATACTATAATCAGATCCAAAAGACTTGGAGTGCAATTAGGCGCGAAGCGGTTTAGATTGTTGTTCACTATATTTATTCCAACTGATGACACAAATTTTTCATCTGGAAGGCACACGTATCCTGTTTGAGCAGGCCAACATTGAAATAGCCACAAATTATCATTATGCTCGTGAGAAATGCAGAATTTTGTAAAGATTGGAGTGGTAAAGGTTATATTCACATGCGATCAAGCATTTACTAAAAGAATGACTGCCTTCAATAATAGTGAATTCAATGCCAGTCCCGCATTCAAACATTGGCCTGGATAGACGACCTACAATAAAAAGCTACATTACGTCCAATCGTGTCAGTGATTCTAAAAAATTTGAAATAAGGAATGTCATAAGCTTGATCACATACAGCTATCTGGCTTAAACCAGGTTTCACTTACGCAACTAACATCAGCACAAGAACAAGCAAATAAATATTTAAGATAGTGCAGTTTGCAATAATTAAGGCTAGGCTCCGTGCATTTAAATAAGCAATCCACGCTTAGAAATAATATTTATCAAAGTGGACGTTGATTTTCCATACGTACTGTTCAGCTCATTTACAAAAGAATTAAGAGTATCCATATTTAAATTACAAAAAGAGAAAAAGAAATAAAGAATAATTATAATGGGTGATTTTTTTGCTATTTTCTTTTTGGCAACACTGGTTTTGACAGCTCACGCACGTTTCGTCGTGTTTTGTGTTACTGTCAAACATCTTCAATTTGATCTAATTTAACCAAGAATCGTCTTACAAACGAACAACGTTTGCAACTTATTGAATTTTATTATCAAAATGCGTTCTGTGTTGATAAAGTTCATTGCGCGCTTCTTCCATTTTATGGTCAGTTTAATCAACCTACTGAGGCGGCTATTCGGGCTATTGTGACTAACTTTCGCACCAAATTTTCATTGTTGGGCATTAAACCACATACACGCTTACGTAGAGTGCGAACTGAGAGAAATATCGCAGCTGTATCGGCCAGCGTAGTGATGACCGTGAATTATCGATTCGACAAAGTTCGCAGCAATTAAGCCTTTGTTAATTCACTACGTGGACAATTTTGCAGAAGGATTAAGGTGTGAAGCCTTTCAAAATACAGCTAGCGCAAGAATTGAAGCCGAATGACCTACCACAACGCCGAATTTTTGGTGAATGGGCTCTTGAAAAGTTGGCCGAAGATCTACTTTTTTAGCGAAAAATTGTGTTCAGCGACGACGAAGCTCATATCTGGCTGAATGGATACGTGAACAAGAAAAACTGCCGTATTTGGAGTGAAGAGCAGCCAGAAGCATTGCAAGAGTTACAAATGCTTCCAGAAAAAGTCACTGTTTGGTGCGGATTATGGGCTGGCGGAATCATTGGGCCATATTTCTACAAAGATGATGCGAATCGTAATCTTACTGTGAATGATGAGCGCTACCGTGCGATGATAACAAACTTTTTTTACGCAAAATGGAAGAGCTTGACTTGCATGACATGTAGTTTCAACAAAACGGTGCCACATGCCACCCAGCATGCGTAAAAATGGACCAATTGAGAGGCGAGTTCGGGGAACAGTTTATTTCACGTTTGGGGTCGGTTAAACCATTAGTAACCATTTTTCGGAAATTTTTTTTCGACCATTATCTAGTTTTACCTGAAATATATTTTTTTGTATCTTTTGTTTCTTAAATCTGTGGAATAGTTTTTGAGAAAAAAAAAATATTTATAAATTTTCGAAAAAAATCGTATGACAGCGACAGGTACCGTTACTTTTGGTCTTAAAGAAAAGAAAAAAAAGTGTGGGGAAAAAATTAAAAATACTATCTACCGAGCTTAAAGAAAATCGGCCGAGCCGTTTAGGCTGTAGTCGAAAAGACAGACAGACAGAATTGCGAGAGATACTTTTTTGTATCGTATCGTAATGTCAACTTTGATCAAAATCTGGAGTTCAATTTTTTATTAACAAATGCATAACTTGCCTTATTATAGTGCCTATAAGTCGCAATTAAAGAATAAAGTCAACCGGTAAATTGTTCCAAAATCCTTTAAAATTTTTATCTTAAATTTCTATTAAACGTTGAATTAAATAATAATAATAACTTTTATTTAAAACAACTTTGTTTTATTTAAATATTTGCCCTCTCTATGTAATCTCAAAAAATTAAAACATATTGGCGCAAAATTTTAATTGAATTAGTGCGATGCTAAAGCTGTTTTAGTACGGTACTAGGTTAAAACAACGAATTTGCAAATTTTAATCAAATAAAGCATCATACTTTCTCTATCCTTTTATTAAAGTTAGAATCATCGAATACCTACTTTATTTTTTTAGTATCGTGCTAGCTTCTCTCTCTCTCATTCTGGTTGCATTGCCATGCATAAGTGTGTCGTCTTTTAAAGCTCTCAAAGGGATTTCGTAGTTTAAATTATAAATCGCCGCAAATGAGAGTAAAAAACGCATAGGGCTCCCGTCTGCCGATTCAAAACGACTGAAAACAATATTCAATTTACCTTTTCCCACAACGCCAAGTGGTAAGATAATTGGCGCGTTTTTTTTAAGTTGAAAAGCAATACGACAACACTCAACATACTCATCTTCTTAAAATGTGTTCTCAAAAGCTTCAAATCCCAAAAGCTCCTAAATAAAAACAACTGAAGAAGCTCCTTGCTTGCAATTGAGAATGATAATGGTAACTCTGTTTTGATGTATATAAAGAGCGCACGATCGTATTGAGTGACACTTGACACTCTTGACAGTATCTCATCAGCAGTGGGATCGACGGTCGTGTTGGGGTGTACAACTTTTTGCAAAGAATTACAACAACAATTCCTTAAGAAAAGTCAGTAGCTTGCTCTTTTTTAGTGGCATTTTTCCTAACGCATTGTAGTGAGGATGCTTCAGGCGCTACTGCTTTAGAAAAAGCTCTCCCATAAGGCCTGTACTGACAATTTTTGTTGGACAGAGTGTAGTAGTTTTCTCGCATGGTAGTTTTGTCTTTTGAAGCATAAAATATTTTTTACATTATTTATCAAGAGATAGTGTGAACCTTTTTTATTCGAGGCTGAGATAGGCTCGTCGGTGTCCAGGATTTGTCCCAAAGAAAGCAAAAAAACTTGGGTAGAAGTTTCCAAACTCCAAATCAATTCAATCTTTATTCAGTTACAAATTTGCTTACAGTATTTACAATTGCTTTAGTTACTTTTTATTATTTTATAATTAACAATGAATATTCTTACAATAAATAACACGGTACTTCATATACGGCTTTAAGGTTTAATCATGCCTCCAGCAAGAGACCGGAGGAAAAATCGGGGCTTCGTTCGCGGAAACAAGCTTGTCTGTTGTACTCTTTGAAGAAGAACAGCCACAGAAATAATCATTCGGGGTAACGTCCCAGCTCCTATCAAAATAATAGAAGGATAATCTGTCGAATGTTCACGGCAACAAGCGTGTCTGTGGTATAGTGGTAGTTGAAGAAGCGTAGCCACAGAAAGAATCGTTGGGACACGGCCCTGCTCTTAGCAAAAGGCTAGAAGAAAAATCGGTTTAGGCTAAGCCTTGTCCACGCTACACTTAGAAGAAGTGGAGCGTAGAAATAAACGTGCGGGGACAGGTCAGGTTAAGCGGAAGGTAGGGGTTCGGAACCCGAATCGGTTTTTCGGAACTGCTATCTAGTACACATCGTACTTGCTTATTAATTTAATCGGTTCCCGAATTAAATGTAATCAGCTCGGTTTTCTTCCTTTATGTACACTTGATTGGTACAACACATCAGGCAAAGGTAGAAAATGGATTTGTATTGATTATCCACATCTCCTTATTAATATTTCAGTCAAAAGGCAGTGTGAATTGAGAGAAATAAACAAACTACCACCAACGTCATACATGCTCAATCTTATCAAACATCTGGTTGCCAGCATTCCTTATATGAATTTAGGTAATTAAATGCTCTCGGGGTTCGGTGTCATGTATGAAGTGAATAACAACCCAGGGTTCGGTGGTATAGTACCACTTTGCTTTTGGTAAGATGGCTCGGTAGTATGGTGCGACAAAGCGGTGTGATATGTTAGGCGAAAGCAGCCCAGGGTTGGGTAGGATGGTACGGTGGTTGATTTAAAATTTAAGGTAGCATCGGTTCGGTAAATTATATGAGGTTTCAGGCGGGCATTTTAATGTAATGATCCACATGATATAACGGGTGATTTTTTAAGAGCTTGAAAACTTTTTTTAAAAAAAAAACGCATAAAATTTGCAAAATCTCATCGATTCTTTATTTGAAACGTTAGATTGGTCCATGACATTTACTTTTTGAAGATAATTTCATTTAAATGTTGACCGCGGCTGCGTCTTAGGTGGTCCATTCGGAAAGTCCAATTTTGGGTAACTTTTTCGAGCATTTCGGCCGGAATAGCCCGAATTTCTTCGGAAATGTTGTCTTCCAAAGCTGGAATAGTTGCTGGCTTATTTGTGTAGACTTTAGACTTGACGTAGCCCCACAAAAAATAGTCTAAAGGCGTCAAATCGCATGATCTTGGTGGCCAACTTACCGGTCCATTCCTTGAGATGAATTGTTCTCCGAAGTTTTCCCTCAAAATGGCCATAGAATCGCGAGCTGTGTGGCATGTAGCGCCATCTTATTGAAACCACATGTCAACCAAGTTCAGTTCTTCCATTTTTGGCAACAAAAAGTTTGTTAGCATTGAACGATAGCGATCGCCATTCACCGTAACGTTGCGTCCAACAGCATCTTTGAAAAAATACGGTCCAATGATTCCACCAGCGTACAAACCACACCAAACAGTGCATTTTTCGGGATGCATGGGCAGTTCTTGAACGGCTTCTGGTTGCTCTTCACTCCAAATGCGGCAATTTTGCTTATTTACGTAGCCATTCAACCAGAAATGAGCCTCATCGCTGAACAAAATTTGTCGATAAAAAAGCGGATTTTCTGCCAACTTTTCTAGGGCCCATTCACTGAAAATTCGACGTTGTGGCAGATCGTTCGGCTTCAGTTCTTGCACGAGCTGTATTTTATACGGTTTTACACCCAGATCTTTGCGTAAAATCTTCCATGTGGTCGAATAACACAAACCCAATTGCTGCGAACGGCGACGAATCGACATTTCACGGTCTTCAGCAACACTCTCAGAAACAGACGCAATATTCTCTTCTGTACGCACTGTACGCATTCGTGTGGTTGGTTTAATGTCCAATAAAGTAAACTGAGTGCGAAACTTGGTCACAATCGCATTAATTGTTTGCTCACTTGGTCGATTATGTAGACCATAAATCGGACGTAAAGCGCGAAACACATTTCGAACCGAACACTGATTTTGTTAATAAAATTCAATGATTTGCAAGCGTTGCTCGTTAGTAAGTCTATTCATGATGAAATGTCAAAGCATACTGAGCATCTTTCTCTTTGACACCATGTCTGAAATCCCGCGTGATCTGTCAAATACTAATGCATGAAAATCCTAACCTCAAAAAAATCACCCGTTATATACGATGATATACATATATCCGATAGTTTTCTCGCAAAAACGGCTTCTCGTGTGATGTTTTTCTTTCCATGGTAGTTCTTATGCAAGATCGTTTTCACGTATGATGGTTTCTCGCATGATAGATTTTTTCCGTTATAGTTTTCTCGCATTACTGTTTTCTCGCATGGTAGTTTTTTGCTTCATTGTTTTCTCGCATCATGTGTTCCCATTATAGATTTTTAACATGTTATATTTTTACATAATAATTAGATCGCATGATAATTTTCTCGCAAGAAGTTTTATCGCATAATCGTTTTCGGACGCAATATATTTCTCATGGTATTTTTTCGGATGATCGTTTGCACGTATGATAGTTTTCTCGCATAATGATTTTCTCCCGTTATGGCTTTGCGCAGGATATATTTCTCGTCTGATTATTTAGGCATGTGAGTAAATCGCATGAAGTTTCGCATGATCATTTTTACGAATGATAGTTTTTTGGCATGACATATTATTTTTGCTTTTAGTTGTATCGCATGATAAAGTATGAATGAATATTCTTTGCAAGGTAGTTTTCGGTCATGATATTTTTCTCTCATGATAGGTTTTTCGCATAATGAATTACATGCTTAAGATTTTCCACGCATGGTTAATTCTTGTCACTTAATAGCTTTGTCGCATGACAGGTTTTTCACTTCTGAGTTTTCTTATGTATCTTTCACATGATAGTTTTCTCACATAAGAGTTTCTGCACATGATATATTTCTAAAATGTTTATTGTATCTTATGACTTATGTCTTGCATGATAGTTTTGTCTTATGATATGTTTTTCTTATGATAATTTTCACTAAGTACGTGTAAGTAGGTATGACTTCACGCGATGATTCTTGCTGGAAAACCTAATGGCCACAGCAATTTTATGGAGTTGATTCCAGTAGAGATTTTTTCGACCCCCACTGACTACTGCACACTTACAATGAGCTTCATTTAAAGGTTAGTTGCCCATCAACAAATGACTGGGAAAATGACGTTGTGAAGAACGACTTCGACGCAACTATCTTCACTGATGGCTCAAAGACGGAGTGCGGTGTTGAAACCGGAATACGACTATTATCACAAGCAGTCAGGTGGATGTAAAAGCCGTTTGTTCTAGTACATCATTCTCCAAATTGGTCCAGCAATGCCGAAATGAACTTCCTAGCCTCAATATTAACTTCAATGTAACTTTTATCTGGATTCAGGATTATTGTGGCATTGATGGAAATGAACGGGCGAACGAGCTGGTCGGGCAAGGATCAGCCCTTCATAACTAACTAGTGGGAAGAGTCAAGATTCCGCTCGGGGTTATGAAGGGAAATATTCTCTCAATTTTTCTTAACGAATCAAACCGTAGGTGGAGCAGTTAAACTAAATGTATTTTATCTAGAAATATTAAGCCTGTCTATTAAAATAAATCCTGAACGCTGCATATCAGGCAGAACCAAGCAAGGCATAACCTGGATCGTAGCTACCTGTAGCGGACTCTGGCCAATAGGAGAGAATGCGGCGAAGCTAGGCATTCTTCACAACACTAACTTTTATAGCTCTGGAGACCTCCTCCTTTCTCATCGCGATAAAATGTTTCTAGCACGAATTTCGCTTACTTCTGTGATGTGTCCTCCGTATGATTCTCTATATCCTGAGGGAGCGGACTGAGGGCTTTGACGGAAGCTTACAGTGAGGCTGGATGATCACTCGATCGGATTGGCTACTATTTTTGGGCCCAGTCAACAAGCTGCCTAGCTTGGCACAGTGTAGATGATGTCGGATGAGTATGGTGGACCGGTTGAATAAATGATCCAAATTCCGAATGATTGCGATGCGAAAGCAAAAACGTAATAAGAGACATCAAAACCGTGTACTAGATCTTTTCTTCTTTTAACTCAATCCAAACTGGATGACTACTTGAGGTTCCTCTCTTCTTGACCTTTTCTTTATACAAATGATTTTTTCATAAATAAGTCTGAAAAAGAGTGTAATTACACTCGAAACGTCACAACTCAAAAAAAATTAAGACTTATTGATCTTGAGCCCACATAAGGACACAGATCATAGGTTCACACAGGGCTAGATTGCCAGAGGTCGCCGTTTTTACATACCATCCTATTATCTTAGTCCGCGTTAATGTCGTATAAATTCATCATTTCCGGAGAGTAATGTACATGTGAAAAAAATAAGTTGCCGATACGATGAGGTTGCGAGTGTGTTGAAAAGGTCTTAATTCTGGCCAAATTCTTGAAACTGATATCTGTATTTTTGTTAGTCCTTACTTTTGAACTCCTGGAAATTTTTTGATAATAGATGGATATTTGATGATATTTGACTATGAAACAAAATGGCGTGAGTTGTTTTTCAGAATACTTTTGTTTCAAAAGGTTTGCCGTGTCCTTGCTATTCCCAAATTGAACTGATTTCACTTCTTCCCTGTCACTCAAAACATTAAGTATTATTTCGAACCTCTAGTTATTTGAGTGGTTGTCTCCGATTGTTCAAAAAAATCTCTTTTTGAAGTGTTACGATTATTGGTATTTACAAGTCCTTGTTTTGATTCAATGAAAAATGAATTTCACACTCTTGCATAAACGGGTCACTGTGCGCTGGGACGAAATGGCATTTTTTGTGGACTCAAGTTTTATATAATTTCGTTACTTTTGGTTTTTGTAAAACTGAAACATGGAAACCCACTTACCGTTTGTCTTGGTCCTAACCTCATATCACATCACTTTATATTATGTTTCGAATGTTAAAAAGTAGCTTATAATATACCCTTATTTTTACCCAATTAACCCTTTTTTGTGAAGAATATACATATTGCCTAACTTTTGTCTATATTCACCTTGTCTATTTGTCACTGTCATTGAGCAACACTATCCGAACTGATTTCGGTTTCATCATCAACTTGTCTTAAGGCTGGTTATGAATCACATTAAACGACTACGGCCTTCAACATACAACAACTGATTGAATTCGGAAAACGACACAAATTCTACGAGCAAACCTAAGAGTCCATCAGCTATAGGTATTCCCCAGTGTATAAGCTCTTACTGAAAGTAGGACTTACCTCAACGGCTGGCTGCTTTTTCCTTCCGTTTCTTCAGTCTTCAGATTTCAGAATCCCTTATATGAAAATTTAATATTCCACGGTTGACTCTTAGCTCTGTTGCCATTATTTTTGTTGCTTTGTTTTCTTCAACCGTGTATCTATAGCCATGTAAAGCATTCATCATTAATTCTCGGGTCGAACGAGCTTTATAATTCAATGGAATCAACAAATTTAAGAAACGAATTGATATGTTTGGCCAGAGATAAAAATTAAAGGACCCTCTATTCCGTATCAGTTTGCAGGAACTTTCCCCAAGGGTTACCAGATGCCTTAAAATGTTTAGAAATTGTTAAATTTTCCCAATTTTTTGTAAGCAATAATAAATTACCCCTTTATCTATAAAGTATGGAATTCTGGCTACGAACTTTTTGGGAAGCTGACAGAGTTACTGGGACACCGACTTGGGAATATAACGAAGAGTATAACAGCAAATTTATCAGAAATCAATTAAAAGTCCTTAAGCGTCAATAAATTCGAAGCTTTTCTGTGGTGAATTTATAGAAATATCTTACTACATTTGGTAACACTGGACTTTCTAGGTTCCGGCCACCACCGAAAAACAATCCAACCATTCAATTTCAGTATCCTTCTCGAATTCCTACTTGACGTTCTTTCAATCAATTATGAATGAGATACAAGGGGAAACTAACAAAACATTTGGGAGGCCACCTTGTGCCAGCCATAAAAATGAGTTCCGAATTCCTGTCCATGCCAAGGAAGGCAACCGAACACCCAGCATCTCAAATCCCGGTGTCCATTGAAGGAAAACGAAAAGTTTATAGCTTTCCTCTTTTGTCATCTAATGGCATCACAAGCAGAGCAGAATCGGCTAGTCGGTAACAGGAGCTTGAACAACCAATAAAAAATAGACGCACATATATAAACACAATCAGAATTCCGAATGACGACAATGATACACAACATTCTTTGGGGCTTAGGCCTTGCGTCTCGTCATCAATGGTAGGTATCACTTTCAATCACTTTTTAATCAACCATCACTGATATGGATTCGTGAAAGGCGCTGTGGATGATCAGAACTGAATGAATGATTGAGAGTTTTTAGGACACTAGCCCACATCAGGTTGGAGGCAGGGGGGGCTGGTTCTCTCGGAGAATTGATTAATAATAATAAAGAACAAAATGCCCTATGATCCCAAATGGATTTGCTATTAGCCAGGACACCTGTTTGGTGGTTGTTGGATGACACAAAACAAATAATCTTAATTGTGTCATCCTTGAGGGAGAGTTGTCTCCCAGAGTAATTTTTAAAGTAGAGCTGGGTGGTTTTTTGGTCTCTGTTTTTTTTTTTTTTGGGGAGCTTTTTGAATGTTTGATTAGTTTTGTTTTGTAAAACTTTGTTAGATGGAAGCATCGCGGGGTTTCGAAACACCCGAATCGATATTTTAATTTTAGGTATGAGTATTTTTCTTTTTTGTGACCTAGATTTATTTATTGGTAGGTTTTTGTGCTGTAATGGCAGATAAGGACCTTCGTTTCAATATTCATTTAACACCTTTAAATAAATATAAGCTTTATAAATGAGTGCATTTATATAAATTAAATTCTTTAAGGAAATGTCTGGATCACATAAACTTGTTCTTATATAGGCTCAACATTTCATAGGTTATAGCCGTGATTATTTTAAAGTAGCATCAGTCTAATTTATTGTAAATTCTTTAGAAGTTTATGAGTTAATAGGTTATACAGACACGACTAACATCAAATTTTATTTTTAAAATCATTTTTCCGTTCAAGACGGGCGTTGAGCTTCATAAAACTCAAGTAGCCCATTTTAAGATAAATGGATAAATAAACATGGGTAATTGTCGGATTTGAAATGATACCAATTCACTCAAGATATTCCAGCCCAGCACCAAAAACATAGCGAGAAAGTCACTATTTGCATGTGGCAGAATCCTTTATTGATGAACTCAAAGTCAAAACAATAAACCATCCAGCAAAGTCTATATTTAAAAGATGAAGTCATTGAGAAATAGAGCTCCGTATTACCTACAACCAAGCAAAGTCATGGCAGACATTTGAAAGACGTTATATTTGAAACTTTATGTTCTTTTAAATAAAAAACTAAGATTGAATATTTCACTCACCGTCTCTAGGACCTTGGCACTCTAGACAATAATTGGTCAACTAAGGTCAACTATTTTTAGGAATTAGGCAGCCATAGAAAGTCTGTAATCAAGGCTTAAATTTTTTATGTTCACAAAAGATCGCTCGCTCAATATTTCGATCAGACTTGCCATTACAATTTTTTTAAATGCGATTAAATGAATTTTTACTTGCGACTTATAGGTACTAACGGGTGATTTTTTAAGAGCTTGAGAACTTTTTTTAAAAAAAAAATACATAAAATTTGCAAAATCTCATCGATTCTTTATTTGAAACGTTAGATTGGTCCATGACATTTACTTTTTCAAGATAATTTCATTTAAATGTTGACCGCGGCTGCGTCTTAGGTGGTCCATTCGGAAAGTCCAATTTTGGGTAACTTTTTCGAGCATTTCGGCCGGAATAGCCCGAATTTCTTCGGAAATGTTGTCTTCCAAAGCTGGAATAGTTGCTGGCTTATTTGTGTAGACTTTAGACTTGACGTAGCCCCACAAAAAATAGTCTAAAGGCGTCAAATCGCATGATCTTGGTGGCCAACTTACCGGTCCTTTCCTTGAGATGAATTGTTCTCCGAAGTTTTCCCTCAAAATGGCCATAGAATCGCGAGCTGTGTGGCATGTAGCGCCATCTTGTTGAAACCACATGTCAACCAAGTTCAGTTCTTCCATTTTTGGCAACAAAAAGTTTGTTAGCATTGAACGATAGCGATCGCCATTCACCGTAACGTTGCGTCCAACAGCATCTTTGAAAAAATACGGTCCAATGATTCCACCAGCGTACAAACCACACCAAACAGTGCATTTTTCGGGATGCATGGGCAGTTCTTGAACGGCTTCTGGTTGCTCTTCACTCCAAATGCGGCAATTTTGCTTATTTACGTAGCCATTCAACCAGAAATGAGCCTCATCGCTGAACAAAATTTGTCGATAAAAAAGCGGATTTTCTGCCAACTTTTCTAGGGCCCATTCACTGAAAATTTGACGTTGTGGCAGATCGTTCGGCTTCAGTTCTTGCACGAGCTGTATTTTATACGGTTTTACACCAAGATCTTTGCGTAAAATCTTCCATGTGGTCGAATAACACAAACCCAATTGCTGCGAACGGCGACGAATCGACATTTCACGGTCTTCAGCAACACTCTCAGAAACAGACGCAATATTCTCTTCTGTACGCACTGTACGCATTCGTGTGGTTGGTTTAATGTCCAATAAAGTAAACTGAGTGTGAAACTTGGTCACAATCGCATTAATTGTTTGCTCACTTGGTCGATTATGTAGACCATAAATCGGACGTAAAGCGCGAAACACATTTCGAACCGAACACTGATTTTGGTAATAAAATTCAATGATTTGCAAGCGTTGCTCGTTAGTAAGTCTATTCATGATGAAATGTCAAAGCATACTGAGCATCTTTCTCTTTGACACCATGTCTGAAATCCCGCGTGATCTGTCAAATACTAATGCATGAAAATCCTAACCTCAAAAAAATCACCCGTTATATAAGGCAAGTTATGCTTTCGGAAAAAAATCGAACTCGAGATTTCGATCAAAGTTGACATTAAGATGATAGCGAAGACTAAAAAAGTGGGTCTCGCAATTCTGTCTGTCTGTCTGTCTTTCTGTTCGACTACAGTCTAAACGGCTCGGCCGATTTTCTTTAAACTTGGTAGATATCATTTCTAATTTTTTCCCCCCACACGGTTTTTTCTTTTTTTTTTTTAAGACCAAAACTAACGGAACCTGCCATACGATTTTTTTTCGAAATTTTATAAATATTTTTTTTTCTCAAAAGCTGTCCCACAGAATTGTTTAAAAAAAATTTGAAAAATTTCATTTAGTTAAAACTAGATAATGGTTGAAAAAAAATTTCCAAAAAATAGTTATTTTTGGTAGCCCCCCTGGGTTAATTTTGTTTGTTTTTGATTTTCTCGAAAACGGTACAGACGATTTAAATCATTTTTTTTAAGCTAAGGCTTCTCCAAAGTTTATATATTATTACATATACAAATTTTCAATTTTTTATTTTTTGGATTTAAAAAAAAATTCAAAAACATTCAATTTTTTTTTTGGAAATTCAATATTTCGAAAACCCCAAGATGGTTTTTGTTTTTTCAAACTTGACAAATAAAAGTTTTTTAACATAATCTACAAGATTTGAAAAAAAAAAATTGTATTATCTAAAACTAACGGTACCTTCCATACAAATTTTAAAAAATGGTTTTCGGAAACCGTTTTTTTCTCGAAAACGGTTCAGAGAATATTTTGCCAATTTTTTTTTCTTTTGATTAATTTTTACGATCTATAATTTAATAAAAATAAATTTAAATCTAGGTATTACTGACTGTACCTACCATAAAACGATTTTTTCGAATTTTGAATTTCTCATTATCGGCATAGCAGATTTTAAAGAATTTTTTTTATAACGAAGCTAATAAAAAGTATAAAAAACATTGCATTTCAAAACTCATTAAAAATTATTTTTTCAACTTTAGAAAAAAAAAGTCATTTTTTTTTTTTTGAAAAATTCGATATCTCAAGAACGGTTTGATATTTTTTTTTGGAAATTAGACCCTTATTTGTACAATAATAAAAACTTAAAGTTGGCGTACCAAAATTTTTTCTTAAAAAGGTTTTAAAATTTTTTTACATAAAAGTTTATTTTTTTAAGGAACCACTACAACGACTTATAATTTTTGTTCTTGTATAAATTCATATTTGCATAGCATTCTATTTTTATCTTTTACTACTAAAAGAATTTAAAATTTACGAATGAAAATTAAATTTGTAAAAATATATTGGGCCCTTTTTTAAGATATCGAATTTTTTAAGAAATATTCAAAAAATATTTTTTTTTTAAAGTCTAGAAATGAAATGTTTTTTTAAACTTTTTAGAAACATCTCTAAAAAAAATTTCATTAAAATCCTTTACGTCGCCGTCGATAGTGATAAATTCAAAATTAAACAAAATAGTTCTATGGTAGGTACAAGCTGTAATATCTTAATTTCAATTTTTTTTTATTAAATTAAAGATCTGAAAACATAATTGAAAGAAAAAAAAATTATCAAAATTCTATGCGCCGTTTTCAAGAAAAATACGATTTTTGAAAACCATTTTTTAACATTTGTAAGGTGGGTACCTTTATTCTTAGCTAAAATAATTTTTTTTTCTCACATCTTGTAGATTATATTTATCGAGTTTAAAAAAAATTTAGCATTGGGTTTTCGAAATATTGAGTTTTGAAAAAAAAAAGTAAATTTATCCTAAAAATCAAAAAAAAATAATTTTTGAAAATTTGAATACATAGATCTGTTCAAATTGATGGAACCTTTATGATAAAAAACCGTACCACCGTTTCTGAGAAAATCAAAAACAAAAAAAAAATAGTTCCATGGTGGTACCCTCAATAACCATTTTTCCGAATTGTCGAAGTTTTTGAAAAAAAAAAAAAATTTATAAGATTTCGAAAAAAAATCGTATGGCAGGTTCCGTTATTTTTGGTCTTAAAAACAAGAAAAAAACGTGTGGGGGGAAAAATTTAAAGTAATCTGCGAAGTTTAAAGAAAATTTGGTGAGTCGCTTAGGCTGTAGTCGAATAGACAGACAGACAAAATTGCGAGACCCACTTTTTTAGTCTTCGCTATCATAGTAATGTCAACTTTGAACAAAATTTCCAAATGCATAACTTACCTTATAGTACCTATAAGTGGCAAGTAAAAATTGGGGAGCAAAACTTTGGAAAAATATTTTAGATATACTTAGATTTTCCAAAAAAATTAAAAAAAATTGTTCTCTAACCAATATTTCGAAAAACACATGCTTGATTTTCTTAAAAATTGACAGTGAAAAGTTTTTAAATCCAATCTAGAAGATGTAAAAAAAAATATATTATATTTAAAAATATAAGTATGTACAAATATTGAAAAATGGATTTCGAAAATCGTATTTTTCCCAAAAACGGCACTTAGAATTTTGATACTTTTTTACTTTCGAATAAGTTTTACTACGTTAAGTATATTTTTTAAGTATTATATACGTTAAGTATTATATACAGGGTGTCCCTCAATTCGTTCATAATATTTTAGGGTCTCATTTTTAGGTATATTCTCAGAAAAAGATCGTTCTACAGTAAGGGCCTATCTCCAATTTTTATATAATACATATATCGGGGATTTAAGAAAAGGCCTATTTTTGTGTACCCTGACCCATCTTAACAGTAATTGCACTGTTAGATCTAATTATATTATATTATATTATTATTATTATTATTGTTATTATACTAGTTTATTATATATATTCTTATTTCAATTATAATAATTTTAAAACTATTATGAAGTTTTCTAAAATTTTTGAAGAAGAATCAGAAGAATCTTGTGCAAAAAGTATCGTACATGCCCGGCGCAGTGAGTATACCGTGGTCCTAGGGGACTAGTAATTGAAGAGCCTTATGCAAATTAATATGTTTTTTAATATATAAATTTCAATTCTAGTTTTATAACTATTTGCACATCTTAATTTGGGAATTTATTCCTCAATTTTGAAAAAATAAAGTTTTCAAAAACTCATTAAATAAATTCGATAGGATCTTCCACAAGGGCGAGTAAATGTTGAAATGGAATAAACCAAGCTGCGTGTGAGGTATCCACAAAATTAAATGAATGCCTCACCTTCGCTTCTAACGGTAGAACGGTTTCAAGTGGTCCAATTTTCAAATCCTCTTCCGCATAGATCCCCGACTGATTTTGAGCGATGGTCTGTGTTCTTTGTACCCAAGGGGCACCCATCGATTGCGGTTTATTAGCACAGACCTGCGACTTCAGGAAACCCCACAAAAAAAAGTTTAGCGGGTCCAAATCACGTGACCTTGGGGGCCAATTCACGTCACTACTGCATAAAAGAAATTAGTTAATTGTAGCACTCGCCATTGATGATAACCACCAACGTTGCAAGTTGCAACGTTGTTCTCGAAAAAGTATGAAACAATGACGCCGCTGGCTGGCATAAAATCCATACCAAACTGTAACTTTTTGAGGATGCATTGTCACCTGATGGTGAGCCAATTGAAGGTTAGTATTGTCCCATATGCGGCAATTTTGCATATTAACACAACCATTCATCTAAAATAAATAATTTTTCGGATAAAATTCGGGTTCTCTTCAAAATGCTCTGACTCCCAGTCAGCGAACAACAAAAATTAATTTGGTGGTGCAACAGCTCGAAGTGAACCATGACCTAGTAACTTACAATTCTCAACCATTCCTGCGTGTGTGTTACCAGGAACGATTTTCTACCGATTCCGAATGGCTAATGAGCAGCGTTTTTCATGACAAGATAGATATACTCTTAGGGGATTTGTCAATTCCTCGCAAGAGGCAGCGGCTGAAAATCGAACTCGAGACTTTCCCCACGACAGCCCACCGCACTAACCATTATGCCAAGGAGTCAGCGAAGAAACTATTGGTTAATTGATTATCGAACCGGTTGTCCCAAATCTGGCCACCAACTCGTGAAGAGTCCACTCTGAAGAGCCCCCACGTCTATCGTAAAATGGACGTTAAACTTGCAATGGGTGCACTAACAAACACTTATTTTAATATTAAAGTTTCATCATTTTTAATAATAAAGTTTTAGCATTTTGACGTGATGTTCAATCAAGAAACTTGCCACGATGATTTGGCATTAGTACATTAATAATAAACTAAAAGTGTGAGAGATGTCACCGAAACAACATAGCCGCCACAGGCCTCGAAAATCTACCCGCGCCAATTGAAAAACCCTTTACTTAAAGCTTATGTGTGGAATGAAGATTCTGCAGACTCTACAACCACCATATTTAACCGATCAACTCACATATATTAAAGGGTAAAGTTTGACACATACCTATCTATTTTTAAAGGCATTTGGATTCTGAGCGAAAAAGACCCGAATCGGAAAATTCTTTGTAAAGAGTATTTAATTATAGAAGAGGTAGGGACAGACCTTGCTTAAGCTAGAAGAATTGTGTTAACCATAGGAAACCTGTACGGAACTGCATGTTATCGAGTTCTTCTGAATGTATAGAACAAAGGTGTCCAGATCCATAACATTGTTTCAGTACACTTACTGATGCCATGAATATTCACTGTGACTCAATCAATTTCAACTTGCATTGTTGACACTGCCATAAATCAAATGTACATATACAATGTAGATTATTTTTTTTTTATCAGAACAAATAAATTTAAACTCTCCACAAGTTGAAATTTGCCTTAAAGTCTTGGAATATTTTACATGATTTACTACCGAAGGGGATGTACGCAAAAATAATTTGTTTTAATTTAATTTTTCTTTCAAAAAAAAAATGCAAACAAATGTCGACGTACTTCACTTTCCCATAAAATAAGTCATAGGAATTTCCTCTGAAAATTGGATATTATAATAATCCTTGTTGTTCTTTTTTTTTGTATTTCGACTTCCCTTAACGACAGAAAATCACAGTGAACTTAATGTGAGTTATTGTATTCAAATAACCTTCTAGTGCTTAATGTAGCGCAAAATAAGTTAAATAATTCATGTTGGATAATTTATTACACTCACGCATATAAAAAAGGTTAAAAGCAATGTTGGCCAGCAGTAGTAGCAGCGGTAGTTGCGATACAACACCATACAGGGTGATGCACACAGGGTGAACGTATAAATTCCGCATTATGTGATTATGGCACCCAATTGCCATTCCTGCTCTTGCAAATTTATATGGAAACAGCTAGCAGATAGTGTGATTATTGGAGAGAAAACTACTTGCTTGCTCCATGGGATAGCTGCGCAAAAAAAAAAAAAAAAAATAAGTGGAGCAGCGTGAATACATGCATTACATTTTACATCTACTTATGTAGTGCTGATGCCTGAACACACATTTTTGGTATGTTATTAAATCGAAAATCGAATACATTTTTCAATTTAACTCCTTTGATATTTTTTTTTTTTTTCAACTTGTGTTGCTTTCGAAAAGAATTTGGCATTGGAAAAGTTATTTGCATACAATTACTTTAAATTTCAGGCACAAGATGAATTTTATTTTTTGCAAAATGATTTGTGCGAGGTCAGCAATAAATTAAAAAATAATTTTAGATCCAGAGGAATTGGTTTTGGGAAGATTTTTGGTTGAAATTTTCATCTCAGCAGTACTTTATTGACGATGGACTAAAACGAAATAGCACGTTAGTAAAAATCTGGAGAAAGAGAGATCTAGAATGCACTACTATAATAATGAATTTCTCTGGTACACTAATTGGTTTTCCTTAAAAATGTACAACTTTCATGTTTCCATATAAACTTATTTAAAACCAGCCATACCTTTATTATAATGGGTGATTTTTTTGCTATTTTCTTTTTGGCAACACTGGTTTTGACAGCTCACGCACGTTTCGTGTTTTGTGTCACTGTCAAACATTTTCAGTTTGGTCTATAATTAAACCATGAATCTTCTTACAAACGAACAACCCTTGCAAATTATTGAATTTTATTATAAAAGTGGTCAGTTTAACCGACCTATCAATTTCGCTCCAAATTTACATTGTTGGACATTAAACCATCAACACGCTTACGTAGATTGCGAACTGAGCAAAATATCGCAGCTGTATCGGCCAGTGTTTTGGAACGATTTAAGTATGAAGCCTTTCAAAATACAGCTAGTGCAAGAATAGAAGCCGAGCAACCTACCACAACGCCAAATTTTTGGTGGATATTGGAAAGTTGGCCGAAGATCCACTTTTATATCGAAAAACTCTGTTCAGCGACGAAGCTCATTTCTGAATTAATGGATACGGGGATACTTGAAGAGCAGCCAGAGGCTGTAAGAGCTACCAATGCATCCAGAAAAAGTCACTGTTTGGTACGGTGGTTAGATGCTGTAGGAATGTAAGGACACACCAGGTGCTACTCAAAAACTTGAATCTGTCCTCTCGCGGTACAAGGCAGACATTACCGCGATCCAGGAGATACGATGGATAGGATCAGGAATAGCGAAAAGAAAAGATTGCGACATTTATTACAGCTGTCATCAAAGAATGCACATGTTAGGATGCGGATTCGTCGTGGGAAATCGACTCAGATCAAAAGTCATCGATTTTAAGCCAATTAGTGATCGCCTGGCTGTGATCCGCATCAAGCTATACTGTTCAAAACATCAGCCTAATATGTGCACACGCCCCTACCGATGAAGCTGAGGAATCTAACAAGGAGGAGCTTAACGACCTCCTGGACGGAGCCTACGGAGCCTGTCCGGAGTACGATGTCAAAGTCGTGCTCGGAGATTTCAATGCTAAAGTCGGTAAGGAAAATATCTTTGGCGGATTAGTTGGAAAGCACAGCCTCCACGAAATGACAACAGATAACGGCTTCCGACTAATCAACTTTGCTGCAGCTTGGAATACGGTGATAAGTAGCACTAGGTTCCCCTGGCGAAGGATACACACAGCAACCTGGCGATATCTCCAGATGGTCGAACCGCCAACCAAATCGACCACGTGCTAATTGGCGCAAGGCATGCGTCGAACATCCTGGACGTGCGAACTCTCCGAGGTGCAAACGTGGACTCTGACCACTTTCTTGTTGTGACAAAGTTCAGAGCCCAACTGTCCAATGAAAAAAAAGCGAGGACCGCCCAAAGAAAGAAATTCAATATTGCATGCCTTAGCACACTTGAGAAAACCAGAGACTACAGTGAGTAATTGACCGGGAAACTCTCTGCCATACCTCCGGCCACAAGCGTCTATAACCAGTGGAACCAGTATCGCGACCTCATTAAGGAGGTAGCCGAGACCACCATAGGCTATCAACCACCTAGGAAAAAGAACCCGTGGTATGATAATGAATGCGCGGTATTGAAGCAGGAGACGGAAAATACACAAATGCAAATGCTGCAATGGAAAACAAGAGCAGCAAAAGAGGTGTAATGTGAAAAAAGAAGGAAAGAGAAAAAAAACCCTGCCCAGAAAGAAATGAGCAGCCGCAGATTCTCAGCTCACGGTTCTACAAAACAGCCAAGTAACTGACATTGGGTCATAGGACCGGTACGCAAGCTCTTCGAAACAGCGAAGGGAACCTAGTCACTGAAGCACAGAGAATTGTAGACGTGTTTAAGCAGCATTTCCAGCAGCTGCTTAGTGGGCATTATTTAGAGTAAGCCACAGGAGAGCAAAGAAGCATAAGACCAGTCAATGAAGATCCAGTCCCACTACCCAGTACTGAAGAGGTTAAGAAAGCAATCCACAAGCTTAAGAATAACAAATCCGCAGGGTCGGAAAGCCTACCTGCGGAACTCTTCAAGTATGGAGGAGATGTCCTGATAGGGTGCATGCACTAGCTCATCAACCAAGTCTGGGAGGAGGAAAATATGCCCCACGACTTGTCAAATAGCTCCTTATGCCAAATTTACAAAAAAGGAAATCCTATGTCCTGCAAAAACTACAGAAGCATATCCCTGCTTAATGTGACCTACAAGATCCTATCCACCGTACTATGTAAGCGTCTAAAACCTTTCTGCAACACTATGATCCGCACCAGTGTGGCTTCAGACCAAGCAGATCAACGATAGTCGAAATCTTCACATTGAGGCAAATCCTGGAAAAGACCAACGAATTTCAAGTCGAGACCCACCAACTTTTCATCGACTTCAAAGCCGCATATGATACCATAAGTCACAAAGAGCTTATATTGGCGATGTCGGAACTCAGGATCCCGAAAAAACTGATCCAGCTATGCCGCATGACGGACGTTACAAAATACGCGGTGGAACGTGCAAATGGGTAACAGCTCATCCGAGCTATTCCAGGCGTGTACAAGGTACCAAGATGTGGATGTAGTCCAAGGGGCCAAGACACGTCGACTACACTGGCTCGGGCACATCGAGCAAATGGACAACAACGCTCCAACCAAGAAAATCTTCAAATCTTCCCCAGGTTCGAGGCGACGAGGAAGACCGAACCTCCGCTACAAGGACCAGGCGGTTATAGAATCAAGAGAGCTATGGTCTCGATGACTGGAGTTTCATAATTTTGGAGCTCGCGATGGAAGACCGCAATCGCAATATCTCAGGCAAAGACCCTCCATGGACCGGGAGAAGGATAAGTAAGGAAATAAGTAGCTTAAACAACGTGGCCGTAATCACCTGTCAGAGTTCAAAAATTATTTTGTTTTTATAAAACTCGAAAAACAACTAGTTTTAAGCAAATCTTTTTTCATTCTTAGTTTTGAAGATTAATATTTCAAGTTTTTTTTGAGTACACACACATTAGTAACGCCTTATTTTCAAGCAGCTATTTAAAAACAGAATCAATTTATTATTACATATTTCTGACTCCTTTTCTTAGATTTTCTCTCTCGTTGTATTGTACTGTACCAGTAGCACATCTTCAATGCTAAGCCGCTTTAAAGTCTTAAGCCCTAACATCAAGTTTATGCGATCGAATTGCACCAATTTATTTCTTATTCGCTCCCAAAACTTGCCCCACAGAGCAAGCAAAAGCGTACCTACACATAAACATCTATAAAATTATTATTGTCTATATTCATTATATTCCTTCCCTTTTGTTTCAAAACACTTACATATATAAAATATATTACGCTTAAGGAAAAGGGTTTAAACATGGCAAGCTATACTTATGCATTCCCTAAAGTGACTGAACCCCGTCCTCATTGTTGTCGTTAAAATTAACGTTCCTCTAGAGAAATTGCTAGGTACCTGCTACCTGACTATCAAGGTTCACTCTTGAGTGCCATCCCCGTGTCTTTATAGCATCTTCAATGAAGAAACGAGGTCGAAAAGGTGTAAAAGTTACACACAACACTTCATTGTAGCTTGCAGATTGGCAGTTTCATAATTTTGCGCTAAAACTTGTCGAAGAAGCAGTTAGCTGTTTTGGTGTGGTTGGGATGGTTTAACTCTCTAAACAGCCCACCGACTCTACTATTGCCACTGCTGCTATGCCATGCCATCAAAAGGCATTTAGGTTTAAGGTGGGATTGGTGTGCAAAACGAATATGGGAATAAGGGGGCTGTTGTTGGGCGCAATTACGCTAAACGAAATAAAAACACAATTTTACTGGGGCACCAAAATACCGCCCACCCGCATCCGCTATCTACGCGCTGCCCCACAGTTAGTCGCTGCAAACCCCAGGGTTTGTTGATGTTGAAAGCAAAAGCAAAAGCAAAAGCAACTAGGCTGAGTATTTTAGCTAAGGCCAGCTAACAGCCAAGGTGTGTACGTTTTAATTAAAAGTGATACATGAGGAAATAATCATAATTTTAATTAAGTAATGGCAAATAGACGGTTTTGAATGTTTTCAGCACGCTTTTTTGAGTTGTGCTTGCTATTTGCACTGAGATGCCATTTTCCTTGGAGTGTTACACTCTTTGTTAGCGGTAATTATAGCTTCATATACATAATTATACAAATGTATACCAACCTCAACCCTACCTTTCTATTTTTTTTTGTCATTAATAGAGTCAAAATCTCTTAAGCTGAATGAAGTCCTTCAAACATAACTTTTTATGGTTTCACCTCGAAAATTTTAACGACTCTTCTAATGTGCGCTTAGTGGATATGAAAATTTGTGTTTTTTTTTCACCTTAAAACATGCGGGACGAACTTGTAGCTAGTTAGATTTTTAGTTTTCCATAAGGTGCAATAGTATTGAAATGAGGTGAACTTAGAAGTGCCGCTTGTCAATCTAAAAGCTATGTATGTCCATTGAGAAAAAAAAATAAATTCCAAGGGACTATAAAAGTTTGAAAATGTTTTCGAAAACAAAGTTTTTAGCGTACAATATCAAGTATTAAATATTAGTAGTGCCATCTATGTTGTGATGCTTTTTCTTCGTGGCTGAGGTAAGCTTGAGTTTGGAGGGTCTAAGCTCCGAATAAAATAGCTTATTTGGTTACTGCTTAGCTCTCAATTATTTTATTTCGTAGTTTTGCATTCCTAATACGGTATTTCATATACTGTAGCTTAGAATATTTCTTCTTTTCTGTTAAGATAAATAACAACATGTTATTTCGTATAATACAATATTATATCATTATATAATATCATTAATGTCTCCCTAGCACACAACCTGGGGAACTCTCAGAGGAGAACCTGTGTAGTGAGCTACTTGAAGAGAAGATCAGAGGAACAAAACGGGTGCGGGGATCCTCATCGGAAGCCCTATGTCCATAGCACGTAACCAAGAGAACTAAACAGTGGAACTCTCGGAGGATAACCTGTCCAGTGAGCTACTTGAAGGGGAGTTCAGAGGAACAAAACGGTCGGATTAGTAAATAATTAATAATACTCCTTATAATAATTCGGCTTGCCTAACCTAACCTTACATACTTACTTATCCTGCTCCCGATCCATGGAGGGTCTCTGCCTAAGATATTGCGGTCTTCCATCGGTTCCGAGCTTTCGTGAGCTCCCTCCAGTCGTCAAGACCAGGCGCTCTGGCGTCTGTCCCTGTAGCGAAGGTTCGGTCTTCCTCGTCGACTCGAACCTGGGAGCTGGGATTCGTAGTCGTACGTTTTCTTGGCTGGAGCGTTGTTGTACATTCGCTCGATGTGACCGAGCCAGTATAGTTAACGTTTTTTGGATCCTTGGGCTACATCCATATCTTGGTACAGTTCGTATAATTTACGATTGAATCTTCTCCTCCATTCGCCCTCTTCGCATATAGGACCAAATATCCGCCGAAGAATTTTTCTCTCGAAAGTGCCCAGTATCAATTCTTCTTTTTTACTTATCGTCCAGCACTCGGTACCATAGAGTAGGACTGGTAAAATTAGGGTTTTGTATAGCGTACAATTAATCTTTCGGGAAAGAAGTTTTGAACCCATTTTCTTCGTCAAATCGAAGTAGCAGCGGTTCGCTAAAGTAATTCTTCGTCGAATTTCCACTAAGGTGTCGTTCGCGGGATTGATGTTTGTTCCGAGGTAGATGAACTTCTTGACTATCTCGAAATTACTGCTACCAACAGTGACATTTTGTCCTAGGCGATGGACAGCTGAGGCTTTGTTTGTTGATGGCATCATATACTTTGTTTTGGTCTTATTCACTTCAAGACCAACGCGTTTCGTCAATAGCTGTGAACGCTTCTAGCACAGCTCGCTTGGAGCTGCCGATGATGTCGATGTCGTCCGCATAGCCAAGCAGTTGGGAAGACCTCTTGAAGATAGTGCCTTCCAGGTTAACACCACTCTTGCGCACTATCTGCTCCAGGACTAGGTTGAAGAAATCACATCTCCTTGTCTGAACCCGATACATGTCTGGAATAGCTCCGATCAGCTGCTCTGCTACCCATTTGCACGTTGCACTGCGTATTTTGTAAACTCATGTGGCATAGCTAGATCAGTTTTTTTCGGGATCCCGAGTTCCGGCACTGCCAATAGAAGCTCTTGGCGATTTATGATCTCATATGCAGCTTTGAAGTCGATGAAAAGTTGGTGGGTCTCGACTTGAAATTCTTTGGTCTTTTCCAGGATTTGCCTCAATGTGAAGATTTGGTCTACTGTTGATCTGCCTGGCCTGAAGCCACACTCGTAGGTGCCGATCATATTGTTGCAGAAAAGTCTTAGACGCTCACATAGTACGATGGATAGGATCTTGTAGACAACATTAAGCAGGGATATGCCTCTGTAGTTTTTGCAGGACATAGGATCGCCTTTTTTGTAGATTGGGCATATGGAGCTATTTGACCAGCCGTCGGGCATACTTTCCTCTTCCCAAACTTGGTTGATAAGTTGATGCATGCACCCTATCAGGACATCTCCTTCATACTTGAAGAGTTCCGCTGATAGGCCTTCCGAGCCGTCGAATTTGTTGTTCTTAAGCTTGTGGATGGCTTTCTTAACCTCTTTAATACTGGGGACTAGGACTAGATCTTCAATGACTGGTATTATCCTTCTTTGTCTTCTTTCTCTTCCTCTAAATAATACCAATTAAGCAGCTGCTGGAAATGCTGCTTATACACGTCTACAATTCCCTGTGCTTCGGCGGCTGGATTTCCTTCACTGTTTCGAAGAGCTGGCGTGCCGGTCCTATAACCATAATGCCAATTTCTTGGTACTTTTGTAGAACCGGCGCGTGGGGGTTGGTGACAGTGCTAGACTCCTTGAGAAACCTGATCTGAGAGGCTGTGGATGCTCTTTTCTTTCTGCTCAGGGTTTTTCTCTTTCCTTCACTTTAAGTTGTTTGAACTACATTCCTGTCAAATTGGCTGTTGTTTATTATATCATTTTGGCCAAATCAAGATGAAGACCTTTAGCATTCAACGACTTGTGTAAATGATTAAATTGTTTTACGAAAACGAATCTTCTATTTCAGAAAAATTGCGCGTGCCTTGTTCATTTTGAGGTCGCCATAATCGTCTATCCGAAAGAACTATTCGCAATGTGCTGGATAAATTAGAGCCGACTGAAAGAAAGAAATATATGCTGAAAATATCGCCGCTGTGCGAGAGAGTGTACAGGAGAATCTGAGGCAGTCGATTCCGCGCCGCGTATAAGAAATCGGCTCTTCTCAGACCAAACCTTAACGAATGTTGCAACATTTTTGCATGATCTTAACTAACCTTAACCAAGTTCAGAGTTTAAATAGACAACGACGTGTGTTCGTTAACTGGACTTTCAAGCAGTTTGAGTTGACTCCAATTTCGGACGAAAGTTCATATTCAGCAACGAGGACTATTTCTGGATAAATGGGTTCATCAACAAGCTTCACCAAATCGCAATGCATCCATTGAAAGTTACCGTTTGGAGTTTGGTTTTGGGTTGCGGCATTAGTTGTACATACTTCTTTTAAAATGACGTTGGCCATGTTACTATCGTTAACAGCAAGCGTTATCGGTATTTTGACCCAAATTGGATGATACGAGCCACTCAACCCGTGCCACAATGGATATTTTGCACAAACAATTTCCGAACACGGAGGCCACCAATGGAATCGGCCACGGAGATCGTGCGGTTTCACCCCATTTGACTTCTTCTCGGTCTATGCCAAGAAACTCAAACCACAATTACGCTGAAATCCAATATATTCAATGACATTAGGCGAATTCATCCTGATTCATGCGCCAAAGTTATAGAAAATTCAAAGGTTCGGATGTGCGTCACCCTTGAGATCTGCTGCAGACATTTAAATGATTTTATTTTTCATACACAATGACCTTGTTAAATAAAAAAAAATTAACAATTGTTTGTATCTTAATTTAAAGATAAGGGACACTTAATGGAAAACTCTTTAGTTTAAAAAAAATCAGAATTTTTCATTTTTGAAACTAAAACTTAATTTCTCACAAAAGTATCTCGTTTTAACTTTACATTGTTTGTTTTTAAGTAGTAAGCTTAGTAGGGCGGTCCGATAAGTATTTAGCCTACAAAATAAAAACAAAAATTTTGGAAGAGTGGCTATTTATTTCTCAACATAGTCTCCTTTTAGCTCGATACGCCCAAAATTTCATGGAGGATATGACCCATGCTGCCTTTTGAGATGTCTACTGTTTTAGCTATCTTGCGCAACTTCAATCGGCGGTTTGCCAATACGAGATGGTGGATTTTTGACACGTTATCCTCTGTCGGACTATATTGAAACTCGTTATACCAATTTTTGACGGTCGCCATCGAAGAAGAAGAGTCACCGTACACAGCATCCAAGCGCTCTTTGATTTCGCTGGGCGATTTCCCTTCCAAAACCAAGAATCAAATCACCGACCGATATTGCTCTTTTTCCATTTTTCTAAAATTCGTGGACAAGCTGGCTTCCACACGTGGTCAAAACAAAACTAGTTCTATTCGGCTGAAATTTTGACAGCAGCCGTTTAAGGGAACCTACAAGACGATACTGAATCTCTATTGCGATACGGGCGATGAGGCTAAGTATTTATCGGACCGCCCGCCCTCGTAACTAAAACAGAAACATTTAAATCTCCTCCGCAATGTTTACTCCTTTTCAAAATCCAAGCATTATTTTTATAAAATGTATTCTAATGTTAAGGGTACTCAAAGTCCTTTCAGTGCGCAAAAAATATATAAAAAAGGGCATTAGAAACAAAATGATCTACCGAAGCTAGTCAGAGGCACAACTTTACTGCAGACGAAACAAAATCTTAGCTTTTAGACCCCCGAAATGTAATAGTGGCAAACATAGTAACGAGTGGTAACGTTTGATTGCAGCAAATATGAGAAAAAAAATTCTTATAATTATTTCCATTGGTGAAAGCAATATTCCACCATGTAAAGTCAATGCTTGCAAAGTATCGATGAAACAAAAAGTCATAAATGGTAACTGACTTTTTTAAAGATTCGGTGTTATTTGTTTATAAAAAAACAAAAAGTCCTGTTTTTTGTTGATTAGTGCTCTGCAATTTCACCAAAAAAGTTAATGCCCTTCGATATTTTGATATAAGCAAATCCGCTGGTCCTGATTGTATACCCCCCATTCTTCTGAAGAGGTGTTCTTTATCGCTGGCAAAACCATTGCGTAAGCTTTTTCATCGCTTCTACTGTTCTGGAATCTTCCCTAGAAGATGGAAAACAGCATTTGTCCAGCCTATTCATAAAAAAGGTGACCTTTACTCCCCCTCCTCCTATCGACCAATTGCACTTACGTCCCTTCTTTCTAAGGTCTTTAGAGCATTGTTAAATGGGGTATGAGAAATCTTAAGGAGCTTAATGCTTTGAAAACTCAATGATAACTATCGTCATTGAAGCAAAATATCGCCCTTATGCCATTGTCCACTTGAATGGCACTTGCAGCGAAAAGACCAAAACGTTCTCAGTATTTGGTCCGTATGTCAACGACGATCTTCGTTGGAAGGACCACATTCTAGAGATCGCGAAAAATGCTGCTAAATGCTTAGGATTTCTATATCGATGTAAGAAATTTTTCACCCCTTCTGATCTGGCTACCATTTATAAGGCGTTTAAACGTCTAAAACTCGAGTATAACTCACATCTTTGGGCAGGTGCAGCACAAACTTCTCTCCACTTATTGGATAGAATACAGAACAGAGCGTTAAAACTGATAGGAAACAGAGCTATCATGGAAACATTTTCATCTCTTGAACGAAATGCTAACTCGAAGTAGCCAGTTGCATTCCTCCCCTTTACGAGTATCAGTTGACCTGTGATACTCGCTTCGCTAGTAATGCTCATCAGTTCACCCTGGAGCCTAATTTTGGTACCGTCAAATATAGCGATTCGTTTTTTAGTCGCACAACACGATTATGGAATAATTTACCCGGCACAGTTTGTCTCTTCCCCACCCCCTTCTTATTTCCCCATAAACAGTGCTGTGTTTAACATACAATAGACCAAGGTGTGATAGAGAATTAAGTGTTTAAGTGCATCAGCAATTCCTTGCCTCGCTGGAAGAAGGAAATATTTGTCCAAAAAATACCTGATGGGACTGCATACAAAATGTTTCAATTTTATGGAACTGCGATGTAAAGAGCTCCACAATTCGTTATTCTTTAATTGAAGGTGGATTTGGAAAAGACTCTCTTTGGGATGAAGAAGATGATTTAATTTTGGCAGAGCTAAGAGAGATTAACGCATCAATTGGTGGGTCCATAAATGAGTTCAAAGAAATGCAAGAAAATTTTTCGCGTATAAAAAATACAAAAGACAAAAGACATAAGATATACGGCCTTCCAGAATATATGATGCAGAAATGTCGCTTTCAGTAGCGTCTGGAAAAGTGGAACCCAATAGTAATGATTAAGTTGAAGCTGATGCGGATCCAGGTAAAGGCTTATTAGTGCAGCCGAAACAATTCAAAAGATCTATGAAGCCTTTGAAACAATACGTGATACTCTTATTTTTACTTTCTTACTGAACGCCGGATCGTTTTTGTTTTTTTTTTTTTTATTTTCGATGACATTTACGAGATTAAAATTTTTGAAAGATCAAAATACTACGAAAAAAAACCACAACGAACCATTTTCTTCTTTTAATATTCCATTTAAATAATAAAACAGTAATAACATAATTCGAATTTTTGTTCTTTTATGATGAGAGTTCGACGAATGGAAATTCAACAGTAACAACAGTTCAGCAGTAAAAAAAAAATAAAATACACAACTGGGTCGCACGAACTTGCTCCTATGTAATAGACTAGGAATTTTCTAGGAATTTTAAAAAAGAAAGTTATTAAAGAAAACTGTTCATAAGGATAAAATGGATTTTTTAAATTCTTTTAGTAATAAGAGATAAAAACAGAATGCTATGCAATAATGAATTTATGCAAAAACAAAAATTATAAGTCGTTGTAGTGGACCTTAAAAAAATAAGCTTTTATGTAAAAAATTTTTAAAACATTTTTAAGAAAAAAAATTGGTACGCCAACTTTAGGTTTTTTAAGTTTTTCTTGTACGAATAAGAGTTAAATTTCCAAGAAAAATATTAAGCCGTTCTTGAGATATCGAATTTTCCAAAAAAAAAAAAACAACTTTTTTTTCTCAAAAATTAAAGAAATATTTTTTTTTTTAAGTTTTGAAATACAAGGTTTTTTAGACTTTTTAGGAGCTTCTTTATAAAAATTAATTAAAATCCGTTGTGCCGATAATGAGAAATTCAAAATTCGAAAAAATCGTTCTCTGGTAGGTACAGTCAGTAATATTTAGATTAAAATTTTTTTTTAATAAATAATATATTAATCCAAAGAAAAAAATTTTAGCAAAATTCTCGGAACCGTTTTCGAGAAAAATACGATTTTCGAAAACCATTTTTTAACATTTTGTATGGAAGGTACCGTTAGTTTTAGATAAAACAATTTTTTTTTCTCTAATCTTGTAGATTATATTAAAAAACTTTCATTTGTCAAGTTTGAAAACAATTGGTCTTGGGGTTTTCGAAATATTGAATTTCCAAAAAAAAATTTAAAGTTTGAATATGTAATAATTAGGGTTCGGATTTCCATGCAAATGCATATTTTTTTAGGAACACCTTGGAAGCAAGGTAACTAATTATGTATACGAATCAAGAAATTTCGTTTAAAATGGCATTTAACCGTTAGTCCATATTTTTGCATATTTTACTATAAATGCATATTTTGCATTTTTTTGTGCATATTTTTTATAATAAATTTATATTTTTAGAGTACCTACTTATTTTGTTCAAAAACTAAACTAGACAGTAAAAAATATAAATTTTATGTCAGTGCAAACGAACCTTAAGACTATTATCTATTTCTCTTATTCATTTCACAATCTTGAACCATATTCAAACACCACAATATAAGGCATTATATGAACAAAGGTGCATATGAACTTGACTAGATTGTGCCGGCAAAACATTGAAAAGAAAAAAAAATTAAGTCTGTGTTTGAAACTGTATAAATGAGATCGAAATTTAAACGATCATCTATCAAAAATGAAAG